>VWZN01019440.1:337813-418859 GCA_013396955.1 Regulus satrapa | reverse complement strand
CCCCGGGGCCGTGGCCGCACGGTGGCAGCCGCGCCGCACTCACGGCCCGGCCCCGCTCCGATCCCCCGGGCTGCGGCCCCGAGGGCTCTGCGGGACGGAGAGCGGCCCCAGGGACATGTCCTACCCATTATTGCCCCCTCAGGTGCTTGCTAAGAAACAGGCAAGGGATGAGAGAGTCCTGTGAAGAGAGGCTGAGGGAGCTGGGGGGGGCTCAGCCTGGAGAAAAGGAGGCTCGGGGGGGAACTTATTGCTCTCCACAGCTACCTGGAACGAGGGTGTAGTGGTCGTCTGTCTCTTTCCCGAGTCACAAGCGATGGGACGAGAGGAAATTACCTCAAATTGTGGCAAGAGACGTTTATACTGGATATTAAGAAAAATTTATTCTCTGAAAAACTCTGGAATAGGCTGTCCAGGAAGGTGGCGGAATCACCATCCCTGGCAAACCTGGCAAAGTTGTTCCAAAATGTATAGATGTGCTTATTTGTGGGCTTGGCAGGACTGGGTTAACGGTTGGACTTGACCTTAAAGATTTTTTCCAACCTTAATGACCCTGTGGTGGAGGAGCTGAGGAGACAAAGACTGGCACACAGGCACAGAGTGGGGCAGGTGTCACCTGCTGCAGCGGGGCTTCATTCACCTGTGCCAGGACGGGTGTTTGTGTCTGGCTACAAGCTCGGCAGGGCAGTGCAGGGACGGCAGGAAGGCCTGGGAACAGATATCAGTGCCAGGATGTCTGGGGTCCCCACAGTGGGGGCTCCTGTGTTTCTGTGCTGCCCCAGCCAAGCTGACTGGGGAATCCCCCTCTCTATCCTAACTCCCCCTTGGCTTGTGATCATTCCACCGAACCTCCCTCTGCTTTGCCTGGTGCCTTTCACTGATTTTTCTCCTCAGTTAGAGGGCAACAACCACACCTGCGCTGCGGAAGAGGTAGGAGGGACGGGCTGGAGTCTGCAGCAGAGGGGAAAACCAGCTGTGTACAAGGAAACTGCCAAACTCTAGCATCCACCCTGCTGTCTGCCATGCCATCAGCATCCTCAATAGCCTCCCTGCTGGCAGGCAGCACCCTGGGATGCATGGAGCACAATTCCCAGTCATCACATCAGCAGCACAACTGTTTGCATCTGGAGGTCTGGCCTGCAGGTGCTGGGTTTTGAGTTTCCCAGCTAGCCAGCAGAGGGTTTTTTTATTATTATTTTTTTGTTCTTTATTTTTTAATTTCCTTCTGGAGGGTGGGACAGTTGTTAGTGCTGAAAGCACCACCCGTGAGCACTGGCATTTGCTCGAGTAATATCCCCCAGCTTCCCTTCTCCAGGGTTTGAGTCAGCCCCAGGAACCTCCGGCTGTCTGAGTCACTGCTCGCTTCCCACTGGCTCCCTGCAGTTGGGACCAAGGGGCCTGGGTGTGGGTGGCCAAAGGGGGCCAGCCCAGTGCTGCTGGCATTTCGTGTGAGCAGGTGACAGAAAAAGCAGCTGCCAGCCCTCGGCAGGTGCCGAGTCTGCTCCCGATCTGCTGCTCCTGCTCTCTGGAAAGAGAGGCGACTCTTGAGCACGGGGTCATCCAGAGGTGTGGAGGAGCTGGAGAGGCTCCAAGTGTCTGTGCGTGAGGGAAGGCAGGAGAAAAGCAGGGAGAGCTGAGCTCTCCCAGCATCAGGGCCCGTGAAGTAAGGGCAGGCTGAGCACCTCTGATTGTGGAGAACAAGTTGTCTCGTCAGCTGGTGTGGCTGCTGCTTGGACTGAAGGCTCAGGATTCGGTGTTTTTTTCCCCCTAGATGCCGCATTTGGCCTCAGGCCCCCCCTGGATAGGGTTGTTCATCCTTCTTAGTCACTCCTTCATGGGGGGAATTTCTGCTGGGGTATAACCCCAGTACCCTGCCACAGCCACTGTTAGGGAAGGAAAATGGCCCTTCTTCCTCGTCCTACTCATTTTGGGCAGCAGATGAGAGTCCTTTCATGCTCTTTAATGGTAACCTGTGTCCTTTTCCACTTTTTTTGTCTTCCCTCCATCTGTGCCTGCTCTGCTTCTGGGGAACCCCAGGGGATTTCCCTTTGTGCCCGGCTGAGGTTTGTGTTTACTCAGATTGTAGGTGATTTTGTTGGCTCAGATGCTTCACTGGAGACCATCCCAAACATCTGCTGTGTCTAAATCCAGATGTCTTCCTTGGGTCCCTGAGCTGGTTCCCACTGCATACCCTGAGGGGTGACTGTGACTAGAGGCTCCTGGCCTTTGTCAGACCCTCTGGAGCTTTAGCAGCCGATTTTGCCCAGCAGCTGGGTCTCAAAGCATGACTGAAAGCTATTCCTTGTGCTGCAAAGCTCCTGGCCCCAGTGGGAGAGGCTGCTTGCAGCGTGGTCCTTACAAAGGGGCACACTTGATCTCTTTGTGGGCTTTTTCTCCAAGACTTTCCCTGGCAGATACCTTCCTCTTCGGATTTTTTGCCCTGTTACCAACAACTCTTGTTTCAACCCTCAAAGGCATTCCCCTAAGGCACAGGGGAACAGGGCTAGAGCTCCCCTAGAGATCCCACCTGGGGGATCAGAGGCAGAGTTGTGCTTGGAGCTGCTGAGGAGATATCTCACACTTCTACAGATTTCCCTTCTGGGGGGTTGCCTCAGGACAAAATGCCAAGATCCTTGGCAAGCTCTGAGGTCTTGAAATTGCTCTCCTGATGATTTCTCATGAAGGCCCTTAAGAGATGTCAGGAGCTGGCGCTAGACCTTTTCTCTTACACTGTTCTGCAGCAGCTGCCAGCTGTGGGACTTGTGCCTCTGCCTGCAGACCCTTTGCTGCTGCAGATGTAGAGATGCCATCCCTGGCCACGTAGGGTGCACCAGCTGCTGATTTACTGATTTTCCTCCCCTGTTGTAGAGCTGGTCATGACCTTACTTACATCCCTTTGATGAATTCCTTATACCTGGTTCTGGGATAATTTAAATTTCTTTTGGCCAGTGTTGAACTCATCAGGCACTGCCAGGCATGGCTTGTCTCCAGCATGGGTTTGTGAGGATGATAGCTTACACTCACTCCAGGGGCTGTTCCACCCCTGATGCTGTTTTTCCCATTTTTATCTTGGGGTTTAATCGAATTTGGGGCACTCTGAATCATTTCAAGGTGAACTGCATGAGTTTTCCCAAGAGAGAAGGTACCAAGCCCTGTTTCCTCAGCCACAGTGAGGACCAAAAGATGGATTTTGAGTGTGCAGGTCTCAGCATGTTTCAGCCAGCACCCAGCCCAAAAGAACTCTCCAGCTGTGCCTTCTCACTTCTGCAAGGCTCCTTTGCTCGTCTCCTGCTTTTTGGCTTCTCCCTGTCTGGGCTTCTCCTGGTCTTTCTGCTTCCCTTTCACAATCCACCAGAAAACAAGAGTTGGCCAAAGCCCATCCGCCCACTGAGGCTTTGTGCATGGCTGCCTTTGTAGTGAGCAGTGACAGGGATCCATGCCCAGGGTGGTTACGGCCGTGGGATGGTTTAGAGGCCGCCACCCATCTCGGTCTTGGTGAAAGTGATGGATGAAGGGAGGGAGGGAGAGAGGGAGGGATGCTGCTTCCCGGGGTGCAGCTGGCACCTTGATGCGACCTTTGCCAGCCGTGCTCGTAAGGGGGAAAGTGGGGTCATGGTAACCTGGCTTCAGACACATCCCCTGGATAAGAGCCAGGAGATCCTGCTCCTCCTGGAGCTCCTTCTGTTCTACACCTCCGCTTCTCTCTACTGGCCTCTTTGCAATTCTGGCAGCAGGTGGGGCACCCCCAGGGACAGGCAAGACAGTGGCACAGGCAGGAGTGCTTTGGTTTGGACCACGAGGTCCTGATGCCATGAGGATGGGCAGGCAGTGTATGCGATGGGAATGGCACAGTGAGGGGCAGGAGAATCCAGGCAGCAGGAAAAGCAGGATGGAGAATAAGAAACACCACAGCAAGAACATAAAAAGGATCTCTGGGCATGGCGGCAGATTTTGTCAGCACTGGGACACAGTTTGTTGGGGTGATGAATGGGAGAGCAGGGTGTCCCCAGAAGATACCACTGGTCACTCAAAGAGTGACTTCAAGCTCGTTCACCTCTGCCAGTGACCTGCATGTCCTGGCTGTGGTGGTTTAGGAGCCCAGAGGCATTTATTTCACACAGCAGGTGTCTTTATCCTTGCCAGCGTTTAAGTGCCCTATGGCCACTGATTCCCAAGGGCATTCCGTGCCTGCAAACTTCTGGTTCTTTGCCATGGGCACTCAGCAGTCTGGGGGGAAAATCAGCACAGCTCCAGGTCTTGCCCAGCCTAAAACAGGTTTGCAACACGCTTGGGGTGCAGAGGGAGAGGCTATTCCTGGAAATGGATTTATGTTCAGGTGACCTTAGGGGCCGAGGCGTGCACTCGCCAGGCTGGAGGCGGCACAGCCCTCGCCAGCACTGGATGCATGACTGGGAGGGAAACTGGAGCAGAAATGAGAGCTGTAAATCTGCCTGGAAGCTGTTGGGGAAGCAGTCCCTGGAGGAGCCCGTATTGCTTTGGGTTGCTGTGCTCTAATTCTTAAAAGCTTTGGCTCACAGATAAAAAGCTTAGCCTCTAATCCCATCCTGCCGGAGCACTCCTACAGAGAGCAACTCAGAAACACCTCGCTCTTCAGCCTCTCCTCCCATCCACGCTCTTCCTCCCCTCTCCATCCCGCCTCTCTGGCTCTGCCATTCTCCCCGGATACTCCGCCTACTCCTCCAAATGATTTTTAATGGGGGCTGGGGTGTCGCCCCTGGTGGAGCACCTACTGCCCGGACTCTGACCCTCTGCATTTACCTGCTGCCGAGGGCGCAGCTCGTGCTCCAGGGAGGAGTGGTGATGCTCTCTGGTCCTTACCAGCTCTCCCCTCTCTCTCCACCCCTGTCCCCGACCTGCTGCAGGTGTCTTCAACAACTGCTCGCACTCAGCCAGCGACAAGGGCTGGGCGCTGGGTATCCGCGCCCTGCAGCTCAGCGGCAAGAAGGACGCCCGCTTCTTCTTCTCCCTCCGCACGGACCGGGCAGCCGCTGCCACCGAGGTGACCTCCCACCACCGCTACCGCCCTGAGGCATGGACGCACCTGGCCGCCAGCTACGACGGGCGCTGGATGGCCCTCTACGTGGACGGGGTGCGTGTCGGCCGTTCGGGCGGGCAGCAGGGGCCCCTGCACAGCGCCTTCATGTCCTCCTGCCGCACGCTGCTGCTGGGCGGCGACGCCTGGGGCACCACCCACACTTTCCGGGGACACCTGGCCGGGCTGGCCCTGTGGCGCGGAGCCCTGTCCCAGTCCCACCTCCAGCGTTCCTTTCTAGAGGAGATGGCCGAGGAGACGGCGGGGCTGGCTCTGGCCGCTAGCTTTGCCGCCCCGGAGGAATGCTGGATGCCTTTTCGGGAGGGCGCCTTCCCCCAGCAGTGGGTGCTGCTGTCGCCGCCGTCCCCCGTGCTGCGGCCGCTGGGCCCCCCTGCCTGCGGGCAGACCGCCTGCGACAACGTGGAGCTGGTGTCGCACTACAACCAGCACTGGCCCCTGCGCAGCTGGAAGGCGGTGCGCTACCGCGTGGTCAACGTGGCCGACGACGACGGCGGGCGGCCCACGGTCAGCTGGGAGCAGATTTGGCGGCAGCACCGCGCTCTGAGCGAAGCTTTCCGGCCCTACAACATCTCCTGGCAGCTCAGCTTGCTGGAGGTGCACAACTCCTCCCTGCGCCGCCGCGCCGTCCTCCTGGGCTGCGAGCCCAGCAAGGTGGGCAACGAGCGCTGCGACCCCGAGTGCGAGCATCCCCTCACGGGCTACGACGGCGGCGACTGCCGAAGGCCCGGCCGCTGCTTCTCCTGGAAGCGCCGCGACGGCGTCTGCCACATGGAGTGCAACAACATGCTGGACGACTTCGACGACGGCGACTGCTGCGACCCGCGGGCCACCGACGTGACCAGGACCTGCTTCGACCCCGACTCGCCCCAGCGGTAGGCGTGGGGCTTTGTGGGGGTGGGATGTCCGGGGGTGGTAGCGCCCTCTCCGCAGCAGCTGCTCTGCACCCGAGTGTCGCTTCCGAGCCGTGGCTTTCCAGTGTGGGAAGGCGGAGGGGCATTTTCCCTCGGGATGGGCGCGTTTGCCATCAAAAGGAGTAAATCCTACGGTGTGACGTGGTGCCCCTCTGTGAGGCCCTGCCAGCGGGTGTTTCTTCCCCCCAGGGATACTCCTGCTCCCTGCCCCGCCAGGGAGATTCCCGGTGCAGAGCTGCCAGCTCTGGTTGCACGCCGGTGTGATGTGGGCATCCCTGGGATGGGCAGAGCAGCCCCTGCAAAGGATATTGCTTACCCTGGTTCTCTGCATGGCATGTACTTGGGAAATTGCCGCCCTTTCCCACCTTCCCTGGATGTGTCTAAAGTCTGATTTCTCAATTTGTGTTCAAAATGCCTTTTCTTGAGTGCTGGGGTGGGGAGAAGGAGGCAGTCCAGCAATGCTGGAAGTGAGGTGTGTGATTTGGGGGTGTCTGCATAAGCCTTCCTGAATCTTGTCCCAGGGAGTGATGCCCACAAGGAGATTCCCTTGGCTGAGGAGGACGTGTGCCTTTTACTGTGTGCTGCAGGTGCAAAATACCTTGAAAATCCACATGGACTAAAACCCGTGGAGCATCAGCGTGCTGTATTAGGGGACCCTCGCTCTCCCCAGGGGTCTTTGGCATCAGAAGCAAGGGGGACGATGGAGAGGGGAAGACCCATGATGGGGGACCCCAGGTTTTTGGGAACAGTGTCCTCAGTGCAGTCAGTGACTTGCACCCACCTGCCCTCCTTGCTGGAGCCTCTGAAGCCCCGTTGATGGTTTCCAGCACTCAGGGCTCTGCTAAACGTATTTTCTGGATGGAGATGGGGAAGGGGGAAAACAAAGTCATGGCTTTTCCCCTTTTTGCTTTATTTAAAGCCGTTACTGTCTTAGTGTCAGAGAAAACTCATTCCCTGCTGTTGGTTCCTGGTGAAAGGCAGAGCAGGAGTGGTGCAGCACAGATGGAAGCATCTGTTGAGAAAACTCGCAAGGGGGGGTTTTAGGGACACATCTGTCCTTTGATCTTCTTTCTCCTTCGCTTTTCTTTCCCTGGGCTGTGGGAGCAGACAGGCTGTAGCCATAAATCCCTTTTCCCCAAGTCTGCTTCTCTCTGCTCCTTCCCTGGCAGGACACGGAGGGAGGAGGGAAGCAGGCGTCTCTGTTCGGGCAGTGGTGATAGAGAGGAGCAGCACTTTCCCTCCTCCCTTCCTCAGTCTCACCCATCCTTAAATTGCCTGAGAAAACACAGGAGGAGGATGGGAACATTTCTTCCAATGCATCCCAACGGCACAGAGAGGCATCACCCCGTGTCCCTGCCCAAGCAACCCTCCCCAGATGTTTTTCCACCTCTGGAAGTCTCTTTGGTGACAGCCCCCATTGCCACGCTGTGGCAAACCTGTCCCCTGTGAGCCAGCATGGCAGCGCTTGCCCCATCACGGAGCAGATGGAAAGCCTGCACAACAACTCTCCACTCGTGGTGGCCATCAGCACCCAACACCATTTGGCCTCGGCTTTGGCAGGGTAAAGGCTCTGTCCTTGCCTCTGTGCGCAGTTAGAGAAATGTTTTCATCCTCAGACAAGAAGGGCTCCACCTTAAATTGAAAAAGGCCAAATTTTTGCTGGTATGAATCAGGGCTTCCATTTGTCAGGATTTTCCCCTGAAAGTTGGGAAACAAAACAAAACAAAACAAACAAAAAAAACCCCCCTTGCTTCTGTGGGAATGGAATGGGAAAATGGGAACACTAGGGAAATAACAAATCTTTTGCAATTTTCTTTCCGCAGAACTCATTGGTCTGCGCAGAGGACAAGAATGATTGATTGTAGACTAAACTCAGAAAAATGAAATCCAGTGTGCCTGGCATTTGGGAAATGAGGGGGCATGGGTTGAATCCTGCTGCCACTGAGATCTTCTGAGCTGCTTTTGGCTGGCTTCTTCAGAGATCACAGAAAAAAGGAGTCACCGAGCGGTTTGGGTGGGAAGGACCTGTTAGTGCGTCCAGTTCCACCCCTCCTGCCGTGGGCAGGGACACCTTTCATTAGACCAGATTGCTCAATGCCCTGTCTAATCTGGTGATGCTGGTGGACACCCACCCTCCCTGTGCTCACCCCTGCTGAGGATGGTTTCTGGGGAAGAATATATATGTTAGAGGGAAAACCGCTGGGAAACTGGTAGTGAGTGTTCGGGAAAAACCGAGGTGAGCTTGTGCTTGCCAAACAGCACAGCCAGATTTGTGGGGTTCCCCCGAAACTGGAGGGTGAACCCCAAGACACAGAAGCAGGGGACCTCAGCTTGAGGGGTTTTCTTCAGGCAGAGCTCCTGTGTTTGCTGTAAGGTATTTTACTTAAACGAGCAGGGCAGCTGGCGAGCTTACAGAAGGATTTTTAGGGTGGAAGCCAAAACGGGAGAAATAACGTGAAATAAAATTTAACAAACTGCAGAAAGGCGGCACAATGGGAGCCAGGTGCTTTGATGTGAACAACAGCTTTGGGTCTGTAACTGAAGGAGAGCAAGCTGGCTGCTGCTCACCCAGACGTCCCTGCTTCCTCATACCTGTGCTAGAGCCCAGGAGGGAGCTGTGGCTTTGGGGCAATCGGGAGAGAGGCAACCCCCACTGCAGCTGATCTCTGCAGCTCCCTTCAGATCAAGAGGGCGAGACTAAAAATCTTAGGATCCTTTTTCATGGATTAAATCATCTCTACTTCGTTTCAAGGCTTACACAAAGAGCAGTTTGGTTGTGGATGTTTCTTACTACGGCCAAAAATAATTGAATTGAGAAAGTCAGTGGGAGATGCCACACAATTTTTACCAGCATTCAATGTAATTTGGTGAAGGGTCTCAACACCAAGTCTTGTCCTTTAAAATTGTAAGCACTCGAGGAAAAGCTTTTTCCATCTTAACACATTCCTGATTTAAAATCCCATTTTGGGCTACAGCTTAGAGAGAGGTAAATGAGAGGAAAGAGCTGAGGAACAGTGGTGGCTTCAGTGCTTTTTAGCTGCTGCCTGCTTATACCCTCACCCAGGGGAGGGAAATAAGAATTGGAAAGAAGGATTGTTAATTTTTTTTTTTTTTTTTACAAGGGCGTGTATTGACAGGACAGGGGGGAGTGGGTTTAAGCTGAAGGAGATGAGGTTTAGATTAGATATTACAATGAAATTATTCCCTGTGAGGGTGGTGAGGCCCTGGCACAGGGTGCCCAGAGAAGCCGTGGCTGCCCCATCCCTGAAAGTGTCCAAGGCCAGGAGCGGCCTGGGACAGGGGAACGTGTCTCTGCCTTTGGAAGGGCCTTGGAACTTGATCTTTAAAGTCCTTTGCAGCCCACACCATGCCAGGGTTCTGTGAAAACTCTAGTGGGAATGGAGCCAGCTGTGGCTGAGGCAGAAGCTGGGGTAAGGGTTGATGCCGAAATGATATCAGTGGGCACTGAAACTCGTTGCTGAGTCTCTCCTGCACCTCCTCGGCTAGCACATGGGGCAAGACAAGCCCTGCTGTGCTGTGAGCCAGCCGGGCCAACACCCACGGGTGAAAGCCAGCAGTGGGACTGGAGGGAGACTTGAGCGAGAACTCAGGTGGAGAGCTGTGTGCAGACATCCCTGCAAGGCACCCCAACAGGAGACATGGGAAGCAAGCCACAGACTTCTCATTCACCCCTGGTCCACCTTATGAGGAACAAGGGGACAGGCAACATCAGGAGAGTTACTGACTATCATCCTTCACCCTCTTTTATCCTGACTTCGAGCATTTTCCAGGAGTTGCTGGCAGTCCAATGTTGGGGTCTGGAGTAAAATTCGCCTTAATTTTCTGCAGGTTCCCATCTTCTTGCAGAGCTTGAGTGCTGCTGTAATTGGTGCTCTTGGAAGGAAAGCAGCAACAGCTCATTAGCAGCAATTAACACTCAGCGAGGGTCCCCCTCGGGCACTTAGTCAATGAGAATCTGGTGTGTGACACAGTTAATGTGAAAAGAAAAACCGGAGGGGAGTCTGGAGAGCAAAGCCGGTACAGGCAGAGCTGCTGGGCCTTTCATCTTGCTGCCCAAAGTAATGGCAGAAATAACCAAAGTGACAAAAGGAAGTGAAAAATGACGAGGTGTCTCCAGGCTTGGTGGCCTCCGCTGGGATGGCCAAAGCTGTGATGTTAAAATGTACCTGATTAACTGGACACTTGATGGGCTTTAACGCAAGCTTAGCTGGCCTCCCTCCTAAGGGACTGCTGCTTAATTGGGTTAAGGCTGCTTGGGAGCCTCCTGCAGTTTAAGCCTTGTCTTCAAAAGCTGATCCAGATTAGCCTCACTAAAAGTCTCTGGTGGATAACTAGGAGGGAGAAGGAATCACTCCAAGCTATCCCCGGGCACCTGAGCAGCCCCTTGTCAGGAGATGTTCAGATGAATGTGGTTGCACCTGAGAGCGTGAGTGGTGTCAGATTGAGAGCAGGTGAGGCAATGACGTATCTTGGGGGCAGAGCTGGCCTGCCTACCATCCAGATGGTAAAACACCATTCCAGTGAGCTGCTCTCTTTCCTTTCTTCTTCCCTTGCTACAGGAAACCTTAGTAGGTATTTCTTACTATGAAAGAGGGTAGGTATATTGCAATTATTATTGCAAAACTAAAAGCTTTGGGTATAACCTTGGGCCGCTGGCACTGCTGCAGAGAACAAATTCAGCTGGAGATGGGAGGTGTCTGCTGTTGGAAGGGTGCATTGGAGAGGGTGTTTTCAGTGATTTTTCACAGCTGGTGGAGTGGCAGAGACTATGTTGGTCCCACGAGGAATGCATGGCTAGGAGGTTCTCTGCTCAGAACCTGAGCTCTGGCTCTTTTTGAGCTCCCTCTGGCACCTCTTGGAATCCTGCTGGCGTGTGCCCCAATATTGTCGTGGTGTACCCAAAGAGCCTCAAGTGCTGCGCTTGGGGCTTTAAAGTGGTGAGGAGGGGAATGATTTGGAGACGTCAGAAGTGGCAATGATGGGTTCACTGGATTCTGAGCTTGCTGCTTCTAGTCTCTAGTACATCTGCTGGCACTGTGGGGGTGCAGTAGTAAACAGGACTAATTGCTGGAGCCTGATGGTTTATTGGTAGATGCTTTAAAGTTTCGTGAGTGCTTGGATTTGAGCTCACTGGAAAACCTTTCCTTTCCTTGTAGGAAAGTTCCTTCTCTCTGAGCTTTCCTATGCATTAGCAGTTTTAAAACTTAGCAAAAATAGGAGGGAATGTTTTTGGTGGAGCCCATTACACCCCTGGGCAGGGTGTCTCCCAAGCTGCTTGCTTGGGATGGGATTTGGAGGGTGCACTCATGTGAAGGCGCCTCAGCCCACCCAGAGCCCTGAGCTTGGGGTTGAAGACCCCCAGATTTGCTTTTGACCAAAGTGCTGGACAGTATGAAGACAGATATTCTCTGATTGGAGAGTATTTGGCATATTGCCACTGCTTAGTTACAGGAGCCCGGCAGTGATTTTGGGACTTTGCTCCAAGAGGGAGGGCTTGGGATGGTGAGAGACTGCACTGCCGTGGCAGAGGAGGTGGTGGTGGGGGCTCCAGCACGGAGACTCCCTCTGGTGCACATGTGGCACACCAGGGTCTGACTCAGCCCATCCAGCAGCTCAAGGGCAGTGGGACTGCAGAAATGACTTCTTTCCATTTTCTTCTTTAGAAATAGCTAAGCATGAAGGTGCTGCTGTCCAGGGGCCTGTGCAGGCTCTTGGGAACACCTTCCAAAGGCAGAGGGCTCCATGTGATACCCACTTCTGGTGGGGCCAGGGCTCTCTTGAGTTACCCCAGGGGGCTGGAAGAGAAGAGCAAGAGTGTAGGAGCGTCTCGCTCCAAGGGGTGGTTCCCAGTCCCGTCCTGTTGACGTGCACAAATCTTCCCCGCTTTTCCTCAGGTGCTAAATTGGGAAATAAAGTCACAGTAACGCACTTCTTTTCTTACCAAGGTAGAAAGCTCAGGGGTTAATTTCCACCAAGCCTCTGTGGGAGGATGAGTCTCGCTCATTCCCCTCAGCCTTCCTGTGAGCATGGAGCTGCCAGGCAGCGAGATCCTGGAGGAACCTGCTCGGTTCCCCCCGGGGGTGACCACATCTCTGTGGGAGAGGGAGAACATGATCTGCGTGTGAGCGAGGGCACAGGACCCCTGCCCAGTGGCTGTAGGCAGCCCGGGTGCTTCTGGGGAAAACAGCTGTCCCAGATGTGAGCTATTGTTCTCGAAAACGCCACCGACTCGGGGGCTCACTCGAGGGGGGCCGATTGTGTTGGGATGACAATTGTGAGGGAACAGCGTGTGTCCGATGGCTGGGAGGGGTCACTCTTTGTTAGGCCTCCCCAGGGCTCCTCCTCATCCTCCTGTGCCCCTGCCTGTGGGCGGAGGACACCAGCCGAGCCCCTGGCCAGGCCCGTGAGACCCCAAGAACCGGGGTGGCAGGAGCTTGGCACCATCTGCAGGGATGGTGGCGGGGTCTGCGGGGTGAGTTGGCAGCCTGGCCTGTGGCCGGGGGACTCCTTCAGAGGACATACTGCCTTTAGTTTTCCTTGGCCCAGCCACCGCTGTTATTTAGGAAATCAAACCGCCCCTTTTCCAGAGGGCAGTGGGGTGGGAGGGAATGAATTCAGCAGCGCCCGAACCCACCGAGATGGTGTGAAGCAGAGAACTTCCTTTGGAGGCTTTAAGAAGGATGAGGATGCTCAGTGTTTGTGACTGTTGCCTCACAAGGGCTGTGCTGGGGATGAGAGGCAGCCTTGGTGTTTTGTTTTGTTTTTTATTTTCTGTTAATCTATGATTGTTGCACTACAGAATTTCCCCAATAAATTATCTCATGTCCTTTTTATATCTGTGAGGAAGGCATTTTTAGAATGTGCACTTTGTGCTCTGGCTGGGACACCCAGTTGCCTGGATCTAAAAATAAGTTGGAGGCTTGGGACTTCGTTTTACCCTAAAAAAAACCAAAATAAATAAATATATATATGCATATAAAAAGCAAGCTGGAGATGTTTGGCTTGAACAGATTTATTTTCTTTTCCTCTCAGTCTCTTTTCTGGCCAATGTAATCGTTGCAAGTTTTTTGCCCTTCAGTGAGAAGTTTAGGGTGAATATAGCAAAGTTTTGGATCTTTTGGGAAGACTAGACATTGTCATCATGGTGAAGGGTGCCTGAGGAGGGGCTTATTGACCACAGGGCTGTGTGGTTCCTCTGGAGCAGTTAGCTTAATGCCCTTGGGAGCATCATCCTCGCTCAGCCAATTGATCCACTGCTGTCAGGCTCGTTACAGCATCCTTATCCTGCCAGTGCCCTGAACAGAAGTGACAGGCCAGGCACTGGAAGGGTGGCACCCCTGTCTTCTGTCACCCTTTTATTGCCTCTGCTGCCCTGCTGGTGGGTGGGGATGCCCACTGCAGCTGGCTGCAGGCTCATCTGGCACCAGCAGAAATCCTTCCCCAGCCCTGCAGTGTCTTTTCTGCTGCCCTGTTTGTCAGGGAAGCTGGATGAAAAAGAGAGACTGTTTATTTTTTGGTTGTTTGTTTTTTTTTCCTTGTCATTCTGGCTGGTTTTGGACAGCTCAGGGTTCTGCTTTTCACATCCATCCAGAAACCAGGTGGTGGTCTGGCCCCTCTTTGCCTTCTGTCAGGAGGTGACGAAACTCCAGTGAAAGCCCTGCACAGCAGCTTTCACATCTTTCAAGATGCTTGCAAACACCTGCCTGTGCTATGGGCAAAGGTTATCATCAGCCAGGGAAACTGAGGCACGGACGTTTTGGGCATCTCCACCCCCAGTGATGCTGCCATTAATGCTGGTATCTGGCCCTTCTGCCTCCCCGTTGCTGGGTAGGGACGAGAGGCATTTCATGGAAGGAGATGAAGCTGCTTGGTCCTGAACACAAGGAAACCAGGCTCCCCTCTGTCTGCAGGGCTTCAGTGAACCTCCTGAGACACTGCTCAGCCACGTGGAGCCCATGCAGTGGTGGGGCACCCCAGGAGAGCTGCACCCGCTGCTGTTATCCCCTCTCCCTTTCCTCTGCACCTTGGGAATTGCACTGTATTTTCCTTGAGTGACCTTTGGGTTCCTGGTGACCCTGAGCTGTGTTCAAAAACAGGAAGGCCTCCCTAAGCCTGGAGCGTTACTTTGCTTTTGTTTTAGGCAAAAGGTAGGATAACTGATTTACAGTTCTGTTCATGCAGCTCAGGTGGGATAAGGCTGATCTACGCAGCCTTAGGCAAAAAAAGACCTGTAAAACTTTGTCCTGGCCTTGGGGTTTTTTTTCTTATTTTGCTTTGAAACAAACAATCCAGACAGAAAGAGAGCCATCCCTGACTTTGTTTAGCTTGGAACGGGCTCTAGAATAACTTGCCACCGTTGAGTTCTGCCTCCCAAAACCACACAGGGCTGCAAACATATTTCTCCATTTCCCCTGCTGCTTCTTGTTTGCCCTCTCTCCCACACGCTGTGTAACTCCAGCCAGTGTTGGTTTTGCCAAAGGAAGGTGAGTGCTTGCCTCATGCCGTGGATAACAAGTCTCTCCCAAGTTTTTGGTGGGTGCTGGAGCTGGGATGCTGCCTCTGCAGGGTTTTGGAGGGCAAGGCTGGACTCCCTTCCTTCCCTGAGCTGCTGCTTCACTGCCTTTCTCCCAGGCAGAGCTCTTTTCCTTCCCCTCAATGGTTCCAAACTGGACCTTTAACTCTTTATTTTGAATTTTTTTTTTACTAACTCCCCGCAGCTACAGCTCTTTCCATGTTTTCAAGGATGGTGTTTCAGAGAAATTGTGGCTGCCCCATCCCTGGAAGTGTTTAAGGCGTGGTTGGACAGGGCTTGGAGCAACCTGGTCTAATGGAAAGCGTCCCTGCCAATGGCAGAGGGATGGAATGAGATGGTCTTCCAGGTCATTTCCAACCTAAACCAACCCGTGCTACTTGAAGGTGGCTGTGGGAGGTGCAGTGCTGGGGTGGAAGGAGGTGGGGAGCTGCAGTGTTTGTCTCCTTTGCTTATTCCACTGAGGAGGACAAGAGGCAGCAGTCTGTGGCTCTGAACTCTCCACTTGCTGCTTCACTGGGTTTTTGAAGGGGAAGGTTAGAAGGCTCAGGAGAACAGATGTCCCTTGGAAATGTGGGGATTTTCAGGTCCTTGGGGTTGTTTTGTGCTTTAGTCTAAAGGGATCTTGCCGTGACCCTCACCCAGCCCTGCTGTACTGCACATGTATCCTTGGATCCCCTCTTTGTAATGAACCCGCAGTTCGGTCTCAGACAGGGAAAAATCTTGTGCCTCTGTGTTCCTGCAGCCTCCCAGTAAAGGCAGCCAGAAAGAAGCTGCTCCAGTGATGGGAAAAATGGAGAGTAACTGCAGCCTTGTGCTGAGCCTTGGTAGACCTTGGAGGGCTTTTGGGGGTGATAGCCTTAAATACATACCCTGGCTGGAGCAGGGTGGGGGATTCAGGCAGTGCTCACAGGCTCTGTGGAGTAAATATCAGGAGTAAATATCAGAGTTTAGTCTGTCCATTGCTTCCAAGATTATTGCTTAGCCATTAGTGCATTCCTTTGGAGTTTGCTCCTGTTGGTGTCTTTGATATATGTCAACCCCAGACCAACCAAGATTTCTGCCTTGGGGATTTTCCTGGAGGATCATCAGCTGGGAGCCTGTAGGTTGAGTTTAAACCCCAGAATCTGAGGCACACATGTCTTTTCAGCTCCCGAGGAGCTGTCCTGTGAGCAGTGGGTGCATCATCCGTGAGAGATGGTCTGTGCATGCTCTGCTCCCACCGTGGAAGCATCTGGGAGCCCGGCCGTTCTGAGAGACGGGCTCTGCATCATTGCCTGGTCTAATGAAAGACATCCCTGTGCCCTCCTGGGGCTCAGATGGGCCGTGTGCTTCAGGATGATCTCAGCCGTGAGGAAGTGGTGAGCCCTCTCCGAGGAAGAGACGGCCATGATTCACTCAGATAGAAATAGAAAAGCCAAAGAAGCAAATGGAAACTCCCTATTGACCAGGTTCCTTCAATTTAAATGGGTTTTTACTACCTATTCCAGTATTCATTTGAAAATCATAAGCATTTACTCATACACGCTACAATCAGATGGTTTTTAAGCCATTAAGGCCCATTGGGTCAATAAACAGCATTTTCAAAAATCTATTAAATTCCCATTTCCGTGGAAATAGAGCTTTTACAATTGATCATGGCTACTGACTCCCATTAAAATAAACCCTAAATGCTATCAACTCCCCCAAGATGTAGAGCACTAAAAGACAGTTTGCCAGGCCAAATTTATCCCGGGGGAAAGTTGATGGCCCATTATGCTTAAGCAACATGAGAATTGTCATATAAGTCAGGAAGTTTATGGGACTTGCATGGATTTGTCTTCCCTGGGGGGGGTGAAAAAGAAGGTTCATAGGTTGAATCACTAGTGCTAACACAAGCTCAAAGCCAGACTCGTGCAGGAGTTTTTTGGGAAGGTTTGGGTTATTTTGCATTACATTGCAAGTGTGTCTAGAGTTTGGTCGTTTTGCAGAAAGAAATGATGCTTTCAGGGCTGGAGTGCTGTAAGAATTGCTGAATTTGTGGATCAGTTCTTGGTGGCACGGGGTTTCCTGTGTTGCCTAGGTCTGCACAGCAGAGGTGCTCCAGCTCTCTGCTCGCCTCCATGGCCTCCTCTGGGCTCACCCTGACAGGTCCACATTTTCCTTATGCTGGCAGCCCCAAATGCTGCAGCTCTGGACCACTGCAGGCGGGGTCTCACAGGAGCAGACTAGAGGGGAAGAATCTCCTCCCTTGTCCCGCTGGCCACACTTCTTACCATGCATGGGAGGCCAGCCCTAAAACTGGAGTGGAGCAAGCCCGTGTGTCCCTGCTGGGGATGGAGGGTTACAGCTCTGGCAGGCCCATCTCCAGAGGTGACCCAAAGGGAGCCCTCCATGAGCCCCTTGTCCCCTCTGAGAATGAGCAGTGCTTTTCAGGACATGCACCGAGTCCGGGGGAAGAGCAATGCAGAAGGAAGGGGTCCCAGCCATGGCTCCCACGTCTCGGCTTGGCAGTGGGGAGCTTTGTGATCCAGCTGTCCCTTCGGATTAGGGCTTTGCTGTTTGCCATCTCTGGCAGGCAGCAGCAGCTCTGGGGATGCAGGCTCGCTGCCGGCGTCAGCCCAAAGCTGCCGTGCCCCTTGCAGGAGAGGTCAGGTAGTCCCTGCCGAGCCAGAGGCCATGCTTCCCTTGTTTGTCTCCCTTCATGCCTCCTTCAATCAGCTTCACTGCAGCTCCCTCCCACAGCCCTGGATTTCTCTGCTGCGTGTGCCTGATCTCGTCCCTCCTCTCCTTCCTGCCGTCGTCTCGCCGAGACCTCTCTTGCTGGGACATGATGTCTGTGCTAAGGGGTTCTTTCTAGATGCTTCTGTGAGGCCACTCATGGAAAAGACACCCCTTGCCCTCCATCAGCGTGGATGATATTTGTGATGGGAGTGAGGAGGCAATGTAGCGAGTTGGTCCATTCCTCCCTAAGAGTTTAGTTTGAGGCAGAGGAGAGGATCGTGTGGGTTCCTGTTCCTGCATGGAGGGTAGACAGCTGTCTCTGGAGCAAGGGCTGTGGGACTTTCCCTTATAAAGGGTTCTGTGTCAGGCAGCAGGACCCCTTGGGGTTATTGGTGGTTGGCCTTGGTGCTTTTTGCACTGCAGGGCTGGCTTCTCCAAGAGCTCAGGAGAGAATGACTGCAGGTCTGTCTGAGTCCCAGCGAGTACTTCTCAAAATCCTTATTTCCTCCCAAGGTATGCCAGGGCTGGTGGTAGCTCAGTTCTGTCTGGGAAGCCTACACAGGCACATGGAGATGTGCTGGGGTTCCCAGCACAGCCATCCCAAGAGGCCCTTGGACAGGCTGTGGTGCCCATTACATGCATGGCAGCAAGCAGCTGAATGAGGCAGTGAGCCAGCCCTGCCCTCAGGGTGCAAATATCACAAAGCCAGTGTTTTTCTGTGATCCAAGCATTAGATGCACATGTGCACCCCGTTGGCACCAGTGTCCTGAGGGTGCCCACCATGCTGTGAGAACACAGCTGGGGGTTAACCTCTCCTGAGGCTCACTACAACTGGGGGACCATCCTCGATTCAGCCCCCAAAACATGAGTACCACATGCAACCAGCCTTAAAATTGGTCTCTGCCCTCTTGCCCTGCACGTAAGCTGTCAACAGAGCTGTAACAAGATCCAGAGAGGAAAGCAGCATGTGGCAGAAAAGCAAACAGTCTCTGGGCAGGCTGATAGGGAGGAATTAACACAGCTTTCCTAAAGTCAGGTGTCCTGTTGTGATGCCAGAGGCAAAGACAGCTCCTTGATGCCTGACTGTGGTTTTGCTCTATGTTAAGGAGAACCTTGAATGCATGGAGGCTATCTGTGATGGTTGTGGAAGTCAAATGCCTCTGAGTCAGGATCAGAAGGGTTGTTTCCAAGGGACATATCAGTAGGGATCTGCTATTGACCTCCAAACCAAAATGATAAGGCCAGCAAAGCAATATTTGAATCAGTTAAGCCCTGAGTCATCAGGATTTCATTCTTATGGGTGATTTCAGCTACCCAAATGTCTGTTGGAAGAATGACACAGCAGCTCAGAGATCATCCATAAAGTTCCTGGAAGGTGGAGAGGTTGTGTTGGATGTGCCAACCAGGACTGAGGTGCTGCTGGGCTTGCTACTCCCAAACCAATAATACCTGGCTTGTAATAGCTTGGCTAGTGGTAGTCTCGCCTGCAGTGATCACAATATTGTGGATTTTGGATCCTGCCGTGGTGCTGGTGGTTAGTGCTAAGACAGAGATTTTAGATTTTGAAGAGTAAATTGCAGCTTGCTCGAAGCTCGGTTGGGAGAGATTTGCTTCCGTGTAGGCTGAAGGAGTGAGTGCTGGGGATTTTCAAGAACGCTCTCCTAGAACCACAAAAACAGTTCATCCCCTTTAAAGGTAAGAGAACCAGGTGAGAACAGGTCTTCAGAGATAGGACAGCCCAATCAGCCTGTCTCACTGTGAACCATGTTCACCCTCGCAGACATCTCTGCATGTACCATATCAAATGTTCTCCAGTCGTGTGTGCTGTGGTCAGTCCTTCTGGATCCAAGGTGGCATTTCCCCTGCAAACGTGTTACATCCACCGAGTTTTGTTTATCTATGAATGTTCATATTTATGTGCTCCTTCCTTTTGCTTTTTGTCCCCTGCTCTATGTTCCTATATCCCACACTTTTGGAGTTGGGACTTGCCACCACCCCAGTGGTCTGTCATTTCCACCCAGTCCCACTGACACTTCAGCCCCCATCCAACTGCCACCACCTTTTATTTTTGTTTTTGTCTTTATCTTGGGCTCTGCTTCACTACCATGTGTTTAAACTTGGATCAAGGTGGGGACCATACTGTAATTTTGTTCAGGGATGCATCTCAACTACACTGAGCTTCAGCTCCTCAGCAGATCTTCCTTCTTTTGCCATTATTTTTAAAAGCATCTTTTACTCTTTGTTTTCACTGCAGTCAGCTATATTTCAGGGAATTCCATTTCACCCCATTTCCCCTGACCAGTGTCTGCTGGTCCTGATTTTCAGTTCTCCATTCAAGACCTGTGTTCATCCCTTCATTTAAGTCGATCTGAATCAACTCATTACAAGTTCAGGCCAAGTTTTCTTTCTCTCATCTGCTCTTTCATAATTTCTGCGCTGCTTACCAAAACCAGGTCTAAAATAGCATTGCCTTTGGCTGGTTCAGTGATGATTTAGTGAATAACTTTTTCGCCAGCACTTCCAGGAATATCTGGGCCATGCCATTGTTAGCAGCACTTATTTTTCAGCCTATCTCAGGGCAAAATGCCCTGCAGGCTTTCTGGTCTAACACTAATCTTAATGTCTTTCTTTCCCAAGTCTGACCTCAAGAAGTTGCATACTAGCCTCTGATGTAACAGAGCTGTGTGCTAGCAGCCTTGTAGCTCTCTTTCCCCTCTAAGTCTGTGTGGAAGGGTCACAGCCTTGAACTACAACGTGTCTTTTTGATCTTTTTGATTTGCAGCTTTTGCCAGTGCAGCTCTCTGACCCTCCAGGGTGTGTGCTACTGCTTCAGTCCCGTGCTCCCACATGGAGACTGAGAGTTAGCTCTGAATCCAACAGGAATTGCTCATACATAAGGGAACCTCCTGATCCTGAAGGGTCCTGCTTTGCCCTCTCACCTTCTTTGGCACCTTGATACTCTGCCACCCATGCCAAACTTAAACTGTCCTGCCAGTGATGGCTGCTTCCTAGGCTGCTCTTCTTCTCATGCTGTCAGGGCCTCAGAGGTGCATTTTTCCAGGCATGTCCAAGAACTGTGTGATGTCCTCATCCCTTGTGGACTCAAATGCTCTTTGGCCGGAGTCCAGCACCCAGTGAAGTTGATGAAAGACTCCTGAGCACTGCAGAGGGTATTATTCCAGCAGGGTTGTGCTTCCCGTGATCCCAGGGGAATGTCTGGCTCTTTCTCAGCCTTCCCTTCCCATCTTGCGTGTGTTTTGTATCTGGCTGTGTTACCAAAGCCTGTCCAGATGAGAGTCATTTGGATGTTGCTGCCTTGTCAAGTTGTCATGATGCTGGCAGAGAATGTGGCGTACCAGCAGAGTGCTGGACTGGAGTCAGAGCTCCCAGACGTGGTCATGGGGATGCAAATAGTCTTAGTAAGTACAGAAGGACTTAAAAACACAGCATCCCCCAGCTGCATTAATGCCAGAAATTTTGGGGCAGGTAAACCCAGAGTGTGGGGCAGCTGCAGTTACAAGAGCGACCATCAGCCTGGTCTGGAAGCAGACCAAATAACTCACCTGGGCTCATCTGCTGTGCCAAGGTGGCACCGTGTTCATGCTGGGCTGGTGGGCTTTGCCTGCCTGTGCTGGGGAGGCGAGGCTGAGATGTGATGAGAACAGGGATCAGGGTTCCCAAACTCTAGTGAGGAAGATTCATTTATGCAAGCAGAGGAGGTCTCCAGG
Source organism: Regulus satrapa (assembly GCA_013396955.1). NCBI lineage: Eukaryota > Metazoa > Chordata > Aves > Passeriformes > Regulidae > Regulus > Regulus satrapa. Next base: position 397,895 of record VWZN01019440.1, on the reverse strand, counting down.
TGTGGAGACCCACCTATTTAGACCCCCCTGCTGAAGATTCACCGTGAAGAGGAGGCCTTTGCTTGACCAAAATGGAAGATACCTGCTTTGGCTCCCCATCTGGAGGAGCATCTCCCTTCGTGGATGAATTTAGAGAGTCTGCTCTCCCGAAATGAAATCTGGATCAGCACCTGCCTTCATGGACTGAGCTGCGACTCAGAGACGAGGTTGCTGTATTTGTCATTAACCCTTTGCAGCCTTGGAGAAAGGTGTTACCCACATGATAAAAATGTTATTGGCAGACTGGTGCTCCCTTCTGGGAAGTCTGAGGGATTCCTCATTTGTCAAGCAGAGGTTTGGGGGAAAGGGAGCCTCTCTGCATGCAGGAAGTAGGAAGAGGAATTTCCTTGCAGTAGTTGAAAGACAGGAAAGCAGAGCCAAGGATCCCCTGTGACTTCTTTAGGCTGTATGGTTAGCTGGAGCTGGCTGGGTCTCAAATATTTTCCACTTGTCCATGGAGGGCGCTTGGACAGCTTCCACCCAACCCCACTCCCACATCCCCTCTGAAAGGTCTGCAGGGAAATGACTCCTCTTTTTGAATTTCAGTGGAATTCCTGTGGCGTTACATGCTGCACCTTTTGAGGTACCCAGAGAATTCAGTTTGATTTATGCCACTGCAGGGGGGGTATGTGCTAGCCTTGCTTTTCATTTGGGGGTTCCATCTTTTGTGTCTTGCTGGTCATGGTCACTCTGTGGCCCCAAGGCTTCCTGTCGTGGTGTAGCTGTCACTAAAATGTGCCGTTCTTGCCCCTCTTCTCCCACCTTCTCCCACCTCAGGCTTGTTTCACAGACTGTTTTCTGCTGCCCCCTGGATTAGCAGATCCTCTCCTCTCTCCCACCTGCCCACCAGCAATGGTTGCTCCCAGAAATTTGTGCTGGAAAAAGCTGCAACAGCTCTGTCTCTCCTGGGTATCTCGAGTCTTCTCCTTTGAGCAAGCCAGCTCTGAGCCTGACTTACAACCATAGTTAGGAAGGTGCTGTCTCCTCTGTGGTCAGGACAAAACTTTCCAAGGAAAAGCATGAGAAAAAAGAAAGACCTCCAGGGAGGTCTGGGATCATGGGTGGGGTGTGATTTTTCAACAGCTCAGAAAGTTCTTTAAGTTTTTATAAGGTAAGGTTTAGTAGCAGTAAGAGTTTACCATGCAAATCTTCCATTATTTGATGACTTTCCCCTTTGTTATGATGGGGTGACACAGGAAAAAGATGGAGCTGCACTCCAAGAAGACAATTATCAGGAAGCAATGGACACAATTGGGAATGTGAGGAATTTGGAGAAGACATTAGGAATTATTTTTAACTTGAGGGTGCTTAAACACTAGAATAAGTTGCCCAGAAAGGTTGGGAAACCTCTGTCCTTTTGGCTCTCCTGGCCCCTGCTGGACATGACCTTGAATAATGTGATCTAATTAAACCTGGTTTTGAGCAAGGGGGTCAGAATAGCCTGAGGAGATCCTCTCCATCTGCAGAGAAGTCTCTGATCCTACTGTTCTCTGGTGACAGTCACTGAAGCTGCTCTGTTGTCCTTTTTTTCAGCAGCAGGAAGCACCACAGGATGGCAGCCCCTGGTTATGTCCCATACAAGCAGAACAGGACGCAGCGTGGTGCCTTAGTGTCAGGTCATCAAACATTCAGCTGAACTTTGAACCAGTATCACCCAGTAAGGGAGGCCATCATTTCTGGGCTCATCCCCTTAAATACCATTGTTTTGGATGGTGTTCATTCCCATACTCATGTTTAATAATGTCATTCTGCAGCCCTCCCGTCCCTAATCTCTCTCTGCTGTTGCAGGTACTCTTCTTGCAAGCTCCACTCTTCCAGAGCTGCAAGTGCTCCCCAGCTCCAGGTGGTATCACCACACAGCTCTTGGATGCCCTTGGAAGAACATTGACCTTGAATCTGGCAAACCTGATGTTCCATCTATGTCTCTTCTGTCCTCTGCCCTGTTCTTTGGGGTTGGTTTGTGTTTTGCTCCTCGGCTGACAGCTGTACCTTCATGTGTCCTTCTGTGCTTCCATGCTGGGTTGCAGTGCCCATGCTGCTGTAAATACCATCTAGTTTGGAATACTCTGTATTCCTCTAGATACTCTAGTTTTGGAATACTCTGGAAAGCTATTTGGGAAGCAGAGTGCTGTCATTTAGGCTGTTTGTGGAGATCAAAGGCTGCTCTGCCTTCGCCTCAGTGAAAATCACAGAAGCACTGAAGGAGAGGGAGAGCCTAACCTTGGCAGGAAGCAAAAGGTTCAGATGCCAGTTGGATGCTCCTTGTCCAACTTAAGGCCCCAGCAGGAAATGTTGTTTGAGGGGAATTGGAGTTGCCCGTTCTAGAATTGTTCTGCTCTCATCTTTGGGGATGTTTGCAGGATATTTGTGCTTTCTGTGCCACTGGGGGTGACATTAGGGTTCTTTCTTCTTGCCTGTGCAACCCATCTGAGCAGCTCTCAGTGCTGGTACTGCTCCCTCTAACCCTTACACATCCCTGAACCATCCAGTTCTCTCAATGGAGGAAATTGCAGTTATTTATAATTAAGTCTTGACAAAAAATGTTGCTAATGTCAAGGGAACGGCAGGCGACAGCCAGAAAAACATCATGTCTCCAGAAGAGGGGCTGCAGGAATATCCCTCTGAATAGGGCTGACGTTGGCTCTTGGAATTTGGACAGCCTGGAAGGCTTTGGGGCTATTTTTCCGAGATATCATAGGTCAGGAATTGATGCTATTTTTAAGTCTGTGCTCCCCAAGCAGCCTTCATGAGTGAAGGAGACTTTCTCTCCCCCCCTTATGCTCTATTTCTATGAAATTTTTGTTTCTATTCCTTCCGAGTCACGCCGCAAGTATGTCCTTCAGGTTTGTTTATTCTTCTCCCTATCTATTCCTCCCGGCCTGCTCCCGTCTTGGTTGGGTTGAGGGGATGGCGTCAGCGTGGCGCGTGTCTGGGATGCTCAGGCGAGACATCACAGGGAAGGGATCGAGTTCTCCTAATTTGTCCTTTCCGGTTGGGAGAGTTTTCTCTCCACAAGCTGATGTGGCTGGGGAAAGTGTTCTGGGAATGCTGCTTTGTGGTGGGAGATCTCAGTGAAGACAAGCTGGTCATCTCAGCTCACCGCGTAGTCCAGCCAAGATTTTTCTGAGGTAACTGAATCTTCAGAGCTCCTGGGAAGATGGGTGAGATGCCTCCAGCCTGAGATGGCCTTTTGGGACTGACTGGTAGGAGAGAGGCAGTCAGAAGACCCTGATTATCTGACACCTCCCAAGTCAGCAGTGGCTTTTGAAAGCTTCTACTATTTCAGGTCCGGGGAAATAGCCCTTGGGTTTACCCAGATCTGTTCCACATGCTACCCTGCTCTAGTTTATTTCTGGATTTTTTTTTTTCCTCATTTTTTCCTCCTTCTCATCAATTTGCTGTAGCAGCCTCTCTCTTTCTAAACAAGCCTGTTGGTGTAACAGCTTGACTAGGGATCTTGCCATGTCAAACAAGAGTTATTTGCACTCATTCTCATTGGTTTCCTTCCTCACTTCACATCTCAGATGGGAATGTGCCTTTTTCCCCTTAGCCCGTGCTCGTCTCCATCCTTCTGTCCGTCATCCCATGCAGTGAGGATTGCACTAATGGGCATCATTGCTAACGGACACCACCAGAGACAGCTTGTTCAAACAGAGCTGGTGTTCCTTCATGGTGAGCCCAGTGTAAAGAAACTGCTGTGCTCCATTCTTAATCTATCCGTGCAGCTCAAACATGCCAACTGCTCCTGGAAGCATGGGAATAAGTGAAATGCTTTCCGCCACCTTAATGTTGCTGTTGGCCTCATGCTGCAGGTTTAGTCATTCTTATGACATATTTCCACAATGGTGTGTTTCCATCATCATTCCACAGTGATGTATTTAAAGCCTTTCCACGAGTTGTTGGGGTTTTTTTTCTTTGTTTTTTTGTTTTTTTTCTAGCTCAGAATCTCTTAAATGAATGGCTTCACAAACTGTGGGTCAGGGTCTTCAAGATTTGAAGACTTATAGACAAGTCACAGGAATGTGGAGACAATGTCTGCTACCTGTTCTAATCCTCTCTCAGCCCATGAGGTTAATGGCACAGGTGGTGGAAATGGTAGTACTTGGTTTACGGAATCGTAGACTATCCAAAGATGTAAGGGAGCCTCAAGGATATTGAAGTCCATTTAAAAGGGTACCTGGCATTTGCAGCACAGTCCGAGGCCTTTTAATTCCATTGCTGTTATTATTGGAATTATTATTGCTGATATTAGGTTAGACCTTGATTGTTTTGCATAGCTGAGGACATGAACTCCCTAAAGACCAGTGCTGGGACTGTTGGTGTGCTGGTGGATGTGACACAGTCCTTTGACCTGTGCAGAAGCACTCACACAGAGGGAAGAGTGAAACCTAAACTTCCTGACTGCTGGATTTGTTTGTTTGGGGGTGTTTTTTGTTGGTTTTTTGTCTCCAAGTGCTGAAATATGCCACATTGTGAGGGTCACTTCAAGGGCATTGGGCATACCCACGGGTGTTACTGCTGTGCTGTAATGCCCAGTGCCTACCCAGCTCTCCCAGACCATTACCTTCCTGTGCCCTTTAGAAATTGATGTCTTGGATATCCCATTCCAGTGCTTTTTCTGCTCCTGCAACTCTTTATTCCCAGCTCTGAAGATGGGGGGAGAAACAGCCAGCAGTGTTATCAGGAGACTTTTCCCCACTAAGCTTTCCTTTTGATGAATCTGGCTCCAGAGATTACCCTCTGCCCATTAAGCTTCTTTTGGGAGATCTCGTTTTTCCCCCTGCTGCCTCCTGCAGACATCTCAGACCTCATCTGAAAGATTCAGATCATGAGCAGATGAATAGAGTCTTCTCTAAGGTCCATTTTGAGCAGTGAGCAAGAAATGTTAGTTTTGGTTTTGGTTTTTTTTTTTTTTTGAGCAAGTTCCAAGATACCTTTTGCTCATGCTCTTCCTTGTGCAATTTCCTGGGATGTGTCTTGATGAGACATGTGCCTGTGCACTGCTGGGACACCCTTGTTTTTGCCACATGCTGCCAACTTTGGGATACTGGTTTTCCTGGGGGAAAGGTTGGGATGGAAGTCCAGATAGAGTAGAGAAGCTGAAGAAGAGACTTCTCTGCTCCCAACAGTAAGGTTTGATGTTCATTCCTGTCCTGCTCCATATCAGAAACAACCCCTGAAAACCCCTTGTTAGAATCAGTTGGAGTTTGGATTCATTCTTCTCTCCTTCCACCTCAAATTCTGTTTCTCTGATGCTAACCCCCCTCTCTTTTCCCTAGCAGGACCAACCTCTGCGTTTTCTTCCTTCTCTCATATTTTCTCCTCCTGTTTTGTTCTCTATTATCATCTTTTGTGGGGCTTCTTTTCTCCCCATGGCTGGAAAACCTTTTCTGAGAGTAGCTACTGTAATTAGCAAAACCTCTCCAGGCTTGCATGAGTGCCTTCCCCAAACCCCTCACTAGCTGAACTTGCACCTTACAGAGCAGAGTTTGCAATACCACGGGACATCCTGTTGGAAATGCTGAATTTTTCTGTGCTTTTAAACGCTCCTGGTTTCAGAGTTGAGGATGTCTCCAGGTCTGCTGCACGCCTTGTAGGTTGTCTGTGGATGGCTCCTGCTTTTCCCCCTCGCTCTGTTGGAGTGTGTGCCAACTGTCTCCTCTCTTTTGTCCTTGCAGGGCGTACATGAGCGTGAAGGAGCTGAAGGAGGCTCTACAGCTGAACAGCACCCATTTCCTCAATGTTTACTTTGCCAGTTCAGTGAGGGAAGAGTTGGCTGGGGCTGCCACTTGGCCGTGGGACAAAGAGGCCCTCAGTCACCTGGGTAAGTCACTTATCCCATTCACGGGGTCTCAGAGTTGCTGGTTTTCCTCTCTCTTCCTTGACTTGGCAAAAAGAGACGGATGTGCTGTGCCTCGACATTGTGGATGTTTGATAAGAAGGTCTTGATAACGGGGTTTGGGTGTTCCAACAGCTGCTGCTGTAAGGAAAAGAGCTGCCTGGTCCCTGAATCCATGTGGATAAGATGGTGAGCTTGCACACTGACAAGGGACTTCGACATTGTCATGAGAAACTTTTGATGGGGAAGGCAGTGAGGCAATGGCACTTAGAGGTTGTCCAGAAGTGCAGGCTCTGGAGAGGGTTCTGCACTCACATTTGGTTTCTCCTGGACCTTCCGGGTCTGTCTCTTAGGATTCTGGAGAAGCGAACTTCCCTCTGCAGCGTGTAATAGCAAACAGATACAAACCAGGAGTGTCAGTGTTTTCAGAGCTGAGATGGCAGATTTCAGCAACTCCAGGGCTGCCCAGGCAGCAGCCAGAACTGGACACTTCCAAATCCAGCTGCAAGTGTGAGGATAACTATCAAATTTTACCATGTTTTTATAACTTGGCCTTCTACCTGCTGGAGTCAAGGTTCTCCTTGGCCTCAGAGGATTCAGGGCAGACCTTTAAGGTCATCAGTCCTCGTAGGCTGCAAAACAGCCAAAATGGCAACTGACTTCCTAAAATGGGGTTGTTTTGTCAATTTTCTGCTATTTCTGTTGTTTCTCTTTTTCCTGCCTCTCCTACCACCTCTTCAGTGTTGGTGTTTTCTGGCAAAGCCCTTTACACTTTACAGTCAAAATGTCTAAAGTGTTTCTCAATAAGTAACTGGAAATAATTACTCCTGACACCTGCACAGCAGACCTAGACCTTCTGCTTTTACAAGTGCGTGATGTTCAACCCTTAAAAGTTTTACACTGCTATTAAAGACCTGTTTCAAAGTTCCTTTTTGCCAGTTTCCCTCCCTCAATGAGTTTCAGGGCTGTTTTTTCAATAGCATATTGCTACAGCTGCTTGTTGAGGAAGGCAAATCTCCATGAAATTTATTCTTTCAGCTTCCAGAAATCACTTCCAAGGCTCAGCCTGACAATCATCTGACTGCAGCAAGTGCTTCAGCCACACACGTTCCCCTCAGACCCCTCCCAATGGCTTGCAAGCAGTTGTACAGAGGGGTAGCTGGGGTGAGTGGTCTCATCAAAAGCTTGCACTTAGCTCCAGTCTCTACCCTCGTGTCCAGCCAGGGACACGAGAAAGGGCACCATCTGGAAATGTTGGATCAGGGTTTTAGCGTGGAGGTTCAGGGGGAAAGGGGTGTTGTCTTGACTCTGGTGCCAGAGCTGTGAAGTATGAAGCTGGATCTGCAATTCTTTGAGTCTCTGGCATGGACTGGAGACTTCGGTTCAAGGCTGTCCTTGGTTTTAGATTTAATGAGCTCGGGAGGGCGGGTGGCGGGCTCTGTTCTCCGTAAACAGCGAGCTTCACCACATCATCGTTTGCTTTGTACCATGCACAATGTGTATTATTGTCCCACACAGAAGAAACGTAGGACTAAGGAGGCCACGAATATGTGGCTTTTGACAAAAACCCTCAAAAGAGGCTACTGGAGAATCTGAGTAGATGTGAAAGTAAAGAGGTGAGTAAAGAGAAAGAAAAGCCTTGGGAGGAGTTAATGGCAGTTAGGGAAAAATTCCTGAGCTTAAGGACCTAGCTGTGGCCAGGGGTGGAGGCAGGTCTGCACACACAAGAGAGGAGTCTGTCTCCAAAAAGACAGACTTCTTTCCTTGTGCAAAACCTTGCTAACCTCCTGTCTATCCTGACCTTAAAATATGAGGGTCAGCACACAAAACCTGCACCCCTCCCGCCGCTGTCTACTCCCACGGAGCAGAAATGCCACGCTGATTTTTCCCTGCGTGCATACAGACCCTCCGTGCTTTAGTTCTCTGCGTGAATCAAATTGGTTCCTTCGCTTCTCTGAGAAGCCAGACCGACTCTTGTCTCCAGAGAGTTTTGGTCAAATTTTGCTCTGTTTGTTTCTCTAAACTGGACTTAAGTCCCGTCTTCAGGAGAAGCATCACAAGACTTTTTCTTCTCCAGCTGCCTTCCCTTCTTCTATTTTAATGCTTTGCCTCAGCCCAAAGATCACTAGATTTATTGTTCTCCATCAGTTCTTCTCTAGAAGCTGTTTCATCTGCCATCTCAATTTTGATCTCCCTATATACCATTTTTTCATGATCTTTGACCGTGTTTTTCAAGAACGTCCTCCTCGCCTTCCTGTTGGTGTCATCACCTTCTGGAAGTCTTCAGTGAACTTTTGTTTTTCATCCCCTTCTCTTCACAAGGCTTCTTTGGGGCTACCAGAAATTACATGCCCATTCGTACGCTGGTTACCTGCAGTTCTTTTGCTCTCCTCCAGATTTCTGTTCCTGAGAAAATTTAATTTTCAGGCAGCCTTTCTGAAGGCTTGGAGATAGTTTACCAATAATATGGCCAACAGCAACTACTTTCAATGAAGCATAAGAAGCAATTACTGGCTTGGAGAGGCTGAAGTGGTCCATGAAATGTCTATAGACCGTGTTTCAGCTACTGTGGAGCTCCCAGAGAAAGACAGCTTGCCGCCAGCCAGCAGCAGAGGTAGAAGGTCTCAGGTCTGCTTGCACCACTCCCTGTGACTATACTGTCTGTCTCAGTCTTTCCACCATAATCACAGCGAGTTCCTCACAAATTCAGATTTCTTGGAGTCTGGAATGATTTTTCTGAGAACTTAGAAGTAAATCTTTTTAACTACAAAGCAGAAGGAGTTGAAGAACTTCCTTTGAAAAAAAAAACCCAACCCCTTAGCTTTCTGTGGTGGAAAGCCTTGTTCAAAAATCCCAGTAATGTAATAATGCAGATGCTTTAAACTTCATGTGTAGCTGCATGTGAACTGCATAAACGTGGTCGCAAGGCAAGGGAATTGTGACCATTTGATGTTATAAATACTTTCTGTCGTTATATAAGCTGAGGCCAGCTCATATATCTGGCAGAGGTCAGTGGATGCTGAAGGAGGGCCAGCCCTTCCATCTGAGGTACCTTAGGCAATGGCCATCTTCCTGTCTGACTAACTGTCATGCGTTTGTTCCATTAATTGCTCTGACTCAGTGTTTGGGGAAGACTGGCCCTGCAATGCGGGTTCAGCTTTGTGGTTCACTGTTTAAAGGTCCTGTGGTTACTTGGGAACGTCCTCTGGGACAGCCTTGACCTAGGAACAGGTTGGCTTCTTTGGGGAACTAAGAATGTTGATTTTGGGGCTGGCACGGGCCCGAGTCCTTCAGCACTGCCCTTGTTCCTGGCTAGCAGCAGAGGATGTCCTGGGAGCGGGAACTTCCAGGGCTGTGTGAAGGAGAAGCACAGTCTACACCAGCACAAATCTGGGGGCCTGGGCATCTCTTGTTGCTTGATCAGAGTGGAGCTTGGCCTTGAGGACGGTACCAGGTGTGCAGCTGGTGGATCTGGCCTGGAGGGACAAAGTGTGGTGAGGCCAGGCCTGAATCTTTCCAGCTGCCTGGACTTGGTTGGGTGAGCAAGTCTAAAGAAGTCTCTGGTTTACCTGCCTTGGGATGCTGGGCCCCCTTGATATCACGGGGACATGGAAGTTTTTAGCTTTTGTTGTGCAAATGCTGACCTTATGAACCTCCTTGAGCCTGTTCTCAGGCACTGAAAGCCCAATTCAGCCCTTTTGCCCAGGGCAGGGGGAGGCAGAGGTGAGAAGGGAATGCCTGATCTGCAGTGGAGAGAGAGATGAGGGTGGTCCTGTTATGAACACTTCCACATCTTGCCTTCACAGCCAGGATCCTGCAGAGGGGAAATAGAACTTCCTGGTCCAAAGCTGGGAGCACTCCCAGCTCATCAGGGAGCAGTGGGGACAGGGAATGAAGGGATAGGGATGTTCTGGAAGGCAGAGTTCTCAGGCTGTTTCTAATTCTACCATTTAATTAGTTGTTAAAATGAGTACTAAAAATATGATCGTCCTTGTGGAGTGTGGGGGAGGAGTGGCATAGGGGAAGCCAGCAGAGAGGAGGGGAGGGCACAGGGTATCCCAGCCTTGGCATCCCTCTCTTGTGACAGTTTTCTGCCTCCCTATACTGGAATCCCTTTTTTTCCACCCCATGGGAAGAGCATTGGATTTCTGCAGGGAGGAGGGCTGGGCTTGGTCCCGGGGTGCCCTGTGTCCCTGGTGCTCAGCCCCTTTCCCTGTGGTTACTGCTGCAGGATGCGTGCAGGGCTTTCACATCTCCTTTACTTGTTTATGAGCACTGTTTTCTTGCTGTGTGCGCATTCCTCCTCTCGGACCTTTGGGCAGGCAGCCCCCCTGCCTTGCTCGGGCTTGGGTTTGGCTGTAGAGATGTCTTTTCTTTCTCTTCTCTCTTGTCTCATGCCCTGTTTTGATTGAAATGAGAAGCAGCTTTTCTTTTATGTGCCCACTGGGTTTCCCATCAATGGGATGCCCTTCACTATCTATAGCATTTACTGGGGCGGTAATTGAGAGGGTGATGGCTTCCAGAAACCGAAGAGTTGACAGGACAGAACATGAAGGTCCCAAAAGGATTTTTCAACCTCTGTGCCTTCTTGTGACCCATCTCCAGGCAACTAAAGGGCCAAGAGCTGACTGGTGGGATGCAAAGTCCTTTGCTCTCTTGTCTCACAACTAGGAAGAAAAGGGAATGCAGCTACTTTGTGACCCATCCTTTGCCTCGAGCCCTGGGCAGAAGATCCACACTGTGGGAAGGAAGAGCAATAAACATGAATTTTGAGCTAAGAAACGGTGCCACTTGACAGGTCAGTGGTGCCTCTCAGCCCTTCCATGGGCCACACACGCAGGATGTTCCAGAGAAGATGCCACCCCTTTCTTCACCCCTTGCTGGAAGAGCCTGGGAGAACTGCCCAGGGTGTCTCTGAAGGTCCCTTTCCAGCCCCCAGCTCAGTGTTCACCCAGCATGGCTCCCCCATAGGAGTCACAGACCTGCTGGTGCCTTGCCAGGGACACTGTGAGCTGAAGAAAACCCTCTCTTGGAAGGAATGCCCTGTACTCGAGGACATGAGGTAGTCAGTAGTGCACGGAGCCGATCCAGGAGCAGATTTCAAGCAGTCTGTGTGGCTGGAGACAGGATCACACTGTGGCCACCTGCCAGCTCTAACTTTGCTGGCAGGGCAGTGATCATCAGCAGAGATGCAGTAGCAGAGGCTCTGCCGTGAGGTAGCTGGCACAGTAAATCCTCCAGGGCCCTGCAAAGGAGGGAGCAAGCTGTGCTGGAGCCAACTATTCACCACACTGCCATCCAAGCTGTCTGGGTTAAAAGTAGTTGTGTAAAAACAGCCTCCTGAGACATGGAGGAGTTGCCTGGAGTCAGCCTGGGCACATGCTGGGGTCTGCTTTTAGCACCCCTGTCTTGTTGATACTTCCCAGCCCTTGTTCCTCCACTGCAAGGCAGTGTGGAAAAGTGGATGGAGTGTTAAAATGAGAAGAGGAAAAAACAGGGAAATGGCCAGTGAAAAAACCTCAAAACAGAGAGAAAAATGAAGAGGTTCCAAAGAAATTTTAATCTGGACAAAACAAAGGAGGCAAATAAAAGGAGGCCACTTTTTGTTCTTGAGCACCTTCTGTGGACACGTTCCTCGATGTGCTACACCGCCATCAGTACAGGGTGTGCATCCCAGGTCAGGAGCTGGAGATGCTGGCAGTGAGCAGAGGGAAGGCTCTGTTCCACCTGGCTTGGGTCAGTATCCTTGATCCTTGTTCTTCCCATCACAGCTGGGCTCGCAGGAAAGGAAAAACCACTTGCCCTGCAGCCACAGGTCAGTTTAGGGCAGGATGACCATGGGTGAAGCTCCAGCTCTGTGCTGTTGCTTCCAGTATGAGGTGGCAGTTTCTGGGGGACTTGGTCTCTGCCCGTGCTCCAAAATCTTTGACAGCTGAACCTGCACCAAACTGGCTTGGAGATGAAACTGCCCCTCTGTGTCCCCTTGGGTCAGGGGTTGGGGTACCCCAGTGAAGAAGAGTAGGTTTGTGATGGTTTGTGTGGATCTTGTTGGGCTCATTTGCACCCTGCTCACGTGCAGACCCGTCTGAAGGGGAGGAAGGTGCCTGGTTTGGAGGTTGAATCAATAGTTGGTGGGTGATTTCTCAGCAGGGGCCAGAGGTAGTGCACTCGAGTCTCTGTGTGGGTTTGTGCTGAAGCTGGCACAGCCGAGTGTGATGGGCTCGGCACCTCATTGTCCTCACCTGCCATGGGAGCTGGCCTGCCTTACACACCTGTCTGGGCCAGGGAAGGGCTTCTGTCCTCTGCTTCAAAAGATGATCCCTGTCAAGCCACAGCATGGCTCACCTTGGTGCTCTGGCTCCAAACCTCCCTTGGAGCTGTGTGATCCAAATCAGATGCTGAATTGCAGCTGTGCAAAAAGATGCAGAGGGCAACAGTAGGTGAAACGACTGAAGATGTTGAGGGGGGAATAAAGCAGTAGGAAGGGAAGAAAAACCACCCACCGTGTTCCAGTCCAAGAGGGCAAAGGAGCCTCTTCCTGTGCATCTTAGTGTCCATCTGGCCCCTTGTCTGTGGCCTGGAAGCAAAATGAGAGGAGTTTTACCCCTCGCAGGTGAGTAATGACAGATGTCCACTGTCCCTTTCTTGGAATGATGCTCTCTGTACTTGCCATTCCAGGTGGAGTTGTCCTCAACCCCGCTTACTACGGCATGCACGGCCACACCAACACCATGATCCACGAAGTGGGACACGTCCTGGGGCTGTACCATGTCTTTAAGGGAGTGAGCGAGAGGGAATCTTGTGACGATCCCTGCAGGGAGACTACTCCATCCATGGAGACAGGAGACCTCTGTGCTGACACCGCCCCCACCCCAAAGAGCAAACTCTGTCGGGATCCAGACCCTACCAACGACACCTGTGGCCAGACACATTTCACGGGGACGCCCTTCAACAACTATATGAGTTACACAGGTAACGAGCAATCGTCGTTGGGAGCCACAAGGTCACCTTCCTTCAAAATTGAGGTTTCCTCACTTCTACCTCCATCAGTAATGCCTTACCTCATTCCCTAACCTCCCTCCTGGCGTTGGGATGTGTCAGGCAGTGCTCCCGGTGGCTGCTTAGCCCCTCTCTTCCCTCAGGCTATTTCCATCCACCCCTCTCTTCCTGCCAGTGGATCCCTGCACACGCACCAAGGCTGCTCTAGCCTGTGTGCACCTTTGTTCTCCGCTCCTGAAGCTATTCTATTATTAATTATCATGTAACTGTTAACCTCCGGGACCCTTTTGGCTTGGTTNGTTTCTGCAGCCGTTCTGGGGTGGGAGCGGAGGCGGAGGAGCCATCCCGTGCCGTGCGGGTGCCGGCGCTGCCCAGGTGCCGGCGCTGGCGCCGGGCAGGTGCAGGGAGGGACGCGGAGCTGCTGAGGCAGTGCCATCTTGTGGCTTTGGGGACACACGACACCGAGAGCCCGGCCGGCAGAGCCCCTCGGCACGCTGCTGCCTCCCAGCCCTGCCTGGAAGCCCCCCGCGAAAGGTTTGGCCCGGCAGCAAGGGGTGCGGCGCCCTGAGCCGTGCCCTAAGCCGGCCTCTCCTCTCTCCCAGACGATGACTGCACCAACAGCTTCACGCCCAACCAGGTGGCCCGCATGCATTGCTACCTGGACCTGGTGTACCAGCGCTGGGGCCACAGCAAGAAGCCGGCGCCCATCCCCATCCCTCCCATGGTCACGGCGCAGACACGGGACTCCCTCAGCATCTACTGGCTGCCCCCCATCAGCGGTGTCATCCACGAGAGGTGAGGGAGCTGCGCTCGCACAGGAGCCCGCTGGAAGGGGCGAGGGGGTCTCTGTGGCTGCTTCCCACCCTGGTGGTCTCCAGCAGAGCCCTCAGACGCAAGGGCCGGGCTGCTGCGGTGGCCCCCTGGCTCCTCCTGCAAGCTTCCCGCTCTCGGGGTGCCGGGAGGGGAAGCCAAGGAGCATCAGGAGGCAAAGCCAGCTCTTAAACCCCAGAGTGCGATCAGGGAATGAAAAATGAGCTTCATTTAGCACTTATTGTATAAAGTAGCTATTTACCAGGAGGAAATGCAGCCTTGTGGTTAAGGCAGGGAGCTCGAACCACAGGAGCTGGGTTTTGTTCCCAGCGCTGTCATGGGCTCGCAGAGCAGCTAACTGGGGGTAAGTCAGGAAACTTTTCAAGCCAGAGAAATGATGCCAAGGAGCCAGAGCTGTTTGGCTGTTGAACAGTGCTTGACCCATGAGTGTTGGGTGGGTGTCTCCCTTCTCCCCACTAAGGGAGCCACCAAGACCTGGACATACCACCAGTGTCTCTATTCAGCAGCTTCTCTTAATAAAATATATCCATTTCCACCAAGTTTTAGGTGGTGAGACTTTATTTTTAGGTTTTTTTTTTTTTTTGCTTATGGGATCATGAGCACATACATAAAAAGCTTTTGAACATGTTTTGAAAGCTGCTTCGTGAAGCTGTCTTTTATAATTGAAACTAAAATGCTGTTTGGTGGCAGCTGGGGCACTCGTGGGTCAGTGTTTGCTGACTTTTCAAAGAACATGTGCTCTCTAAAATTGGCTCAGGAGTAACAAGAGCACATGCACGTCACCCCACAGACAGAAGAGGCTGTGAGTGCTGGGTAGCCTTGAGTCATTCAAATAAACTGCTTTGTTGGGGAATTAAGTGAAGGCAGCAGGAAAACACTGGTCTAGAAGGGAGGCACTTTGGAACCATCCCAAGTTGTCACTCGTAACTGTCTCGAGAGCTGATCCATTGTGTCAGTCCTGCATCCCCTGAGAAGGACTGGTCAAGGAAAGTGGCTGAGGCTTAGGCTGGCCCTTATCATAGAAAAGTGCCTTTATCTTTTCTGGAGAGCATAAGAATTGAGATTATTGTGACCGGTTTGTATTACAGTGATGCTGAAAGCCAAAACCCGATTCTGGGTTTAGCAGAGCCTGCCTTAATTGCACCCACTGTAGTCCAGAGGCATTGCCCTGGGACGTGTGGGGTCTGTTGGCTCTGAGTGGCAGGGATGGGGCAGGTTATTCATCCAAGACTACCCAGAGAGCATGGAGAAGAGGAGAGATTAATCCAGCCTGTCCCACGGGCACTCGTATTTCCCTGTCTTTGAAGAAGCTTATTCCAAGCAGCATGATAGACCCAGGGACTGTGAGACCCTAGCGCTGCTTTTCCATCTTCCTGTCTGGTCCCGGGTGGACAGTAGTGGATGGGAAGCTAGCTGGTCCTCCTTAGACATGCCAGGGTGTGTGCTCTGTCAGCAGGGAGCAGGACACGCTCTGTGACAGCTGTGCTGAGGATGGCACCTTCCGTCAGTACGTGCACGAGGCCTCTTCTCCCCGGGTCTGCGATTCCTCTGGCTACTGGACCCCAGAAGAAGCAGAAGGTAAATGTCTACTCTTTTTTCCTGTCTGTGAGTCCCCACAGAATCTTTCTGGCACAAAAATTTATTTTTTTTTCCTTTTAGAGAGTCAGTTGTCTTCCCTTTGTGAGGGATCTGTAGTGCAGGAACTACTTCTTGGTGTCCAGAAAAACCCTGGTAATGTCTTTGGACAAACTGACTGGCACCTCAATATTCACCCAAGTCATTGTTCAGACAGGTGTTGTTGAGAGATACTGGCCAAAGGGAGAAGCATTTAACTGAAATCAGTCTTAAAATATAGATCTGGGCATCTCATTTGAAACCTCAGGGACTTTCACATAGTCTTGTCCAAAGAGAGCAAGAGGAGCTCTGTGCTGGGTCCCAGTGAGTCTGTGCCAAGCCCTGGGCAGTCCATTCCTCCCTAGTAAGGCCAACAGCCGCTGGGCATTGCAACTTCTCTTGTGGCAGGACCCAGATGTTGGTTTAGAGACCCACCTTGTGGGCACAGTGGTGACTTTCAGGGTCACACAGTTGCTATAGGAGCTGTTGGGCTTTTCTTGCTGCCTTAGCTCCTCCAAGAGCAGGATAGAGGAGGCAGGAGACCAGGGGAGTTGGTCCTGGGAGCTGTGTGAGGTGCATGTGCTGCTGCTGAGCCACGTAGAGCAAGAGGATGTGGTTCTGTGTGTCTGTAGTTATCACAAGTGCTTGTTTGCTCTGATAAAAAGAGAGAGTTTGTGGGTTTCAGACACTTTTAGACTTCTCTTAAATGGGTGAGGGCTTTCAATAGGTGATGGACCCTAAGAAATGCTTCCAGTGGCTAATGAAGGCAAGGATATTGCTACTGCAGAATAATAAATTCAGGTGATCCTTTTTGGGTCTGAAAGACCAGGTCTCCATTTCTCTTGCTGAGAAAGATGCTAATCCACCATCAGGGGAGGTAGGCTGGGGCTCTGAGGCTAGCCTGGGCACTGTCCTGGAGTTTCTTCTGGAAAAACAGCTTTCCAGACCTGCTTCCCTACTTTGGATCTGGTCCCTTCCTGACTATGACCTGTCCCAGCATGTGCCTGTGCAGAGCTTCAGTCTCTGGTCTGCTTGGAGCATTCAGGTGTCCTTGGCAGAGTTTCTGCACCTGTGAGGCTACAGAGCAAGCTTCAAGCTCCTCAGCTGTGTCTAGGCTGTCCCTAGGTGTTTGCACTGTGTCCAGCTGCAGTGTGGATACCACTGTTCCTGTTGGAGAGGGCTGTGAGACAGCAGGTCTGCTGAGCCTTGTGCCTATGTGCAAGTATCCAGGAGCTGGGAGACCAGTGGGGGTTATTGCCTTCCAGGGCATTAGGGCAGGTGCCACCAGGTCTGGGACGTGTCTGTAGTGGGTGCAAACCCATGCAGGTGTGCAGTTATAGCCCAGAGATGCGTGGGCACCTACAGGGAAGATCAGCCCTGCGGGTCTCCTGTGAAGCCATCTGTCCCCTGGTTTTCACCAGCTTCCCCCTTGTCCCAGGTCCTCCAGATGTGGATCAGCCCTGTGAGCCCAGTCTGCAGGCCTGGAGCCCGGAGCTCCACCTGTACGACATGAACATGACGGTGCCGTGCCCCCAGCCGGATGGCTGCATCCTGGAGCTGCGCTTCCTGCACCCCGTCTACCCCGACTCTCTCACCCTCTGGACCACGTACCTCTCCACGGGCTCCCCCAAGGCACTGGCTGACATTGAAATCCTGACAGAGCAGGGGGAGTCCATCCACCTGGGTCCCCTGGACACCTTCTGCGATGTCCCCTTTACTGTGAAGCTCAATATCCCTAAAAAGATGTCTGGAGTTAAAATCTACACCTTTGATGAGAGGATGGAGATAGACACAGCCCTGCTGACCTCCAGGCCCCAGAGCTCCCTGTGCTCAGCCTGCAGACTGATCCAGTACCGGCTGCTCCGTGACCCCCCGTTTGCAGACGGGTCCCCTGCCACCCCCCTGCAGGCACATCGCCACTTCATCGACACGTGAGTCACGGGGCTGCTCTCCCTTGGGCTGAAGGGGTGGCTGAGTCACGTTTGATTACCTCCCTGTGTCTTCTCTCTTTGAATCCCTGGAGGGTTTTGCTTCTGTTCTGTGTTTTCTCCTGTGCCCCAGCTCTGTGAATTGCTGCATCCAGTGCCACTGAGCAAATGTGTGACAGACCCCCCCTCATGGCAGCATGACCCTTTTTCATGAGCCCAGGTTAACGAGAAGGAGCTTGTTAATCCCAAAACCATTTCCCCCATAAGTACAACCCCTAAAATTACATTTCCCCAATCAATACAACAATCAAAATGATTACTCACGTTAATGCCACTTCTCCCCAGCTCAGACCCTTGGGAGATAAGCAGTGTGACCTAAAATGGACTCTCTTCCCACGGGCTCTGCCTCTGGCAGAGTAGGAAGACACATCTGATTGTGATACTGCATGGATATATACACGTGGCATCTATGGTTGTGGTGAGCAAATCCCAATGTTGCAGATGTCGCTGTTCCCTCAAGTTCTCTCTGTTCCTGCAGGGAAGTCACACCTGGGCAGGTGTACCACTACCAGGTGCAGGTAGTCTCTGGGACAACCTCAGGAGAAGCCTCCCCACCGCTGGTCCATGTGCATGGAGCACCCTACTGTGGGGATGGGAAGGTGACCACGTAAGTTGAAAAACTCAAGCTCTCAGCTGAGGTTCTTTAAGCAGCAGGTGGGTCCTCCATGCATGCATGGATACATGGCTGAAGATGCTGCACAAAATCCCTCCAGCAGACTGAGCCGTAGAGCTTGTGTTTTGTAAAATGCCTTGTGCATAGGAGATGGAGATGGTCTTTTTGAGAGGTGTGGTCTGCATGAGGGGTCCAACCTGAAAACCTCTGTTCTTGACTTCAGTGCTTGGATTCTGGCCCATCTCAGTGAACTGTGGCAGAGTCAAATCCTAGGGATCTGCCTTTGGAAGTGGGCAGTTTTGCACAGGGCCCTGCAGGAGTAGGTTCTACAACAAGCAGGGTCCCATATGGTGCATAGTCTTTAGAGAGATGTCCAGTGTTTGCTCAGAGACCCCAAATAATGGGGGATGCACCACCTCTACATTGAGAGAGCCCAATGCTTCACCTGCTCTGCCTGGGAGATCATTATTTCAGATTTCCTTATCTGTCACAGTACAATCATGTCTGATCCCAAATGCTAAACCATTAACCTCTCTTTATCCTTTATCCCCTGGCAAGGTGTTTTCTCTATCTAATTCCACGTGTGGTTCTTCTTTTTGAACTGCTTCTGTGGAAATAGAACCAAGATAAGGGGTCCTCAGTCATGGCTGAGCAGGAGCACAGGGGTGTTGAGTCAAAGGTGATAATAATGCTGTTGCCCTCTTAGGAGCCTGGAGGAGGAATGTGATGATGGGGACTTGCTGGATGGAGATGGGTGTTCCAGGAAGTGTAAAAAGGAAAAAGGCTTCAACTGTGTTGGTAAGTCCAACTGGATTGAGACAGGTCCAAATGGATTGACTCTTTTTGAGGCAGGAGTCAAAACTACATTATTCACACTGCTCCTTCGAGCAGACCTTGCAACAGGACCTGGATTCGCAGCTGGAGTGATCCAGGGATCACACAGGCCCTTGTGGTGGGAAAACGGAGACAGCAAACCTCTTAAAACGAGGAGGTGTGTGTGCCTGGTTTGTAAGCAGCTCCTCCTCCCTGTTCTCCCTGCAGGGGAGCCAAGCCTGTGCTACGTTCACGATGGGGACGGTGTGTGTGAGCCCTTTGAGAAGACAAGCAGCCTGCTGGACTGTGGCCCACACACTCCTGAGGGGTACGTGGATCTGTGGGCAGTGAAAGCCTACTCCTCCCAACAAGATGCCAAGTCCTGCCCTGCTTCCTTAGTCACTGGAGAGCCTGTGGTGAAGGTGAGTGAAGGCAGGGACAAAAAAAGACAAAACTTTTTTAGCAAAGTCTGTGCTGGGGAAAGCACAGACAAAATTAGCTCTGGAAGCATTAATTGATTACTACCTACCCAACCACAGACTGAGTGGTGGAAGAACTGGGCATTTCTCACATTCCTCTTCCCTCAGCCCCTGAGTTCAGGAGCTGCATTTCATGGAGAGGTGCTTCATCCTGGCAAGGGAGCACCTCCCCCAGCCTTGCATTTCACTGAACAGTGACCACCCCATCCCACCAGCCAAATGCTCAACTTGCAGCATGTGACTTGTCCCACTGCTGGCTTTAAAAAGATCCTGTAAGTCTAGTACCTTATAAGGTCAGGGCCTGAAAGGATGAAATCACGCACACATCAGCATCTGCGCTGTTCCCAAGCCCTCTGATCTGAAGCCAAGGAAAAATCAATGGGAGAATTCCCATCTTTCATATGGGCTTTGGAGCAGAGCCTGGAGGGGATTTTGCCTGATCGGTGTTAACGTGGTGTGTATGTTCTTTCCTAGCAAGCTGAAGAAAGGCAAGAAATATGTAAAGAGATCATATTTAGCCCTTTACACATGTGTTTCTACTGAACTGATATGAGGAACGACCTTTGTGAGACCCTGCAGCATGATTAAACTGCCCAGATTTAAGTGTCTGATGAGGAGCCTTGGGCTCGGGTGTCTGTTCCTTTAGAATGACACCTGTACCCCCCAGGTTTTCTCTGCCAGCCCTCTGGGGATGTCTGGGATGCCACAGGGCCCAGCTTGGCTCATTGTTACTAGCCCCACAGAAACCATGACATGCTTAAGCAACCCATTTACAGCACACCAAAATGGCAAGGGTCTTCTGTATTCATGTGTGGGCAGTGAGATGTCACTTAGGAAGCCACATCCCAGCTGTCCTCATGCTTGGAGCCACCTTGGGGTCCTTCTCAGCAATTGTTGAATCTTCCTTGAAGTTTTGTGGGTGCTGGTTTTTTTCCCCCTTCCTTGCAACCTTCTGGGTTGAAATAAATCTCTCCTTTCAGGTATGTAAACCCCACCCTGACGAGGTGCCAAAGGACCTTCTGCAGGCTGCTTGGTTCCCCTGTGCTCCCAGCCAAGAGAATGCTCAGGACCCAAATGAGAAGATGCTCTTGGGCGATGAGGGAGTTTGGCTCAAGGTAAGTGAGGGTGTGTGGTCAGGCACAAAGGTTTGTCTTTAACCAGCTCTGGTGACAAAATCCATCCTTTTCTGTCCTGGAGAAAGGACAGCAACCTCTAAAACTACTCACGTGCTGTTCCATATGCTACTGCACTCTTTGTGAATCCCACAGTGGCTGTGCCTGGATCTTAGGCAGTTGCCCCATTCCCACTGTGAGCAGCAAACCCGTCCTGGCGGATTGCCAGGAGAAGGACTGTGCATGAAACCAAAATACCACAGAAATGCCTCGAGGCTGAGAAACAGCTTGCTCCTGACTCTTCCCTGCAGTCAGGCTGTGCTTTAACACCCGCAAAGGGTAGGCACAGGCTGTGTTTACAGTCCTAGTCGCCTTTGTTCTCCATGGCTGGGAAGGGCAGCAGAGGGCCAGCTAGATATCCTCTGCCATCCTGAGGTGTTCTGAGCACCCCTGAAGGTGCTGCTGAGCCCCCTGAGCCTGTGGCACACAGCTCCTGATGACTCCAGACCAGAGGTGGCACTCCTGTGCCCCAGGATGCTGGTCCTGCAGCCCAACAGGGGCTCGGGCACTGCCCCTGGGAGGGTCAAACCCCTCTGTCCCAGCAGGTAGAGGAGGCCTCTGAGGGTTAGGCCACTGTGATTTTTACAGCGTTGGGTTTCTGACCACAGGCACAGTTTAGAGGTTTTGTGGCTGCTGCCTGGTGTTGCTGGAAAGCCGGGCTCTGGCATGCTGCTCCCTCTGCACTCGGAGGGGCAGCCTGCCCTGTTTTGCTTGAGGTTCTCCTCTAGAGAAGGCCTCCTCCCCCAGATGCTCAGACAGCTCGGTGAATCATCAAACCTCAGTCAGTAAACATGGGTACTGCTCTGAAGTCCTCTGCCTCTCCAGAACAACTTCCTTTAACCTTCTCCTAATTTTCCTCTCTTCCTTTTCTGCGTGCTCACTTCCCACTTTGTGGCTTCAGTTTCTGGCCATGATGAACCATGCCTCTTTTCTTCCTTTGCTAACGAGAAAACAGTAATCCTCCCCCTCAGCCTTACCTAGATGAAAGCTTGCTTCCCACTTCTCAGCAGGGGTTAAAACATGTTACAGTTTTATTGGAGCTTGTGGTCCCTTCTCTTCCTCTATGGATGTTTATACTAAAGACTTTCATTACTGGTTCTCCATGCTCTCTCTAGGAGTGCTATTATTTTCCGCCCATAAAATTATTTATGGACTAGTAATAAATATGCTTTTTTTTTTAAAAGAGTTGGGCTGATTGGTAACATATTGGGTTAGGAAAGATGGCTTTTTGTTGGCAATTTGCCTAGCACAGCTGCCTGCCCGGACAGGAATGGTGCTGCTGATGCACATGTGTACCCATGTGCATGGGGTGGTTGGTGTCCAGCAGCTCCCAGGGCCGTGTTAAAGCTGTTGCACCTGTGTCTCCCAGGTTAGAGCTGCACCACAATCCCCCTGAGATGGTAGGAATCACTTCCTCCAGCGTTTCTGAAGAGGTGGCACCAAGTAACAAGGGGAACAGCTGAGGCAAAGGATCATGGAATGGTTAGGGCTAGAAAGGAGCTTAAATGCCCTCTAGCTCAAGCCCCTCTGCCATGAGCAGAGACAACTAGACCAGGTTGTTCAGAGCCCTAGCAGATCTTGAATGTTTCCAGGGATTCACAGCTGCTCTGGAAAACCAGAGCTGGTGTTTTACCATGCCCACTGTCGTGCTGTGATTAGGTTTGGGGACAAGAGGTGTGTGTGCCACTGAAGGGAGCATCTGCCATGCCCCTTGGGGCTGTCTGCACACGAGAACCACTACAATTTGCAGATCTCCAGCCACGCTTTGTTCTCAGCTTTTAATACACCTGATGAGGAAAGACATCAAAATCACTTGTAAGCAGGTCAGGATGTGTAATGCAGGAAATTAAGTTAGAAAGGGGGAGAGGAAGGGAGAAAAATTAAGAAGATAGCCTGCTGTGGCCAGGCACATAATATGTAATGAAAAGGATTGGGATGCTAATCAAGGCAGCTGCTGTTGGGGCCAGTGCCTTTCACCCTCATGCAGATGCACTGTAAGAAGGGAAAGACTGAACTTTCCACCTCGAGATATGGAGTCCAGGGAAAGCCTCACCTGACTTCTCCAACTAGCTCTCCTCCCCTGAGGAGCCACACTTGCAGGCTGGGTTAAAACTGCCCTGGTTTCTGAGACTCCACAGTTGCATCTCTGTCCTGGGGGACTCCTTGTCTGTGAGCACTGCTGGCCTTTCTCTTTCTTTTTGCCTCCCTTCTTGTTTTCCTGTTTTTCCTTCCACTCCCACTTATCTCACCCGGGGAGAGAGTGGAGTTAACCAAATAAAAGCATTTGAGCCCTCTGGCCCACTCCTTGCAGCCAGACAGCCTTGTAAGTGAGCAAGGAGACAGCAGTGGGGCTTCTGCTGATGACACCTCCGTGCAGGGTGGGATCCCTGGGCTGAAGCCCAAGGCTTTCTCCTGTTCCTGTGTGTGAACAATGCCTGTCATGGCATAAAACACCCCGAGGCTAGGCTGCCATCACACATTGCGTGGTTGTCCCCTCCGTTCCCACAGTCTTCTCCTTGGGCTGTGCCTGGCCAGCCAGGACTTGTCTTCTCTCCAGATACACCTTTGCCTCGAATTTCTGAGCTTCCTCCACGCCAGCATTCCACAAAAACACTGTATCGGGTGGATCTTGATCGAAACACATCTCGGCACTGGGGGGAAGGGGAGGGGGGGGTGCCAGGGTGGGGGAGAAAAACATTTCTGTCTTCTTGCTTCCAAAGAACATCTGCTCTGCCATGATTGATGCCATGAGTTTCCCAGCTACTTCCAGCTGCCTTCAGGGTTGTAGATAAGTGGCAAGTTGCTGGCTCTCCTAGCAGGCAAGGGCTTCTTCCCACAAATCTTTCCACGTGTTGGCTGGTGGACAGTTTGCTGTCGCGGTGGCTACTGGGGGCATTCCTTGGGCTTGTTTTGGTTCTTGTCTTTTTTGAGGGCCTTTTTATTGGAAATATTTTGGTGGCAAGGCTGGTAGCTGTTTTCTCTGGGTGCCTCACTTGCCTGGCCAGCTTTGTTGTGGGGGTGGGAGTCTGAGCCTGGTGAAGGGGGAGCAGGAAAGAGGTTATATCCAGATCTTGCTCCATTTAAAGAGTAACAAATGTGTATGCTGTGAAGATGCCCTACATTTATGTCAAGGTAGGACTGAATATGTGAGGAGAAGGCTAGTAAAAGAAAGAAGGGAAATTCAGAGGGCAAGGACTGTTTTGGCTCCCTTCCTTCCTCTTCCCTACCTTTGCACCCATTTGCAGCCCTGCAAGGTCTCCGACCCCTTATGCCTGCTCCTGCTGTCCTACTGCTCCCTTGTTCTCCCTCTTGCCTAGATGGGCTGTGAGAAGCTGTATTTGGTGTGCCTGCTCTCAGAGTGTCCCCTGCCCTCCTAGGTTTGCTTTGAGAGACCTGCAGTGCCCACCTCTCTGCTGCTCTTCCTGGCCTCCTCTGGCACCGTCCCAAGGCAGCAGCGCAAGCCGGCGGTCACCGTCCAGCTGACTGACACAGATGGGCAGAACCACTCTTTGGGTGAGCAACCTGTGGGCTCTGACACCAACGAGGGGGACACCCAGAGCCACCACCACAGCTGTGATCTCTCACTGCTGTCCCCTGCCCTCCCTTGCAGGATCTTCTGCCTTCCAAGCAGGTCTTTTGTCATGGTGGTGGGGGAGCGGATGTAAGCCAGAAGCAAATCCCTGGAGCTGGATTAGTCACTTCTTTCTTTGTCTTGTCCCACAGGCATGCACGAGCTGTCGTGTCAGCACAACCCCCTCATCATCAGTGTGACCCGTAGCCAGGAGGACCCATCCTCCCGGGTTGCTTCTGTGCTTTTCAACTTCTCCTCTCCATTCGTGGGCATTGCAGCCGTGGCCTTGCGGACTTTGGCTCAGCCTGGCTCCTCTGACTCCCTCTCCACCTGCCTCCTGCAGCACGAGGAGGGATGTGGCCATCAGTGCTACAGGTATGTGTGGTCTCCTCCAGTCCCAGTGGGCACCCAGGGTTACTGCTCTCCTCAGGGAATTTGTGTTTGAATTCTGGAGTTTTTGTCTTCTCAGTTGAGTGCTTTGTGACTATCCTCAGATGGCTTTTGAGCTGTTGTTGGAGGATCTGCTGTAATGAGTCTTGATTTTCCTATCTTGCTGGCGGGAATGGAAAGGCAGAAACCAGATTTTGTGCATTGCCTCTGCCTCTGTACAAATCTGCTCTAAAGGACTAGTTCCTGGTGGGAAAACCAAGAGAAGTTGGAAAATGGCTGAGAAGTTATCACTGGGAGTTTTTGCTAAAGCTGAAGCATTGGCTTCTCCAGCACTTTACAAAGGCTCCATCTCCATCCACCCATTCCAGTCTCCCCCGTGCTCTGGAGGGTGGGGATGAAGCTCTCCTCATCCTCCCCGTTCTCAGCCCCAGTCTACCCAGGCCCCTCACTGGGTCTCTACACAGTGCCCTGTTGAACATGGTGACAATGCCAACAGCGGCCTCAGCCCTTTAAACCTGCCAAGTCTGGCTTTGCTTTCAGGCCCCAGGCTCCCTGAAGTTACAGGCATGTGCTGATCCAGGGCTCCCCTTCAGCCAGTTACTCAAACCACACCACTGGGAATACTGATTTTTGAGGTGAGCTTTGGGGTTCTTAAGCACAGAGGGGCTTTGTGCAGGGTCATCTCACTGCTGTTCTTGCCATGTTCCTTGTGTTGATGGCCTGGATGGGTGAACATCCCTGATAACAAATGAGTATGTGCCTGTGTTTGTCTTAAAGCCTGTGGGATTGTGGTACAGTTGATTTATGTAGAGCTCTGGAAGCTGTGAATATCCTGAAGTTGCTTTTTACTTTTTTTTTTTTTAATGCATGTGTGATTTATACAGAAACATAAATCTTAGTGAGTCAGTATATAAATATTATTCTCAACCTTACATTAAAAGATCAGTGTTCACCTGAAATGCAGCGTGTTTCCTCCTGTTACAGCAATGTTACAGCAATGTACCCACATGCTTCTAAGACCCTGGCCAACTGATGTGGTTTTTCAATTACATTTTCTCATCCCTTAAAATAATCTTGCATTCTCATTACTGGAGAGCTTCCCCCTTCCCCTGAGAAGTGACTGCAAGGAGGTAAAGACTCACTGGACACAGCTGAGCGTTGACTGGGGATGAGGAGATGCCCATATAGGGGCAAATAGAGAGGAAAAGAGATGTTTTCCTCATAAAAGTCTCATTATAGCTGAAGCACAAGCCAGCTCCCATATTGCCAAGGCACACCGAGCTGTGTCCCTTTTCCAGGGTCCCTCTCCCTCTTGTTGCTCTCCCATGGGCTCCCCTTGGCCTTGACAGCAATATACTGAATTGCAGGATATGTGTGTGCCCTTAGCAAATATTCAAAGTAAATCAGTCTCCCAGAGTTTTCAGAGTAGAAAATTCTATTTAGAGTATTGATCTTCAGAATTAAAGTCTTGACTATTGAGGGCAGGGGCTTAGGCTTGCAGCCTCAAGTAGCCACACTAAGAATAAAGTATCTTCCTCTCTCAAGTCAGGAAACATTCAAGTATGCCCCCTTTATTATATTAAAAAAATCTGTTCTATCTCCAAAAGTAATGCATTGCAGTATTTTTAAAGGTTAACAATTCATTTCATATAAGGTAGGTGGACTCTGCCGGTGGGCAGGGGGAGGAAATTCCCTATAAAAATCCAGGAATAGAAAATCTTCGGAGGCTGAGAGATTGTAAAAGACCACAGACCATCCATGTTCTTCCTGCAGGGAGCTGCACTGACGGCTTGCACGCACCCAGCCTCATGTACACAGTACGTGCACGTAAGGCCTTTCCTAAAATAACCTGAGAAAGGACAGTAACAAAAGCAACAAAGAAATGAGGTTTCCTGCCTTCAGCGCAGAGATGCTCATTGCCAAAATAATAAATATATGACAGGTTGGTATTTCTGTAGCATCTTTCATGTTGAAGGATCTCGCAGTGCTTTGCAGGCTGGGGAGAACACAGAGATCATGTTTATGCTGATGAAAGGCAGCTTTCTCCAGGTCAGGCTGCAGCAGGTGTTGGACTCTGCTTGCTTTGAAGGAAGTGTCACCTTTTGCTTTGGCAGAGCACTTGCAGACCAAAGCAGTGCAGTGTCCTCACTGCCATCACCAGGAACCCCTCTCTGCTGTCTCTGCCAGCTGATCAGGGGGTGTCTGAGCATTCTGCTCCCAATCAGTACCTTATGAGGTCAAGCAGAAGTCACTCTTAACACCATTCCACCCAGGAGATCCAAAGTCTCCCAACTTTCATCCTTTTCTTTGCATTTTTAAACTGAGCCGCAGTCCCCTCCTGTTTAACTTGGTACAGGCTATACTCTGAACTCGGGGAATATTTTTCATTTCCTCTGTTATGTTTATTTTTAGCTTGCTTTTATTTTTAGTGTGTTTCATTTTATGTTCACATATGCAGGGAAATGCCTGGGTGGCTTCAGAGGAAAGGTGCTACAAAAGGCAATCTGCTTTGTGTTTGTATTTCCTGTGTGAAAGCCCTCCTCTGCTTCCCCAAAAGTGGGTGTAAGGCATCAAGGGGAGTCTGGTTTGGATTCCTTTAGTATGGAAAATGGATGTGAGGGAGAGAGAATTAGATGGAGGAGGGAGTTGTTTACATGTTTTCAATTGATAAACTTTATCCAGCAAAGAGGGCTGTTTCCCAAACAGGTTTTGTTTGGTTTGGTTTGTTTTCTTTCTTCCAGGCACCAAATTTATGCGGGGTCAGTTTATGAGCTGCATGTGTGATGGCATGAAGATTTATGGGCACCCTGGGTAGACGTGCTGGTGTCTTATTTCACAGAAATGTAAAATAGTTTGGGTTGGAAGGGACCATAAAATCCTGATTCTCTGCCTCTGGCTTAGGGTGCCCTGTGGATGGAGTCCCCATCTCTGGAGAGGTTTAAAATGCATGTAAATGTGGCACTTGGGGACATGAGTCACTGGTGGCCTTGGCACTGCTGGGTTAATGGTTGGACTTAATTTTACAGGGCTTCTCCAGCCTAAATGGTTCTGTGTTTCCAGGCTCCTGGTGGCCTCTTTTCCTGGGGAATGGGCTCACCTCTGCCTTGGAGATCTCTAGAGGTGCTTCTCCTCCAGCATCAAAGCCTGTTGACCTCTGGCACTTCTCTTGGGCTGATGGGCAGCAGTGGCCAAGACTGTGCTGTAGAATGTGTTATTAATTGTAATTTAAATGAAAATTTAAATAATGTCCAGCTGGAAGGTGTCACAGGTAACCCTTGGAGGGCCAGACACCATTTAATGGATTGCCCCATCCCATTTGCTCTCTGCAGGCTTAAGAAGCTTCTTGAAATTAGTGGTCTGTAGATGGGTTTTTTGGGGGATGCTCAAGTTATCTTCTGCCTTTGTCTGAGACTAGCCAGTCTCACCTAATGAAAAATCATCTCTCACATTGGTGCAAGTTTTTCACCAATTTGTTCTCGAGTCAAACACAGTAACTGAACAGCTTTCAAACGGGGTGCTTGGGGTCACCTCATGGGAAGGGCCACCTGGCCTGATGCACTTGTTCCAAGCAGAGCTGAGCCCTGAGACAGGGTGGGAACGTGAGTTACAACACAGAGCAGTTGTGTGAGTTGTTCTCGTGTCCTGTGAAGAGGGGAGTGAGTACTGGGAGGCCCCAGGCTTGCCAGCAGAGCCCTCGGTTTTCTGCTACAGCCCGTCTCCCCCATCCTGCCCTGCCCTTCCTGGTGCCCTACACAGGCACAGGGATTTTTCACAGGGACTGGATTAAATGCATCCTTCAGAAGGTTCTCTTATCTCCTGTCACAAGCTGCAGGAGGTGATGAGTCCACCATCTCCCCTGCTGAGCTATTCTCATATCCAGTAACCCCCTCTGCTGAGAAGGTGCCTCTGATTTCAAGATGAAAGTTGTTGCTTTTGCTCCATCCTTGTCAGAAAGGTCTGAATGCCTCCTGCCAGCACACAACTTTTCTGTGTCTCTGTGTCTGTACAGAGCTGTCAGATCCTCTTGCTGTGTCCCCTGTCATGATAAATATTTTTTCCTCCTTAAATCTTAACAGCATAACTCCTACAGCCCAGCTATGGCTTCTGCTTGCAATTGCCTTTTGAAGTCCCTCTGCTATTTTTATGCCTTTCAGGGAGATGGATGTGGTTCAGAAATTAATTCCTCTGGACAAGATGAGAAAATGAGGTAGAGTGTGGACCTGGGGAGATCGGATATGGATAAAGATGTTCTTTGGGTACAGTCTGTCCTGGCTTAGGTTGGGAAGGTGACTAAACCAAACCTGACATCCTCATTTTCTCTGCCTCTGTACAATTATTTTGGTGTAGAGAACAACAACAACAACAAAAAAAACATGGAAAGGAACTGTCTGGAAATACATGATGTACTCTTGCTTCTTTTTTTCCCCTTTGCCACTATGGCTGTGGAGGGGCCAGCAGGTCATTTGATGTCTTACTGGTGCCTTTTCTCTGTCTCTGAGGCAGATGACAGCAGATGACTCACAGGGATGTTATTTTTTTGCCAAGTTTCTTCCGGAGTCACGTACAGAAGCAAACACCTTTTCTTGAGATGGCAACCTCAGTGCAGATCTTAATCAAGCAGCATCACCACCGTTGGGTCTGTACACGCAGCCTGCTGCCACAAGGATGGTTGCCATCAGATTTACTGGAAAAGTGAGACCTTTCACCTTCACAGGAAACATGCCTGAAGGGAGACATTCCCAAGTATTTCCAAAACACCTTTCCTCATTTCCTAGCTATTCTCTCTTGCTAGACCGCATTGGGGTAAACACCTTTTATCTCACTGATGTTGAGTGTTACAATCCAGGCTCCACCAGAGTATGTGCAGTGATGACTTCTAACTTCAGGAGATTTGGCCGAAGCCTTTGCTTTTCTGTCAACATCTCCTATAACCCCCTCTCCCAAAAATTCACACCATGAGAAGAACTTATAAGTTTCTGCTGTTAAGAGCTGGAGCTTGATGATAAGGGATGTTTCAGCAGCAATCTTGGGGTTGAAAGCTTGAGCAGACGCTACAGCAATGTACAGATGATTTATTATACTTTAGGCAGCTGCACTGCATTTGACTTGGCTTAGTTTGATGTGGGTAAATCCATCAGTATTTTCTGTGTTGCATTAAGTAATTGCTGTAAAACATGAAATTTCAGCTTTTTGGAATTTGGGATTTGTCACAACAAAGTAGTGCTACCATACTAACTTTGCCACCACATGCTCTGTTGCTGGTAGCGGCTGCCTGTTTTTATTCTAGAAGGATGAAGGAGCCCAAAGGAAAAGTTTTGCTCTCGCTTATAGAATTGTTCACATTTCAGAGCAAAGCTCTTACCATTCTGGAGCAATTAGAGCCATCACTAGCCAGAATTTCACAGATTTTTAGACCTGAAACTTTCTTTGATGTACAAGTTATGGGACTTGATGAGCTCAGAGCATCGTGCAGGCTTGTGCTGACATGAAATAAGTTAGGAGAAAAACCTTGGTATCTTGTAAAAATGTTGTTGACAAATCATTAGCTAGAGCTTCAAAGATGCTGGGATAGAAGTGGATTTTTTTTTGTTGATGTCTCGGGCACAAAAAAAGTAAGAAATATTGGCTTGTCCCACATCTTATATGGCCTGAATCAGAAATGGGCAGAAATCAGGAGTTTGCAGCTGTTTGCATTCCTAAAAACAGGAATTTCATTTATCATCAAAAGCAGAAAGAGCTCCTTCATGCTGAGATCAGAACTGGGCTAACTGCACCATTTCCTTGTCCAGCCTTTGTTAGGGTGTTCCAGGGTCTGGGAGCTGTGATTTATTCCCTCACTTTACCCGAGCCCTGGCATAGCATGTGGATCATGATGGGGCCAGGTCACAGGGCTTTTTTTCCTCTTTTGACCTGCACTTGTTCACCATCAGGCTCAAAAGCCTCCTGGCCCCAAGTACAGCAGTGATAGCAGTGATGATGCTGATAAAGAAAGCAATCAAGGCAATGTTTGTTGGTAGGGTGGATACATTTTTTTTTTTAAGGTGATTGATATATTTGAGAAAATCAGACAGCTTTCAGTGATGTGAGCTCCTCTTCAGGTCTGGAATAGCAGCACCAGACTTCAAAGCAAGGTGTAGGATGAGCACAGCTTCTCAGAACTTAAGCTGATCAGTCTCAGATAATTTCCATAATAAAATCTAGCCGGTAGTTGTAGGATGAGGGGTGTTGTTAATCACAGAGAAAACAGTGCTAAGTTAGTTATCTTTGGGGACAAAGAGAAAGGTAATTAGTCTAACCCCAAACTTTTCTATTATTTCTAAAATATATCTACATGCACATACAGAACACATGCATGAGTATATATATCTGATGTACATAAAAAATATTTAATTGCTGTGACCTGTAATTATCAATCTCTTGAGCATAACTACCCTATATAACATTTTGTATTTATAACACATAAGAAACTTTCTGATATCTTATCTACTTTCTACCACATTGCTGGCTGTTCTGAACTGGCAGAAAACCAAAATGTCCTCAGCAGCGGTCAAAAGGCTCAGGCCTTTATTTAATTGTTATTTAATGAGAGCATTGTCCCAGCTGCCAAGGCTGCCCCAGACAAGGTGCTGTCTCTCCATCAGCACCAGGATAGCTGCTCCAGCCAAGCACTTGGCCTGGATGCATCCAGAGGCACACCCTGGAATGGAACCAGTGCTGTGACGGGCGTATGCTCCAAAACTCAACCCCCTGACCATCAGCTGGGAGGAGGGTGGGGACGCCCTGGCACAGGTTTCCCAGAGAAGATGTTGCTGCCCCATTCCTTGAAGTGTTCCAGGCCAGTTTGGAGGGGGCTTGGAGCAACCTGGTCGAAGAGGAAAGGTGCCATGTTGTGCCCATGGCTGGTGAGGAAGGGGATGGAATGGAGAAGCAAGGCTGGAAAGAAGGACGTGTGTGTCCAGAGTCAAACACACAAGGAAGTTTAGGACAGTGGCTCCACCACTGGGGACGGGAGCAAGTATGAGCCAGGGGCACAGGCAGGGAGCAGAGCAACTGCCCAGAGAAGGTGACTGCGGGAGGGGAGGGGGGGGGGCTACAATTGGTAACAGATGCCCTCAGAAGCTAATGACCTGACAAATGCTGCACTCATAAAACAAATTCTTTAAAAAGGAAGCAAATGGAAATATAAGCTAGTGAAAGAATTTGCAGCAGCTGCCCTGAAACCATTTCTCACTTCATAAACAGGTCTGCATTGAAAAAACAGCCCCTTTCTTCTTGTTCTTCTTTGTGGTCCCCTCCTGTGCCCACCGGCTCTTTCAGGGCTGTGGCCTGCAGGTTTCTACCATGTCTTTGGCTCAGTGGACTTGTCCAGAGTCAACAGCACATTGCGTTCCTTCAGTGTCTGCGTCGGCACCGATTTGGGGTTTTTTGGGGTTTGTTGGTGGGGTTTGTTTTTGTTGTTTTTTTTGGTTTTTTTTCTGTGTGTGTGTCTTTTGTGGTATTTCTAGCTCTGTGCATCCTTGGCTGGAAAGGTTGAGTCAAGGCAAGAGACAGAGGCCTCTGCCTCGCTGGGAAAAAGGCAGTGCCTGAGAGCAGCCAGCAGCCCTGTGCCACGCAGGGAGCAGAGGAGAGCAAGGCTCAGGTACAGCTCCCTCCCTTCTCTGAAGGGAGCCTGAAGCTGCAGCACCTCTGTCCTTGACTGAGGAGGGCTGAGATTGGGTGTTGCACCTGTAGCACTTGGTAGCAGGTGAAGCCAGACTGGTGGATAACCAGGGCGTGGGAGCTGTTGCATTGCCCTAAGTCTTGTCCCAGTTCCATCTCAGGTAGTTAATTGACTGGGTGCATTTCACTGATGGACACCATAACCCTTTGGTTCTCATTATGGAATTGTGATGCTTAAATAATCAGTAGCTAATGGCTGCTCCTCAGTGGGCAGCTGCTGCAGTGAGGAGGAGGTGTGGGTGATGCATTGCTGACCAAGGACTGGGCAGTGCATTTCAAACTTTCCTGGGACCTCCTGTAGCTTGCAGTGGTGTTGAGGGAAAGGCTGTCCCTCCCTTTACCTACATCTCACCTTGGTGGCCACAGCTCAGGCTGTAGAGCTGGACAGGTGAGTGGTGAAGATGGTCTCGATCCCAAAGAGCATCAGCATGCACAGGGTGCTGTGTTAGCCTGTGGGAAGATCAGAGGTGCTGAAGACCATCAGAGCAGAAGGGGAAGGTGACAGGAGTGGGGTTGAGGAGTCAGTTGTATATCCAGCTCCTCCCTTCCATCACAGGCTGTCGTGTAGATGCATGGATGTGAAGGGGGACTGCAAAGGGTCTGAAGAGCATCTCAGGATGGATGATTCCCTAATATTTGCAGAGGTTTCCTCTTCCTTTTTCTTGCAGTTGGAAAATCTGTGGATTCTCCAGTGTCTTAATACAGAGTTTGAGATACCTAATTCAAAAGACAAAGATACAGCTTCTACCTCCCCTCTCTTTATCACCTCCTTCCTTTTGTTTTCTTGGTCTACCTGTAATGAGCCCCTTTGGTGCAGGGCTGCATGCACACTCTGTGCCTGTGTACAGGCAGCTCAGATTTTGGAATATTGTTGAGCTGTGCTTCCTTTCATCAGCTTGAAAGAACATGGTGGTGGTTGATGGGTTGGAATGAAGTCCAGCTAAGACAGAACTGAGATAAAGTTCTCTCCTGGCATCATTGTCAGGAGACTTCAAGCCTGGAGGAAGCTGGAGCTGCGATGGATAAGTGTGTGTCTCTAGGCATCTGTGACCTGCTGAGCATTCATTCCACTCAAGTGCCACCCGGAGAGAGCCCTTCCTTGCTGCAGTAGTCCCGGGGCCCTCTGGCTGATCCCTTCTCTGTTCTCCTCCACAGCTGCGCCCACGGTGCGTGCGCGGGGTCGGGAACCTGCACGCGGCCGCTGCTCGCTCACGCTGCCGCCCCCAACTGCAGCTCCGACGGCCCGGGGCACATGGCGTGCACTGTTTCCTGTGAGAAGGGCTTCGTCCTCCACTCCAGTGGTGGCAAGAGGCTGGCCTCCACAGAGGTGAGTGGGCCTCAGGATGGGACCAAGACCTGGATAGAAGAGATTTAACCACCCTGAGGTGGCTGGAGAGAGCACAGACCGCTTCGTTCCTCCAGTCCCAACTTCCTTGATGCTTTCTCAGTGAAGTTCCAGTGCCCCTGTGCTCGTGGTTGGTGTTTCTGCTCTGGAGAATCCTCTCTTTCCCTTGCTGCAGTCCTGGTTCTCCCAGTCCAGTGTAGTCTGCACAATTCTGCCAGGCTGAAAGCTTCTGCAGGGCATGTCCCAAGTCAAGGTGATGCCCTCCAGCAGAGGGAGAGGTGGATATTTCTCCTCTCCGCATGGGCTTTGCTTGGAGGGTTAAACATCCCTGGGATGATTTCTCTCTTAAAGCTGAAGTTAGTGGCTCAGGAAAAAATGAAGTCATTGCAGAGCAACTATATTTAGAGGCAGCTGAGAGCATGGAGAGCTTTTCTTCCTTTGTGTTGTGTTGCAATAATGGCACAGAGGTCACCGTGAAAGAGTTTGTCCCACTTTCCAAAGGATTGGGGGTTACCTCATAAATCCAGGAGGCAGCACAGCTCCTGGGATGATGTGTCCTTGCAAACTGAGCCGCCTTGGTCCAGGCAGTCACCTTGGCAGGGGTGTAGGCACACAGTGTCCTGTCCTTAGGCTGTTTCTGGAGTGGGGAACAGGAGTCTCTGGGGCTGAGCTGGGAGCCAGACTGAGTGAGAGCGTGAGCTCGCTTGGGGCAGACAGATGGAAGTGAGTTGGGCCATGTCAGCACGGTGACATTTCCTCTCCCTGGAGATCTGCTTGTGACACCTGGCAGGCCGGTTTCCCATGCTGTAGTGTTGGCCAGAGGAGAGGTAGCCCTGGGAAGTGCAATAGGGCAGCTGGACATGCACTGCTCATCACTGGGAGGGTGTTAATTACGTGGCCACTGGGTCTGTGGGCCAAGGCATGCCCAGGGAAAACAAAATGTTCCCATTCTCCAAAATGAAACCGCACAAAATAAGTCTGCCTCGGGTGACAGTTTTCCTGTGTTTGGCAGTGAGATGGGAAACTTCTGAACAGAGCTTTACCAGGCAGCTGTCACAGCAGAGGGCAGCTGGAAAGTGCCTCGCTCTGAGCCCTGCAGTGATACTACAGCGATGTGTGGCGTGTAACCCCGTTGAGGAAAACACACACAGCTCTTCCACCGAGCATCCTCTCCACCTAGTCCAGCTACACTGTGAT
This sequence comes from Regulus satrapa, assembly GCA_013396955.1. Lineage (NCBI taxonomy): Eukaryota > Metazoa > Chordata > Aves > Passeriformes > Regulidae > Regulus > Regulus satrapa. The sequence continues at coordinate 363,286 of VWZN01019440.1, read as the reverse complement.
CCTGCCGCACACTTGGGAGTGCCAGACTCAAATTTAGCTGTGTCCTTCAGAGCCACCACATCCTGGATCAGTCAAAATGTGCTGGTTGGGAGGGTAGGTCAGGTTTTCAGCTGTATACACAGCGTGAGTGTTCTCAGCCAGTGAAGGGACTGCAACCCCTGGCTGAGGGCTGCTGGGATGGGGTTAGCAGCTTGGGAATGGAAATCATAGAACAACTTGGGGGAAGGGGCCTTTAAAAGATCACTTGGTCCAACCCCCCTGTTGTGGTTAGGAACACCTTCCACTAAACCAGGTTGCTCACAGCAAACCATCATTCACCACTCAATTTTGGTGAAGTCTGTACCACATGTTGACCATATTTAATGGTGGGACCATGGTGGTTTTGATCTCAGGCAGTTCCCCAGCTGAGTAAGAAGAGCTATATAATTAGGATTTGTAAATGAGGTTATATAATTTCAGTGGGGTCTGTGGGTTGTGGCATGAGGGAATTGGTACATTTAGGGAAAAACAATCAACAGAAGAGCTCTGTGAAACAACAGCTGAAGTAAGACTTCATCTTCTAGGGGAGGAAACTGCAGGACATAACGCTGAGAACAGCTTAGCTCAAAAGATTTCAGTGTATCTGTAAGGGACTTTCCTTTTTTCCTTAATGTGGACTGGCACCACCCAGATAATGTAGCATGCACAGTGGCTGGATTGTTACCCCAAGGCATATTTGCTGCTCTCACGCCCCACCCATTTCTCTGTGAACAGGTCAGGGCTTCCCAATTCGTTGTCCAGAGTGGGGAGAAAAGCACACTGGGGGAGGAGAAATGGTGGAGAGCTCTCCCCATCCTGAAACTTGGGTCAGATCTTTCTGCTGTTGTTGGCACACCTGTAGATGAAAGCTCTCTGCAGCAATCTGATGGAGCTTTGCTTTTTCTGCAGCAGGAGGTGGTGCTGACGTGCAGCTCGGGACAGTGGGACAGATCTGTGACTTGTCACCCTGTTGACTGCCGTGTCCCTGACCAGTCCCACGTGTACTACGCCGAGTTCTCCTGCCCTCTGGGGACCACCTACCTGCAGAGATGCTCCTTCTCCTGCATCCCCCCAGCCAAGCTTCAAGGTATGGTCTGGAGTTTAACCACCCTTTCTGATGGCACCTTTCCGTGCCTGTCCCAAGAAATTCAAACAGAGCATTGCTGCTTGGAATGTTTCACTCGTCCTGGATTTGCCAGCTGGATGGGCTCTTGAGATACTTCCTGAAATGATGGGAGCAGAGACATCCTAATATGGGGATAATTCCCTCTGACTCCCATCCCCTGGCAGGCAGCCCTCATCCATTCACCTCAGGGTTGTAGCCATGTCCTCTCCTGATAACTGGTCCAGTATTACAGAGATGGAGACAAGAAACATGCAGGCAGACCGGGAGGACTTCAGAGAGGCAGAAGTGGCTCTGTGCCTGGTGGCTGTGGCACAGCCTGTGGTTCAGGGGGCCTGGGGCTGTATAAAGCCATAGCCAGTGATGCCCACAGCTGTGGAGCAGTCTGGGAGATGTTCACCACCCAGACACATCACGGCCTGGCTTTCATTCTGCCAACTCCATCGGTAGCCGCAGGAATTTTTAAAGCCAAGTCAGAGAAAGAGAGCTACTGTTCTGTCTATGCAAGGGCTGAGCTGGATGGGATTTCAGGGGTAATTGCCTTGACAGCTTCAAGGAATTGGAACTTTGTGAACTTCCACCAGTGCCTTTGCTCTGAAAAATCACATGCAACAAATCATTTTAATGGGCGCCCTATTTTATGGAGACATTTATAGCTGAAATGTATGAGAATTGTTTACTTCTTAAAAAAAAAAAAAAGTTAAATCTAAGGAGCAGAGAATTAAGGTCTCATTTCATGACAGGGAGGATGGTGGCAGATCCCCAGAGTGAGTTGATCAGTGGGTAGCATGCGAATGTCATCTCAACAGCACAAATTCTGCGTGAACTGATGCCCGTTGCCTTGGGTTGGTCTACTGAGGCCAGAGCTTTAATCTGCTCTTTTGCTCACAGCTGCCTCTCGGTCCCGCTGCAGCCACTGGGAGGTTTGCCATGGGCTCCCTCAGTGGGAAGGCGTCCCCCCTCCACGGGCCTCTGGGTGACTCCCAGCACGATGGCTGGAGGTGCTTGGCCGAGGCTGGCAAGCCATGTGGGCAAACTCCTAGAGTCCAGCTGACAGAACTGAGCCACTGAGGCAGGGACGTGCTCATGCTTGTTCCCCACAAAAGCTTGCGTCCTTACAAGCAAGCTGTCAGTACTGACAAATGCTAAGAGTAGGCAAGGAAAGGATGTCATGGCTCACTTGGAGGTGGGAGGTGACCCCTGGCAGCCTTGACCCATCAGGAACACATGCACTGGGTAAAGATGTGATCTTGTCTCTGGCCCAAAAGTGTTTCTGTAAAAAGAAAGTGATGTTTGAAGGAACTGTAGAGCAGCCTTGCTGTGCCACAAGCATGCTGATCAAACCTCTCACTAGGAAGAGTCCTGGACTGCATTCCAGCTTTTTTTCTTGCTCATCAGTTCCCAGTGAACTGTCCATCATCCACGCCATGTGGGTGATGTATTCCTGGGCACTTCCCGCAGGCATCCAGAACTGTGCAGTTTTGGCCACCCATTTAGCTGGGTCTATCAGGGACAACAAAAAGCTGGGCCATAATGCTCAACTCAAACCTCTAATGATGGGTGGTTTGAATTCCCAGTCACACCAGTGAAGCCTCCCTCATCTGTCCTTGTGGCATTTTCCTTCCTCATGACTCTCAGGTAGCCCAGAGGGGCGGTGGATTCCCCATCCCTGGAAACACTGAAAGCCAGATTGGGCAGGGCTCTGAGCTGGTGGAAGATGTCCCTGCCTATGGCAGAGGGAGCTTGGACTAGATGGCCTTTAAAGGCCCTTTCCAGCCCAAACCATTCCATGATTCTATGATCTTGCACTGCACCTGTAGTTGGGTATGACAGCTTGAGCAGGGTAGGTAAGGACAAGCTGCAAAAAGCCCTTGGGGAGAATGAAGCTGAACTGAATATGACAGAGCTGTCTTATGCAAAGGCCCCTGGCTATCCTGAGGCACCACAAAAGAGGGTAAGTTTAAGGGAAGGATTTGGGGCAATTTGCAGAACCAAGATCCATTTTCCAGCCTCTAGGAGGTTGACACTGCCATACTTTTGTCCACATTCAAGTATTTTCTGCTACAGCCTGACCAAGCAGGAGATGGAGTCTCGTGGTCTTCGTGTTTTTTGCCCCCTTTGGTTATCAGTATATGCTCTAACAAGAGGACTCTTGCTGGTTGCTCTGAGCTCCCCTCGGCTGTAACCCCACATGCTGCTTCTCTTTTGGGGTCAGGAACAAACCAGTGGCTCACCTGCCTGGAGGATGGTCTCTGGTCCCTGCCCGAAGCCTACTGCAAGCTGGAGTGCGACGCGCCTCCCGCCGTGGCCAACGCCAAGCTCCTGGTGCCTCGGTGCCTGCAGGGGAACCACGACGTGGGCTCAGTCTGTCGCTACAAGTGCAAGCCTGGATACCATGTGGCCGAGAACACAGCAGACAAGCCCAAGAAGTAAGTCTCTGGCAGGTCTGTTATCACCGTTTCTTTCCTCCTCCCAGGGTGCTCGAGGAGCAGAGGTGACAGGACAATGGCAGTCTCAAGGACTTGGCTTGATAGGTAGAGGCTTGATCACAACTTGATCTGATCACACGGATTTCTTGAAATACAAGAGGTATTCCCTGGTCTAGGTGAACCTGGGGGGAGCAAGGTGCTGTTTGCATGCATGAGTGTGTTAAGTACTTTAACCTGAAACAAGCAGATCTTCCTGTGTACCTCCACATATTCATCGCTCTGTGAAAGTTGAACACCAAATTAAATGTTTGAGGATTCCCAGGTAATTAGACATTTACAAGGTGCTGGCGGATTCCTGGAGCTTCTTTCCTAAAAGTGACATAACACAGAAGAGAGGTACTGTAAGAATGAATGGCTGCCTTCTGTCAGGGTTAACATCTCACCCACTGTGCCTTTTGGCTAAATTTAATCTCTAGCATTGGTATTTCAATGGGAGAAGATTTTTCCCGATGCTTTGGGGAAAAATTCCTGGTGGTTCACTAGCCCTGCTCTCAGCCAGTATCGTGATGCTGGGGGGTAAAGCAGCGTTCTGTCTGTGATGCCTCCAGCCACAGTCCCCGTTGAGTTTGGTCACTAAAGACTCCCTGGAAGTGGCTGGGTCCTCCCCAGAGTCTTGATTCTAGCCCAAATCAGGTAATTATGTGTTAATTGTTTAATGCCCCCTTCCAGTTTTAATTGGATGCAGACTTCATCTCGTCTTTGCTCTGGGGTAGAGTTGTTGTGCAGTGGGAAGCAGTTGCCAAATTTCTTGCCTAGTAATGAAGGAAGTGGTTTCTGTAAACAGCTTTTCACAGTGTTAGGAGCATTTCTTGGGCCAAAGGGAGCTGAGCAAATTATGATTATGGCAACGATCACATGGACTGCTTTGCAAGCTCTAGAGCAGCTTTTGTGCCTGTGGCGCTTCAGGCACTGGGCATTCAAACAGATCCACTCAGCTTGCAAAGTTAGGCCCCCTCTGTCCTGCTGCAGCAACTGCTGGTAAAAATGGTGACCTCTGGGAGATCCCAAGGCTCCTCTGATGTGTGAGTAACTTCCATATGGGTCTGGACAGCCTGTGAGACTAGTCAAGGAAAGTCATGCAAAGCAGTTTACGTTTTCATAGCAATGCTTGTTGACATTGCATTTTCCCCTTTGCAATTGTCATTGGTGCTGTTTCATCAGACATCTCTGGTGGAATAAAAAACCACGTTAAGAAAACCAGAAACAGCATTGCTTTTCTATCATGCAGATTAACTCCTACGTGAGTGGCCCAGCCCAAGCAAAAACCTTTCCTTGGACTCGTAAATGTCATTGTACTGTCTCGTTAGGAGCTCTTGGTGTACATTCAGCATGAGTACAAACCCCTTGGCGTGGTGTAGCAGCTCTTAGCCATTAAGTCAGCTCCTAGATTGCTGGAAATCCTTCTGGTGTCTCGGCGCTGGCAAGGAGAGGCTGGGACCTGCCAGAGTGAGAGGCTGACCTCTTTGATCATGCCAGTTTTGGAGAATGTGAGGTGGTGGGAAGTTCGGGAAGCAACCAACACTGATGAGGTGCAGGTTCCTGATGTGCTGGTGTGAAGATAGGGGATGAGCTGGTGATTTGACATCAGGTCTTGGGGGTCTTCTGCTGTCTCTCTGGGTTCAGAAAATGGAGTTGCTGATCTGTTGTTTCCCTGTTATCCACCAACCCAGCAAGCACAAGCCATGCTAAAGGGTTTAGTGCCACACAGGTGTCGAGGTGCATAAGGAAGCAAGACTCTGTGTGTGTACTATATACTGGGCAGTAGTCAAGCATAATCAGTGTCTGACACTGAAGATTCCTCATGCCCACTAACTAGCTCACCCTTGGAAACAAACAGAGTCAGGCTGCCTTTGAATTATGCTTTTAGCTCTAGCTTTGCTCCTCTTGTGGAGCTGCCCACCTTACTCAGGCTTGAGCCATGGTTAGGATCCAGCTGTCTCCATGCAAGTGAGATCATCTGGGACACATGTTCACGTAATTCCCTCACTTCTATTTTTGAGTTGAATTTTACTGCAGGAGCAGTACAGATGCTTAGAAGGGGCTGAGGTCATAGCTGAAATTCATTTGCCATAGTTTAAGTGGAAGAGAAAGGGAATGAAGAAATCCGTTGTCTTAGAGGATGCTTTTGTCTATTAACCTGAGTGAGGAAAGGCCCTTGGGAAATCACTGCTTGTCAACAGGGGATCCTTGAGGAATTGCTGATTGTGTAATCAAGATCCTACCAGAAAGTTGCTGCTTTCCTGCTGGCAGGTTTGTCTGACTGACGATGCTGACATGAAGGGGGTAAAGCTTGTTTGAGTCTTCCTAAAGGAGATCTGTCATGAGCCTGGAGAGGCCATGTAACAGCCTGGCTTCCAGCTGCCAAGCTACTTCACTAATCTCTAAATTAAGGGAATTCTAATTCCAAAGTAAGGGCAGCAAGGGGAACTTAACATATACATTTGTGCTTTATGATGGGAGCTTTCTGGATTTAGGCAGAACTTGTTCCATGGCAGTACCAACCCACACCACCTGGGTCACACAAAAATATGAAGTGTCAAGGAGAAATGATCAGCATCACCCAGAGCTGTAGCATTGAAAAGTGCTGGCCTGAAAGTCAGGGGTCAGATACTTTGGGGGAAATGGCATCACCCCCACAGTGTTCCTTGCAGTTGCTTTCACCATGAAGTGCCATCTCAAGCAGATCTCTGACAGGAATAGACAAGATCAGATTGGATGAGGCTTGGAGAAACTAGAAGATCTGTCCATGGCAGGGCAGTTGGAACAAAATGGGCTTTAAGGTCCCTTCCAACCCAAAACAATTCCATGATTATGTAATAACAGCCAGGAGATCCTTTAGAGGAGCACTCTAATGTTGAGAGGATGCTCTCAATTTGGAGACCTAAAAGGTCAGACCCTTCAGAGGACTTGTTTCACTTGCCCACTGTGGAGTGATTCCTTGGAGAGAAGAGATTTGGACATCTCAAAGCTGCCTTTGTGAGGGGTTGAGCTCCTTCTGCTAGTTTGAGGGAATAAAGCAAAGAACTACTTTGGTATTTTCAGGCAGATTTGAAAGTCTCAGCCTGCATTTTGACCAGAGATCAAGGGAGTCCAGTTTAGTCCCCAGTGAGCTTCTGTGGAGATGTCAGCCCCTCTTCCTTCTCTCCCTGTTCTAAAACAGCAGAGACCATGGAATAAGGAGAGGAGGTGGGAGAATGTGGAGGAGAAAATGAGGACTGGAAGGAGTTAGCAGCCTGGGGAGTGGAAACAAAACAAAATTCCACGGTGTGGGGCAAGCAGGACAGCCTCATCCAGGAGCACTGCAGTTTAGGAGGGCACCAGGCACATGCGTGGTGGGGACAAAAGCACTCTCAGCCTCTACCTGTATCTCACCCCTTCAGATACAAACACACACAGCTGTGAGAGCCAAAGAGAACCCAGGCTGTCAGCCAGGTTCCTGTCACTTCCACCTCTAAGGTCTCTGAGCATTTACAGCCCAGGTTATCCAGCCTGTTTGGAGGGAGCACAGCAGCGGAGGGTCCTATGTGCTGGTGCAGCTCTCTTTCAATTTACTGACAGATCTCTCCTTTCCCCCTATTCTTTTTGAAGCCATCAGTCTCCTGCCACAGGAGATGAGGCATTAGGCTCATTTGTCACCATTCCTGCACAGCAAGCCCACTCTCCACCCCCAAAGCTGGCTGCCTCAGAAGATGGCTGGATTCCTGCCAGGCTGTGCATGTTCAGCTCCTGGAACCAGGCAGGTGCTCGTGCCTTCACTTCAGATACAGCCCTTGCTGGCCTCAGACATCTGTCTTGCCTCCTCTGTCCATTAGGCTTCCCTGGTTGGGGGGTTGACTCTGATTTTCCTGGCTTCCTTGTTAATCCTCAAGAAGAAGTGCCACTAATTCAGATCTGAAGAAGTTGGGGGTGGGGAGGGGGTCCAGAATTTTTGAGCTCTTATGAAGTTATGTGTATTTATGTATATACTTTTTTTTTTTTTTAAAGTATTTCCCTTCTCCATGCTTCCACATGAATGGCTTATTTCATATGAGGGGGAGTGGCCCACACCCCACCCTCTACCCCAGGGTCAGCCTGGGGTAGCTGTGTTTGAAGTCCCTGGATGGATGCTGGCAGTGGGTTGAGCCTCCAGAGTGAGTCTGGGGAGGGGGGGTGCAGGTTTTGGGGAGAGGTGTGAGAGGCCATGCACGGTGCTGGCTCCGACTGGGGTCACTCCAGCACCACATCAAAACGAGGAGCCCCTGTGAGGACGATGGGGCTGCGAACCACAGCCTGCACCTGAGCAAACTGCAGCTGCCTGGCGTGTCCTCCCCCTGCCTGGCCCATCTCCCCTGGGCACGGGGCCTCTGCTCGGAGAGCACCAGGAGCTGCAGTGGCCAGTGAAAAGTCAAGTGTGGCTAGGATGCTCCAGGTCTTTAAAGGAGTTTGCTCAGTGCCTGAGGCACTGCTGTTGCAGTGCTGCCAGTTTGTTTCTATCTCCATAACCCCCTGTGCTTTACCCCTTCCAGCAGCTGGGGCACGCCCTGAGAGCCAGGAAGTTCAAGAAGGGGAAAGTGCTGCTTGTGGAGCTGGACATCCAAGATGGATTAGTACTTCTTGGCATGTGCCTTTGCTTACCTTTAAACTTGGGCAGAGCGATGCATTCAGTCAGATTTGGGAGAAGGCAAAGTCTGATGGGAGCATCTTTGCAAGGCAGTGCCTATCATCCTCATGCAAAGAGCAGGCAAACAAGAAAGCTAAATTGAGGGATCTGTGAAACCACAGATGCCTACAATGGAATCCAGAGTCCCTCTGCCTCACCAGCTTAATGAAATACTTCATAGCTGCAGCTCCCTTAGATAATTCAAGGCTGCTACTGTAGGGGTGATATTGTGGCAACCCTCACTGCTCAGGTGGTCATGCCACAGCCATCCTCACTTCTCAGGTGTGCTGGAGGGAAGATTTGTGCAGAGCTCTGTGCCAGTGGACTCGCTGCATCCTATTCCCTACCCTGCCTGCCTCCGTGTTACCTGGTGGAGCTGGCATTAGCCTTGGCAGGAACCCATTGCCCCTTTATAGTCTTGAGAAAAAACTGACCCCTGATTTCTGAAGGGAGAAGGGGACACTCCAAGAGCTGCAAATATTTTAAAATATAAGAATGCTGCAAAAACCTCTAACATGTCTCATCCAGGAGTTCCCATCAGAAATCTGACAGGGAATACCCCTGGTCTGGCAGTGAGGTGCAAATGGGGCCCCCTTGCTTCTCCAGGCTCCACCCTGCACCAGGTGTTAGGGGGCACATGGGTGGCCCCACACTCTGTCTGCTGCCTCCCAGAACAAGGGGCAGTTTAGTGCCTTCCCCCAGGGGTTTCTCTAACCCCCGGTGGCCCCCTCCACATACCTGTGGCAGGCTATAAATTCCCTAACGTGGCACCTGGAGCTCTGCCTGCTGGCACCATGGTGGGAGAGGGCAGGGGCAGGCAGCTGGAGTGTGCTGTCTAGTAAAGGAGGACAGGAGTGAGGGGAAAAGTCTCATTAAGGATGGAGCAATCAGCTTTGGCTCAGGTGAAGCCCACGTCCTCTGTTGTGAGGACAGTGATATGTCTTCTGCTGAGAGAGTAGTCCTTGGCCAGCCTGTTGTCTCACTAGTTTTGATGTCTCTCTGTAAAATATGTGGTGTCTCTATCACTGCCAGGGATGGGAGAAAAGTGGGTGGGCTCTGCTCCTGGACTTTTTATTTCTTTCTTTTCTTGGCGAGTAGTTTGTGTCTGGGCTGTTTTAGCAGCATAGGGTGGTACTGGTCTGCTGCGGCACGGCAGCCCCTCGGCGAGAGCAGGATTGACAGGTCTGGCTGGAGTACAAAGAGGAGCCTCAGGAGCAGCTGGGCACAGGCCAGAGGATTTGCTGGTGGAGGCAAACTCCATCCAGCAAAGTATGCAGCTACTGGCAAAGGGACAGAGCAGAGCAGGACCTGCAGGGACTGTGGGAAGAATGGTTATGGGGCACCACAAGAGATGTGGGGAGCAGAAGGTTGCAAAGTGCAAGGGAGATGCATCCAGTGCTCCTAAATCAGTGCAGTTTCTCCAGGGAGGAGAAGAAAAGGTCCTGGTTAAGCACGGAGTGTCCTTTTGGAAGGTGTGCCCGTGGTGAGGGATTGTATGCTGTGGGAAAGCTCTGTGCATGGGGGGCATGACTGTGCTCCAGGAGAGATGTCTTCAGCCTGCTCCTGACATCTGTGGGATGCCTGGTGCAGCCAAGGTGCAGTGTTTGGGGTTCTGCAAGCCAGTCTGGTGTCTTTGTTTCCCCAGGAAGTTCCTGAAGGTCCAGTGCCTGGAGAGTGGGCAGTGGGAAGAGGGACGCTGTGTCCCTGTGGTTTGCAAGCCCCCGCCGCCCGTCTTCGAGGGCATGTACAGCTGCACCCAGGGCTTCGAGCTGGACAGCCAGTGTGTCCTCAGCTGTGGGCAGCAGGGACAGCAGGTGAGTGTCTGGGGCCAATGTTGACCACACCTTATGCTTCAGAGCATCTGCAAAGTGCAGGGCTCCCGGTGCCCTGCTGTGCAGAGGGGCCCTGCCACAGCTGGACCCGTCCCCAAGGCCAAAGAGCAGACCTCCTACAAGGCCAAAGCTGTTCTTGCTAGGCCCTAAACATGGCACGAGGTGCACCACTGCTCACCTGCTCCCTGGGGACCTTGTCTGCAAAGCAGTGGTCTCCTAAGCAAGCTGGGTGAAAAGGGTCAGGAAGCATCAGGAGGGGGTTTCCAGTAGATCTGCTGTGAAAGCAATTCACTTGGGGTGATGGGCAAGCTTGCTGCAGCAGTTGTGCTCAGCAAGGGGCTTCCCTGGGCATGGAGGCTGCTGCCTGCCAGCTCTTCCACACAGGTATCTTATCAATGCTTGGAAAGGGTCTTGTCAGAAGTGTGGCTGATTCCATCTGGTGGGATCCAGCTGGGAAACAATTGGCTTTTCTGGTCAGTGCACACAGGCTGGCCCAGATGTCTGCGAGCCAGCTTCCTTGGGGCACTTTTCCCTGGACGGGACTGGTGGGAGGGGTTTCCCCCAGCGATGGGCAGTGGCCAGGCAGGGTGGGTAATGCCAGCTGCTCTCCCTCTGCTTTGCAGGTTCCCATCGTCTGCACTAAGGAGGGCTTGTGGACAGAGGAGTTCAAACTGTGTGAGAGCTTGCAGGGCACCTGCCCACCACCCCCGGAGCTGAATTTCGTGGAGTACAAGTGTGAGCAGGGGCATGGCATAGGTGAGGGCAGATGAAAACCAAACTTCATGTTGACTCAACCATCCCAGATAGTTGATAGTCACAACAACTCTACCTGTGCAAACCCCCACTCAATAGAAAAAAAAAAAAATTTAAATCCTGTTTTCTCTTCCATCATCTTTATAAACACAGAGCCAGGGGTGGCTTTAGCCTTGTGCTCACCCTGGTTGCACTCTTGGGCAAGACCCAAATCTAAAGCTGTCTCCAGCATTAAGCATCTCTCTTTTCAGAAGCAGCAGGGATTGTCTTTAGGGCCAACCCAGCTTTTTGCACGTTTTCCTGACCAGTAGACCTCCATCTTTCCTAAGGTCTCTCCACTTGCTGCTACTGTTGGTGTTTGCAAATGTGACAAGTCCTAGAGGAGAGCCATGAAAGCTGCAGTGGCAATTGAGTGTAACAGGGCACTTTCACCAGATGAGGGACCGCATCATCCATTTCTGTCTGCAGGACTTGGTTGCTTTGTGCTTTCAGGAAAAGCTGCAACACTCAGCCACGGTTGCTGCATCTGGTCCAGCACCCTGCTGGACAGCATGCTTGAGCAAAGCCTCTATTCCTCTGAAGCAAAAGCACCAGTCTGGTCAAACCAGGCTGAGGACAGTTTCATGACTGAGGTTAAGCACAGGACAGACCTGATGTGAGGCTAGGATTAGGGTTGGGATCCCACCTGTTTTTCCAAGGTGGTTTTTGCAGCTTTTTTTCTTCCTGGGTCATGGGAAGGCAGTGAAAATTCCCTGTGGTAGAAAAATTATGAAAAATGTTTCTTAACATGTAGGTGAACATTATATAGCATCCAGGCCAGACTTGTTTTCATGCTGGGTCCCATGTCCTGCCATCAAGGTTGGAATCTTTCTCTTAGGTGGTGTTCAGTTTTCCTTTTGTCTGGGAGAAGAGAATTGGGCACAACTCCTGTGGCCTCTTGCATAATTCAGGATTTGGGGAAGGAATTGCTTTCCCAGGCTGGGAGGAAGAGGGTCTCCTCTACATCTGTCTCTCCCATCAGTGGTGGTCTCTCACAAGACATTGATGCCTGGCTCCATGTCTTGCCTGGTTCCTGGTAAGGTCCTCAAGGCTCTCCCTCCTCCCACAGGTGCTGTGTGCATCCCTTCCTGTATCATCCCTCCCAGTGACCCCGTGATACTGCCCAGAAATGTCACTGCTGAGACAATGGATCACCGGCTGCAGCCCACCAGAGTGCAGGTAAAAGGGGAGATGAATTCTTCTAGCAGGTGAGGGGCTGCTGGCAGCACAGAGAGGGACCCTTCCTCCCTCTCCATCTGGTGTTTTAACCCAAAATCTCTGCCTCAGGTGAGAAAGAGTAAGACTTGTAAAGACAAGCCGTGGATGCTACTACGCATCCTCCTGCTCTCCTGTGCCAAAGTTCAGCACAGTTATCAACTCCCAAGCCAGCTTTCAAGGAATTGCAGGATACCACAATATATGGAGCTTAGTGCAAGAATCCCACTGGTTTTTCAGGATGTGCTGTGTGCCTAAACCCGTTAAGCTGCTGTTTATTGTCAGCCAGTGTGCTGGGAGAGCAAAAGCCACCTCTGGCACAGTGTAAGCCTGGGTCCCCAGTTACCTGGCAGCGGAGATGCAATCCTGGGCTGGCATTTCCCTGCCAAGGAAGAGGCAGGGCAGTGTCAGCTGAAAGGTGTCTCCAGCTGCCAGGACCCGCTGGCCGGCCGGGTGCCTCTGCTGTTGGAACAGGGGAGCCTTTCCCTCCCCACCTCTTACTCATTTTGTAGGCAAAGCAGCTCAAATAGCTCAAATAGTTTGGATCCTCGTGGCACGACTTTACCAAAAAGCAGCTCTGCCGGGGTAATATTTCTTAAAATAAAAACGAGATGTATGAGGAAGGAGGTGGAACAAAGAAAAGCAAACAATCTTCCCAGGAGCCAGTGCTCCCATCCAAATGCTTTCCCCTCCTCCTGGGAAGCCGCAGGAGGCCCAGCATCATGCCTGTGGATACTACTGTGCATTGCCTTGAACCAGACCCACGGCGGACGGCTGCCGGGGGGGTGAGGATGCCTGGGGCATGTGGGATGGTTAAGCACGAGCCTTGGAAGGAGTCCTTGCCTTTGAGGGATCGGGTGGCTTGGCCTGTTGAGGCAGTGGCGTTCGGCTTCCCTTTCACCACCACTGCAGGCTTTCACGCAAGGGAGGCATTTTGCAGAGAGGAGGAGGAGGGAGAGGAGACGCTATTTTAAGAAGGAGCTCTGTCCCTTGCCAGGAGCTCTCTCTCTGGGCCATCTTGTTTTCCTCTCTGTCCTGGCTTCTGTCTCCGCTCCCCACTTGGCTCCCCCAAGCCTCCAACAGTTTGCTGATCCCGGGAGCTGCCGTGCTCCATGAGATGGAGAGGATAGGGCAAACAACACTGGGAATTGCAGAGGCCGCTCAGAGGAGGCACAGTCCTGTTTTGCTTTCAGCTCTGATTCGTTGCATCCCACAGCTGAGCAGGTTTGTCTCTCTGCCCTTATTTCCCAGCCTGGGATATGAGTATACTGATATGAGTATGCTAAAATGGCATCTGAGCTACACAACAACCACATACAAAGCAACTCCATGGGGCTGGGATGCCCGCATCCTCTTGGCTGAGCAGGAACTGGTGGGCTCTGGAATTCCCCAGTCTTTGCCCCATGAGGCTGGCTCTCTCTGGGACTCCTGCCCTCCCTGTGCTGGCTGAGAAGGGCCAGGACCTCGCCCCCCCCTCCAGCCCCATCACGGTCTTGACCAAAGATGCTGCAGAAGGACCTGCAGCTGGTCTGTGTGAGCAGAGCTGTCCCATCCCGAGCTGCCATGCAGCCTGGGAGTGCTGGAGCCCATCTTCCTGCCCCTGAATATATCAAACAAGAGGCTGGGAGAAAGCACACCTACCCCTCTGTGCAATTCCCGTGCTGTGAAGGGCATCCTAGGACACTTTCACAGGCCAGACGCCGTTTTATGGGGCCTCAGATTTCAAAGCCTGCCTGAGCTTTACAAGGAGGAAATTGCATGTGTGGTGGGGCTTTTCTTCCCCCTGTGTAATCATGAGTGTTCCCCACAAACCCCAGCTAAATGAGCAGGGCAGTGCGTTCCAGGGCCGGGAAACTGAGCGCTTCACATCTCGTTCCTGTGTCCATCTGGCTGCAACAGCTGAGTTTGTGCCTTGTAAATACCAGTGAGAACCTCAGAGTGACCGTGAGTCTGGTGTATCTGCTTCAAGTCAGGTCTGGGGAGATGAGTTTTCAGAGCTGGAGCAGGGATCAGTGGGCCAGGTGTTGTAGGCACTGAGAAGCTGGTGAATTCAGCATCACACAGAGACATGATGGTAGACTTCAGCCTCTTGTGGCTTACCCCCAGCAGCAGCTCCTGGCCAAGTCAGACATTAGGGTAGCACTGCTGACCAAACCCACTTCTCAGGTAGTCCCTGTCCTTTCCCTTTGTCCTCTTCTGCTTCTGTATTAATTAAAAGACTCCCAAGATCAGCGAGTCAATCAATGTACCCATGTGTGTGTATCTGGCCTCTGCCTCGAGCCTCGTGCCCTGGTGTGTGGGCTCCTGGCTGCAGCTGCCCTGGCCCTCAAAGGGTGCAGGGGGGGTCCTGGGTGTGTCACTGCTGTTCTGCCCCACTGTCAGTAATGCAGTGTTGTAGGAGAGACCCTCCCACTCTAGAAAGCACTGCTGGCTGTTTCCCTGCCTCATCCACCTCACCTAACTGCTGCTGTCTTCTCCTCCTCTCCCAGAACATCGTGTGCACGGGCAGGCTGCGGTGGTACCCGGACCCCTCTGTCATTCACTGCATCCAGTCGTGCGAGGTAAGCCCTGCCTGTCCCCAGCACGAGCTGCCTGCTCCTTGCAGGAGAGCTCCTGGCAGTGAAGACCTGCTCCAGCACAAACCAGACTGCTTTGACCTTATGTTTGCTCCCAGCTGGGCCAGGGCTCGCTGGTTGAGCTGAGATAGCAGAGGAAGGATCCTTGGGTAGAGTCTCCACAGCCAGGATGATGCTGGGGAGCAAGAGCACATACACAATAACCCATTTCCTTCCTTGCCTGCTTCTTTTTGGCCACCCCAGGCAGAATATTCTAGCAAAAGGATTTCACTGGCAAGGGGTATCCCCCAAAAGCCTGAGCTGACTCCAAGCTGGAATATTTCCCTAACCAGAACCGCAGTTCTAGAGTAACACGGGTCCAGAAAAGCCCTGTGTGACTCACCTGTCCAAATCAAACAATCAGGATTTCCAGCCTTGTATATGCCAAACAAACTGCTTCTGAAGAATCTGCAGACAAAGAATTCCTTGCAGAAATTGGTTAGCCACTCATTTAGCTTTGAATAATGACCAGGCAGGAGAAAATCGTAGGCAGCCTGGAGTCAGTTCACAAAGGAAATTAAAAATAGGCAGTCTTTGTCAAGTGCTAGTTGTTATTATGATTGAGGATAAAAGGAAAAAGGGGGGAAATTTTGGAATGTTGTGTGCTGAAAAATTGGGATTTTTACCAAAAAGGAAAATGCAAATGGAATTTGCACACCAAAAATAGCTTTGGGGTTTGCTGATTGTATTTTTTTTTCTTGTGCTCGTTTCAATGCTAATGATTGCTTTTCCTCGCTGGTTCTGCTGAGCTCAGCTCTTTGTAAACCAAAGTGTGGGGGAAAGGGCAATGTTGCAGGGGGCACATCCCCAGGAAGGAAATCTTATGGTCTACAGAAGGTGCAGCAGTTATTTCCCAAATTCGATGTCTGTGTTGTGCGTGTCTGCTGCGAGACACAGGCAGAAGGAGTAGGGAATGAAGTGCTGTGTGCTAGAGAGGTGTTTGGTGATTGAGTACCAGAAGCTGGTGATCCTCTGACATTTTGGGAGCTCTGTGTCTTCTAAACCACATATTTTAGCACAAATCTGGGGTAATGTGTTTGAAATGGGATGGCTTAAGTGGAAGAGCAGAGCAGATAATTGAGTGACTGTCTCTGTGGTGGTTCTGCTAGCAAGGGAGAATGTCTTATGCTCTCTGTTCTCTTTAAAAAATAAGCTGATGGAGTGTGAGGTGTTTCCTCTTCCCTTCCTGTGCAGCTCAGGTAACAAACAGCTGACAAATTGTGAGGCTTCTCCCTTAGGCTGAGGTACACCAGTCTGACCCTACCGTTTCCTCCTCTGTGGCTCCTGTGCTTCACCTTGGGTCTGCTTGTTCAGTGAGAGATCCCATAGGGAATGATGAAAAAATGCCAGTTCATTTATTTGTGTGTGTGTGAGAGAGAGAGAGACACTGAGTACCTGAAGTCCCGCTGTAAGTCACTGTGCTCTCGTCAACCACCCAAATGTGCTCACAGCCAACATGAGCTCTTTCTGTTCCTATTTGCTTGTTACCCTCCTTTTCTCTTAGAAAGCAGTCCCAGGCAGGACTCTTGGCACACAGGAGGTTAACCAAGCCAAAATCTTGCAGTGTCCCACAAGAAGATGGAGAGAGTCCATGTTCTTCATCGCCCTTGTAGACTTTTTAATGCTTTTCCTGCTTTCAATTATTGTTTCATCAGGAATGACCAAGCAGTCAGTACATAGTCTTCCATCTGAGGTCTCACCAAAGCCCTGCATAAAGCTTCGTCATGCTGGAAATGTCTCTTTTGATGGGACACAGGACTCTATCTGTTGTTTCTGCAGTTACATCAGTCTGGTGGTTCCGATATCCTGAGGTCAGCAAGTACACCCAGATCTTTCTTTTCCTCCTTTGTTTCCAACTGATGAGCACCGAGCTAACAGCAGATGTTTTGCCATCAGTACAAGAGCTTGCCCTTCAAGAATGTCATCTTGTTTCTCTCTCTAGTCCTTCAGGTCATCTAACTATTTGTTAGATATCCTGATTCTCCTCTGTGGAATGCTGCCTTCTTCCTTGTTAGCAGTTTCACTGGGGCAGGCCTATTTTTAAGGTCACAGTCACTCATTGTAACACTAATGAAGATTCATCCTCAGATAATTTCTTTCACCCTTATGCTCTCCTTTTTGAGATACAGCTCCCAGCCTCCTCCTCATCTCTGTTTTCCTTCTCCTCACATACATGTCTTGGTTCATTCTTTTCCATGTGTTTCCTCCTACAGTGCTGCAAGCTGTTAAGGTTGGACCGATAATCCGAATTTTCCTAGATAACTTTTCCCCCCCCATGAGTTTCACAGTAGCCATTGTCTTGCTGTAAAGAGTAACTCTTACTGAAATTGCCTCATTCAAGGTATTGCTCTGGGAGCTGCTGCTTGGCACTGGAAGAAGGGAGATGTCACCAGTCTCCTCGTTTGACCACAGAATATCCTGAATGCTGTCTCTACCTCACCTGTGCCGACTTCCATCCTCATTCCTATTCCTCTCTGCCCTCCTCCTTGTGGATGAAGACCTCTGCAGTTCTCAGAGGCTGTTTTGCTTCCCCCAGTCCCTTGTGGATATGGAGGCATCACACAGCAGGAGCAGGGTAGAGAAGGAAAATAACCTGTACTCTGTCCTCGCTGCATGGTGAGGGCACACCCATGGTTCAGCTTCACTTGCCATGTCCATGGGTCATATTAGCCCCAGGTTCCCTCTCATTTCATAGGAGCCCCTCAATGGAGACACCTCCTTTAAGAGCCCAGCCTCGGCCATCACTGGGCAGTGAAATGCTGTTCCAGTGGACTGTCCATGTCACCTCAGGTCTGAGTCACCCCTTGGAGATTCCGTTGTCTCTCCATTGACTGCCAAGTGTGTGTTGGATCAGGAACCCTTCTCTTCTGCATGCTTCAGTGAGGGGAGCAACCCTACATAACAGAAATCCAGGCCACCTGGCAGCTCGCACTGTCTCTCTCTGGTGGAGTCACTTCAGGCCGGGGCACGGGAGCCATAGCCAAGGCTCAACCTTCCCAGCTCCATCTGGAGCTCTGCCTCATATTGGAAAGTCCAGGTCACCATGCAGTGCCATGAGAGGGACTCGTGCTCATCTTTATCTTACGCTGGCGGTGGATCAGCCTGCCTGCTCGTGCTTCTCCCTCCTCTCCCCACCTCCCTTTTCTCTTTCCGTTAATCTGGTCATCCATCTGCCTCCCGCTCTCTTGCTGTGCCTTGCCAAGTTCCCCAGAGAGGAGCAGCGAGGCACGTACGTCAGGGAGGGAGGGAGGGAGGGATGCAAGCCCTTCCAGGAGCCCGTCAGGAATACAAGTTAGCTCTGGGCGCACTTTGCCTTTCGAGGGCCAGCGGAACATCCCGTCCCCTGCCATCAGTAGAAAAACAGATGGCAGCACCAAGGGAGGGGGCTTGGGGCTGTCAGGAGGGGAGTGGAGGAGGAGGAGAGAAAGCCCTCCTCCCCACCATGGGTTGGGAGGAGGTGGTTTTGGTCCTGGTGGTGTGTTTGACTGCTGTGAGGGAGGTGTTTGCAGCATCTGGGTCACGTTCTCCTGAGCCATCCCAAGGTGATCACCTCTGATGTATCGTCCTCTTGTGCTCAAAAACAAGTGAGACTGTTGACTTCAGAGGAAGAGACAGGGATTGCTTCCCCTGGGCTATTCCTGCCGTGGTCCAAAGTGGTCTGTGCGTGAGCGTGGCTGCTGTGGAGCACCTCCTAGTCTGTGCAGTGTCCTACATCTGCACCCCTCTGTCTCCCACCACAGGGGCTCCTGTGCTTCACGTCGTAGATGTGGTTTAGGTACAAAAGTTCTTATTTCATCACCATGGTGTTTACTCAATGTTATTCACAGGACGGGGTAACCTCCCTTGTCCTGCTCAAACGCACCCAGAGAAAGCTGGGCTGCTCCTGCAGAGACCAGAGTGAATGTGGGCAGCTTTTTTTTTTTTTTTTTTTTTTTTGGGCAGCCAACACATTGTGTAACGTGCTGGCCTCATTCTCACCTCCAGCTTCATGCCATTATGTGCAGGTAGCAAAGGGTTAATTGATAGGGACTTGGGCTTGAGGTCTCTGCCTCATGCCTCGGATGAAGATGGGCAGAGAACAGAACACTGTTGTGAGCGTGAGCTGCTGGGAATTTCTCAGGTCTTCCCTGCATGAGGACAAGGTCTCGCTGCCCTCTCATGCTGCTGGTCACATTATCAGAATCGTAAAACAGTAATCTGTTCTCTGTTTTGTGGTTTTCCTGAAGCATTACAATGGAAATGAGTAAATAGGGGCTGAAGTGTGTTTGTGGTGCAAGTTGTTCCTGAGTCTCTTGATCCAACAGGTAGGGAAGGACCCTGAAGGATCCTTAGCTCTTCCCACCAGCCATGCACTCAGCACATCTGTGGCTTGTGTCCAGCATTTCTCAGTCAGAATTAACCCTTTGAAAGGCATATGCAATAAGGGTGGTGGGAAGTGTCACCTAAAATCTGCTGTTCTTTCACATGATGGGAGACAGGGTGAGACTTGTTCCTGGGACAGCGTTGCAAGTGGGGTCCAGCTGCCTCTGCTCCTCAGCATCAGTGGGGCTGGGGACCCTGGGT
The DNA here is from genome assembly GCA_013396955.1 of Regulus satrapa. Lineage (NCBI taxonomy): Eukaryota > Metazoa > Chordata > Aves > Passeriformes > Regulidae > Regulus > Regulus satrapa. The sequence continues at coordinate 344,000 of VWZN01019440.1, read as the reverse complement.
TCTCACTCATCCCAGAGTTGTGGGTCTTTGCTTTTGTGCCGCGGCAAAACTCAGTGCAGGAAGCTGGTAAGAAATGTGATGCTGGTGGAATGCTCTGCTCCAGGAGAGATTCTCTTTTGTACATCTGAAGGTACATTAAGGCAACGAGGGCTACAGGCCCCCCAGCTGCGCCAAGGAGACTCTCTAGAGCAACTACAGCAGCGTGGCCAGAGTTTAGTCACCCTCTCATGATTCACACATCTCTCTCCTCTCTTGGACCAGGCAGTGCTGTACCTTGCACCCTGCTTAATGCAGCTTGCACAGATGAGCATGAGGAGCAAGGACTGACAGTGGTGGTCACTTCTGGATCTGACCTCTGACTGGTGAAGGCAAAGCCCTTCATGCTGGGCAGGTGGAAGGCAAGATGGGGAGCTCTTTACATACCTGCTGGGTACATTTTCATGCTGCTTTCGCCATGGGCAGTGTGGGCTGCTCAACATGTGATATAGCCTTCCAGAGGATGATCCCAAAGAAATCTATTCCACTTCCAGAATTCTCAGCTGAGGCATGCTTTTCCTAAACCGTGAGAAGATCTCCTGCACTCACATAGAGGGTGATTGTAGCAGCATCATTTTATTAAGAGATAGAGTAGAGGGAAGTAAAATGACCAGCATGGTGCAAGGACAAGGGACAGGAGCCCGTCCCCTACCTGCAGGGCTAGTCCTGCTCACAGGACCTCAAAAGATGGGGGCTCTGTTGGCAGAGGTAGGGCTCCAGCACCTGGACACACCCCCGGGAGCCCCAAAGAGGTGGGAGCAGCCTCAGCTTCCACAGTGTGCCAGAAGCTCTGCACTTGGGATGTGCTGACCTGTGTCTGCTTCTCTGCCCTCTCCAGTTCAGGTGCCTTCCCCTCATCCCTGTCCACGTCCTGCTTTTCCCTCTCCTAGCAGTCACAGTCGTGCAGCCAGTGGTAGAGACGGAGTGGAAAACCACTGAAAGCACCCGCTGAAATAAAAATCAATGAGTCGTTTCTGATAATAAACATCCCCAAGCATAGCCCAGCCAACTGCTCTTCCAACACGAATATTCATTCCCCTTCAGCTCCTTCATCCCTTGTACATTGTTTTTCTTTCTGTTTAAGATCTGTAACAAGAACTTGGCAGAAACCAGATACAAGTGGGTCAGGAGGCCCTTGTGGTTTTCAAGGCTTGTTTTCCATAACCCGTTCTATCCTGTAACATATTTTGCACAAATGGTTTGGCAGGGGATCTAATCCATGCAGCAGGCGAGCCGCTGAGGGCAGGATGGCAGGCTGGTGCTCATGGCACGGGCAGTCCTGCCTTCTCTTGTGTATCCCAGTGCTATCCCTGGGCATGGTGAGCACTGGGGACTACCTCAGGGAGCCACCAGAGCTTGCCAGGAGCACTGCTGACACACAGAAACCTCCTCTGCTCCTCTCTCTGTGTTCTCTCCTGCTTCTGTTTCTCTCCTCCTGTTAGCACTGAGATCAGGGAGTAAAAAGGAACAAGGCTGGGGAAGTCATCATGAATAGATGATGAGTTCCATAGGCATGGATGTTTTGATGGAAGCAAAGATCTGCTCTGATGTGGTGATCTACACCAGCATTTCTTCCCTCTTGTCCCTTGGACTGTGCAAAGGCCTTTCCAGATGGCTCTCTGCTGAGACATGAGGCCTCTGAGCAGCACAGTGCAGAGGGTAAAGAAACACATCCCCATTCAGGGGTCCAAAGTGCCACAAGTTCACTTCTGCAGCAGAAGTGTGTCCAAGCCAAACCCTGGCCTGGGACAGGCCCCCTGAGGGCAAGGAGCTGCTCTCCCAGGATGGCCATTGACAGCAGCCTGTGCAGCCTCTGTGCACTCATCTCCTTACTGACACCAATCCTGCACAACCTCAGCACAGACTGGTTCAAATAGGCCCAGCTGTTTGCAGGAAACCCGTGGGTTCCTGAATCCAGGGGACCCCATTGTCCTGAAGAACACTTAGAGCTCCACACGACCGCTGGGAGGTGGTACTGGCAGTGATGGCCCATGAGCTGAAACGAGACAGCAGGATGTCACAGCACTCCAGCCCACCACCTCTTCCCTGAAGTGTTCATTGGGGTATATGGAGAATGTTCTCAACCAGCAAGCCTCTGTTTCTGTAGTGAGACTGGGGGAGAAGACGTTGGAGCTGATGTTTCTGGAGACCTGAGATGTGGTATAAACGATCTGCATGCTTAGCTGGCGAGTGGCTCAGGGACACCAGCAGGCTGGAAGCAGCTGGAATCTCTCTGTTTTTCTTTCTGTCCGTGTCTGAGGTGATGGGGCAGGTCCATGATGTCTCCAACAAGCCCTGCAGCAGGCATGTATCTCCAGGGGACATCTGCTGCCTCAGTTCAAAAGGAGCAGAGGGATAGCTCAGGGGACAGAAACTGGAGGGCATAAAAATAGACAGTGAAGCACTAAGTCTGTAGGATTTTGTTTCTCTTCTTCAGGCCACTTGGTCCCAGGTTCCTGTTTCCAAATTTCTAGAGGTCACTTCCTCTGGGTGATGTTCACCCTGCCTCCCTCTTTGCAATGGGCTAGGTAGACTTTGCTCACTGTTCAGGGTGGCTTAGGGCACAAAAACATCCCAAAAACCTTTCTGAGCATAAGCCAGACCTGTTCCCTCTCTGTCCCTCTCTGTTTTTCAGAGCTGATTTCCTCCTTGTGCCAGAGAGCCTCCAAAAAGAGAGAAGGAAAGTGAATGTGCTTGGGGTGTCAAGGGGGGGGGAGAAAAAAATAAAAGACACTGCAACAGAGAGAGGGCCAAGACAAATATTTAATCCAAACAATGAACATTGTCATTTCCTCCCACAGTCTGCATTCCCAGTCAACTTCTCCCTGGGCAAGCAGGGAGAGCCAAGAATGACCGGGCTCTCTGCCTCACCAGCGTGAATGTGTGTAGGGAAAGGGATGTGTCCTGGGGACACGGTGATAGAGCATCACTTTAGCCACCTCCTGTCACACCTCTGGCCTTAAGGACTGAGTTTTCTGCAGGGGAACAGTGGTTTGGAAGGGTGTTGGAGGGATTTGGGACAGGGATGGGAGGGGGAATTTTCAGGCTGGGGTGGTGGATGTATCGGGGCTTTAAGTGAACCAGATGTTTAACGAGGCTTTGGGCACTCTTCAAGTCCTCCCAGAGACCTCCCAGAGCTTTTGGAAAGATCTTGCTGGTGACTGAGGTGGGGAGGAAGGGGAAGACATCCGGCAGGGAGACGCTGCCCTCTGCTTCTCCAAGGACTGCTGCAGCCTGTCCGTGCTTTCCTTTCCCCACACGTCCTGCCTGCTCCTCCCTGCCACGGGCAGCACCTTCACCCGGCACACGGCTCCTCTTGCCTGCCTAAGGCCCCTGCAGCTGGAGCACTCTCCAGCCCTGGGGCGACTCAGGTTCGTGTCCTGTGGCTCTGTGAAGCCTGGTTTGGGCTGACATCCCCCTGCCACCAAAGGGATGGGGTTTCCAACTCATCTTCCCACCACGAGTGACTCATCCGTCCCAGGAGCAGGGATTACTGGTGGTGAAGCTCACGCACAAGGTGTGAGTCTGAGGGCAGCAGCAGCTTTTCCAGGGCTGGTCCCTGCCCAAATGGTGGTTCCCCTGATTCTCTGGAGCTGCTTTCAAAGGGACAGCTGAGGAGGGCAAAAACACCTGCATCTTCTCAGCCACTTGGTTGCATTAGCATGCAAACGATCCGAGCTTGATGCCCAGAATACCAATTCCTAAGGGGAAAAGTGAAAGGCCAGCAAAATTCATCCTGACTTAGAAGCTCCATGAAAAGCAAACTATGCACCCTCCTTGGATGGATCAGCAGAGTCACAAAGCCCAGGACTAGTCTGGGAGAAAGCATTTTTCTTCTTAAAGCTGGACTTGACTCCCTGAGCCTGGGATCTGGTCTTTCAATGGCTGTGTGCAGATAGAAGTGACAGGCACTTTCCATCTCAATGGCAGATCAGGGGAGTCTTTCAGCTCCTCAGTTGCACACTTGGCTGTGTGAATGCTGATTTTTTTTTTCCCCCCTTTGTTCCACCTTTCTCCAAAGCATCTGGAAGGGGACATGGCCAAAAGCAAGGTGCTGGGCCTTCAGGTGTGCTCAACCAGAGTAAAACCTGCATTCCTAGAAAATAATGCTTATCAAACTCCAGCAATGCAGGACTGAAATATGTCCAGCACTGATGTGATCCGTGATTGAGTCTTCATGATCCATCTTTCCCTCACCTGTTGCACCTTTCTGTGCTCTTTCACACTGAATCAACCTACGTGTAAGGTAGATTTACAGAAAAATGCCTGGACCCTGCCCACCCCACTGATGGCACTGGGGACTCCCTGCTGGGAAGGACAACAGCTCCAGGGATGGAGCCAACCTGGGAACTCATCAAGGGTTGTGGAAAAATACTGTGCACAGGCACTGCTCCCAGCATCCTCGAGAGAAACCCCACCGGCGAGCACTCGGAGATGATTCTCACTGGGATGCACTGGGATCCAACCAGTCCTTTGCCCACTATATTTTTCCCTCTTTCTTTTTTTTTTTCTTTCCCCCCTTCCCTCTTTTCATCTGTGCCTGCTCCCAGCTCCGGGAGCCTGTGTTTTCTTAGCCTATTTAGACTGCCAAGCGCTCGATCCGCCGTTACTATTTTGGTGCCGGCAGCGCGGGGCTCCGGCCCGGCGGTGCCAGATGCTGCACCTCCACGTGCTGACACACGCCCCGCGGCAGCTCCCGTCTGAAAAAACAAGGAAGATGGATGGCCGAGCGGGAGATCCGCTGACACAGCCCGTCTCTGCCCGGCACGCTGCCTGGCCCGGCAGCTCCCCGCCGCCCAGCGCAGCCGAGAGCGGCTGCTGCAGTTACCTTATTCATTTTTTTCCCTGTTTATAAGAGACATTTCAGGCAGCCCACTGCCCTCCACCACACCCCCTCCCCGACGGGAGGATGCCTATTCTGGCAGCTGGGACCCCGCTGACCGCTTCCCTGGAGCACATCCATCACCTCCTCGTGGCACAGCTGGGCGTTGGTGTTTTCCTTTTTCTTGCCAGCGTCTTAAAACATCATCAGGTGTTTGTGCGAGTCGCAGACGTGAGCAAACCGCCTTCTGCCACCGCTGGCATTGCTTTCTGTAGAGCCACACGTCTCAAGCACAGGCTGAACAGCCTGAATGGGTTCTGCTCTCTCACATCACCTACCCTCAGTAGATTGCATTGCCTGTGTCCTCCCTTGCCGTGATGCCCGCAAGGCCAAAATGAGACCGATGCAAGTACAAGGGCTCCTGTGCCCTCGAGGGTAACCAGCTCCTTACTTTGTTCTGCTTGCAGAGGCAGAACCGTGTGGAGGTTCTCAGAAAGGCAAAGGCACAGGAGTCACCGTGATCTCCAAACGCTAGGCAAGGAGCAGGGACAGAAATCCCCAAACCCTGTGCCTGGCTCTCCTGAGCCTCGAGTCCAATTAGTCATTTTTTATTTTCCCTTCATATGTTTTTCCAATGTAATTTGGAGCATGAGTTGTTAAGTTTCCCCGACAAGTGTTGCCATAGGAGCCTGTATTTGTTTAGGGTGGGGTACGGGCTCCGGCTGGATGAGAGGAGGGGGCAGTTAGCCCTCATAGGTGTAGTGAGAGACTGGGAGTCTCTCCTTCCCCATCCTGTCCCTGCCTCTGTCCTCCCCCCACCTTGCATGCAAGATCTGGAAATCGTTTCAGACCTGTGCAGCCAGGACGGGCAAACCTCCCCATAATTGTATGGAAACTACCAAAGCGACGGGTGTTGTTTTGCCAGTGAGTCATGACATATGGAGCAAAGCTCAAGGAAAAACTCCACCGCGTGGAAGGCTGCAAAAGCAAATCACCCCCAGAAGAGCCTTCCCCTGCCAGCGGCCCTGGCCGGTCCCAACTGCATCCTGGCACCTGCCAGCCCCAACATCCCTGCCCTGGCCCTCGCAGTGTTCAAAGTTGCTTCGAGACTAAGAAACCTTCTTTGATCATTTAAGACACACCTGATGCTTTTTAAGTGGAAGAGGAGTGTTAGCACTCCTGAGTGTCGCCTTGAAGAAGTTGCACCCCGGTCTCCTCTCACGTGGCTTGTGACAGCAATGATTGGAGTCAAATCCCTTCTTGTTTATGAGCGAGCTACCTGACTTGGCTGTGCCTCAATTTCCCCGCTGTAGGAAGGTGCACTTTCTT
>VWZN01019440.1:317294-330831 GCA_013396955.1 Regulus satrapa | reverse complement strand
GGTGAGCTGCAGGCTGGCACCGAAGGACTCCAGGATGCCTGGCTGTGTCCTGCCTGTGCTGTTGGATACAGGCTTGCAGCCAGAGTTTGTCTGCTGAAGGAGTGGTGGAGAGAGGGTGACACGGTGTGGAGAGACCAGGAATTTTCAAGGCATTGTTTGGCTTTCACTAGCTCTCCCCCCCAGGAGTTTCCTTGGGTTGTGTTTTACTGGAGGACCCGAGCAGGGGCAGAGGTGCTCAGACATCCTACCAGCATCCAGGCAGGAGATGCCTTGTTCTTCTCCAAGCCCTTTCCTGACCCCGAGTGTCCCCATCCACCTGGCCTAGGCAGAGATTTGAAGAGAGGTGGGGGATGACGAGCCCTATTTTGTTCTCATCATGCACAGGTGAGACCACCCCAAAACTCACTGTCAGTCGGGCAGACAGCAGTGATATTTTGTCAGATAATCACTTTTCAATTAAAAAAAAAACCACCCTCCAGCAACCCAAATAACAGTTGGCTCAGCACACCCAGGATGTGCAGCTTGGGTAGCCTGTCCTGCTCCACCAGTGCAGGAAAGGGGAGACCCAGGGGCTCCAGCACAGCAGGAGTGGGGTTCTGGCAGCCCCCCACAGGTGGGGACAGTGGGGACATGGGATGAACATGACACACAGAAGCAGAATTTCAAGTCCCAGCATCTTGCCATGACAAACCCTTCTGTGCCTGGTGTCAGCATTACCTGACACCTCTGCGTTTGTATGCCAAATTTGTATCCTTTAAGCATGAAAATTCCTGGGTTTTTTCTCTGCTCACCTGCGTGTGCAGGGAAGGGACTGTGCCCCATGGAGAGGGGAACTGAGGGGCTGGGAAGGGAAGTGCTGGCTTGGCTGGTAGACATTTGTGCTTCTCATGACCAGACAGCTTCTACATACCGAAATAATTGTTCTTCTACAGCGACACTGAGCGGTTTTTGTCCCCTTTAGGATTTTATTCACAACGGAGGCTGCTGCTATTTTTATTTTTTTGTATTTGATAATTATTTTTTATAAAAATCTATGAAAAAAATAAATAATCTTCTCATCCTCCATCTCTCTTGCCTCCTTGATTCACCCAAAAGGGGGCCAGGGAGATGGTTTCCTAGTCCCAACACCTTTGGTCTGACATATTCTCCTCTTCCCAAACCACAGACTCTCCCAGAACAGTCACAGCCCAACTGGAGATTTCCTGCAGGTTTTGGGGTGTGGGGAGGAGACACTCACCTCCAATGCCACCCCCTAATTCAAGGCTGCCACCCAGGCAGCTTTTGCTGTGCCACCAGCTGCAAGAACACTTTTGCAGAAGGTCTTCTTGTGGTTATGCTACAAACTGGTCCAAGACTGGTCACTTTTTTTTGTAATTCATCCACTTAAAATGTAGGGAAATGTGTAAATGTGTGTGTGTGTGTGTGTGTGTGTGTGTGTGTCCACATCCCACCTCCCTGGGCATGGGGAGCAGAAAGTGGCCCACACTAGAGCCATGTGTTATCCTGGCACAAAAGTTAAAACACAAGACAATGAAGTTGTTTAAGTTGGGGATTTTAAGGTAAGTTGTTTAAGATTTGGGGATTTTTTTTTCATTTTTTTTGTAAGGGACCAGGTACATGTTTTACCTATGGACTGAGAAACACGAAAAAAGCTCTTGCCCTGTGTTTGAACCCCACACTCTTCCTCCAGCCATCTCTGATGCTCCTCTTCCATCTTTTCTTCATGTCTGTTCTTTGCTCAGTCCCAGAGGAGGAACAGCATCCTCTGGTGACATCAAACGTCCTCTCCCAAATCATGCACTCCGGAGAGGAGCCAACAGCAACCCTTCCAACCCACACACCATTACCAAACCCTTCCTAAAAACCCACCAATGTGCTGCTGACGCACCCCTTGCAGTCCACCCTTTTTTGGGGGGTGGCTTTCTCCACATCCCTGTGGACTACAAACCAGATGACCCCTGAGAAGATTTTGTGATGAGCCAGCTGTGCTATTCCACAGCAATTTAGGCTTTCAGCTGCACACCCTGCTGCCACACAGACCCTCTCCTCTTCCTCCTCCTCCTCCAACTCTCTCCATAGGCACAGCTTACTGTGCAATGAGATGGTGGTTAACTGCATGGAAAATGAAAGGAAAGTATTTGGTGTATTTTTAACTTATTTTCCTGCAATTTAGCACTGGGAAAAGAAAAAGAAAAAAAACCAAGTTGTTCCATGAGACTTGATGAAGTCTGGTTTCCTATGGATTCGTGTGCTATAGCTCCTAAATCCCCCCGGTGTCCTCCCAAGCGTCCTGTCTGCCTGTCTGTCTGCCCTGGGTCTTCCACCCATCTGGCAGGGCAGGTGGCAGTACACACAGGGCCTGGCCAAGGGAGCTGCCCTTCTAAGTCCTGGTGGCCTGACCATTAGACACAACACAGCACTGAAAGTGGCTTTTGGCATCTTTTGCAGACCTCACCTCTGTTCGGGCACTGGTTTTCACATTCTTTGTGGGACATTAATACTCATATTGCTGCTAGTCCTCTGTCAAATGGACCAGGACATTTTCCAGGGTGGCTGACCACCAGACAGCACCATCCCATCCACCTTATATACTAAGAGAATGGCTGAAAGCAGCTCTTTTGGGACTCTTTTTTCCAAGTTGCCAGCCTGTGTGAAGATTTGCAAATCAAGGACTGAGAGACCTTCGCCGAGGAGGTGTAGAAGCAGCTTTTCCCCCAGAGGTGACTGGAGACATCTTTACCTTCCCACAGAGCAGGTGGGCAAGACGAGGCGCAGGACACGGCTCCATCTGTGTGTGCTGAGTGCTTTGGGACTTGGCTAACTCAGTGAGCAGACAGGCTAATGCTAAACTTGTGTGAAGACTCACCCCAGTTCAAAGGCTGGGAGTGTTTCATCTGCAACCAGAGATGACATCAACTGGACCAAAACTATAAACAAACACTCCAGTTTGCCAGAGCCAGGGATTACTAACAGCTCCGTTTAATAGTCAGTTAAATTATCATCTGGAGTTTTACATAGTGTTACAATGATTTTTGTTGCTGTTGTTTAAAACCTTTTTCTTTTTTTATTCTGTTCTTTTTAAAGTAATCCAGAGGGTTTCGTATTTCTTGCCACGTGGCTATCTCACCCTAAAGCACCCTACTTTCAATCTACAGTAGTAAAACGTCACATTAGAGTTTTAATAGAACATCAAGGAACATGAATTGTAGCCATCTTTGTAAATAAAAGGACCAAACCGTCTTTATATGTTAAATAACTCCACGACAAGGAAAAGGTAATAGTGCCATTACAGGGGTACGGACGCAGCAAAGAAAAGTTAACGACCCAGAGGTTCATCTCAGGTGAATGATTGCTCATTAAGTCAGAAATAAAACCGAAACAAAGGGCAGGGGAGTGAAGGAGGTTGCAGAAATGGTTGGGAAACAGTTCTCATGTTGCTGGCAGCTTGGGAAGAATCGGGAGTCCAAGAGAGAAAATACTGAGTAGGCCCGGCAGATGTGGATGGTGCCAGCTCTGCGGGGAATCACAGAGACACGGAATGGTTTAGGTTGGAAGGGACCTTTAATGATCACCTGGTACCAGCCCTGCTGCCGTGGACAGGGACACCTTCCACTAGAGCAGGGCTCGCCTGTTTTGGGTGAGCAAGCCCCACACAGCACATCTCACCGAGGCCAGCTCCACGGCCTGGTGCAGCCCCCAGGGAGGATCGATCGGTCTGGTCCCCCGTGCTGGCTGCTGGCATCTGTCTGAGATGGACTCGTGTGGTAGCTGAGAGACTCGGGCAAGAAAATCCAAGCTTGGGCAAGGTTCTGACTAGCAGAGCTAGAGAGTGAGGAAACCAAGAAGGGAGCCCTCACAAAGCCGGGGTCTCCGTGGAAATGGCCCCACGGACGCGCCACGCTGGCAGGCCCTGCAGGAGCACCACGGAGGGCAAACTGGCAGAGCACAGCCCTGCACTGTCACGGGGTGAGGATGCTGAGCCCCCTCCAGCTGTGCAAAGGTGCTGCCAAAGGACTTTGGAGGGGTGGTTTTCCCCTCACTCTCCCAAAGCCCAGCCCGTGGAAAAGCCGGGGCCCAGGGAGCAGCTGGCTGATGATGCTTGCAGGGCTTTGAAGTGTCAGCATAGAAGCAGAACAGAAATATCTGCAGAGCCTCAGCGTAAATCTTGGGGCCAGATGAAAAAGTAACCTAGGCAGGTGTGAATGCACGGGGTGTCCAGGGTTTTCCTGGCAGCATCACAGCAAGTGGCTGGCAGACAGCACTGCTCCTGTCCTTGCTGCTGCACCTAGTAAGCAATAAAAGAGAGGAGTCTGCTACCCAAAGGAAAACAGTCTGCATTTCACATAAAGGCCATGTACACGGTATTACTTGGCGAGAAACCAACTGGTGTCTGGGCCAGGGCAGCCTTCCTTCAAACATCCCTTTGAGGCACTGAGCAGAGGTGCCCTTTGCCCGTGGCTGGATGGCTGCCTGGCTGGAAGTTAAAAGTCGTCTCAGCCTCTGCTGGGATAAGCAAAAGGATAAACGCAAGTGTCTTGGCCAAGAGTCTCACTGAAAGGAAAAGGAGTGATGACTCAGTACAGATCACCTGCCCATACATACATACCTGGGCACGGAGGTGGCACTGGTCCTGCTCTGAACTCTAAGCCCTTGGCAGCATCAGGCACATCAAAATAGAAGGACAAATACATGAGAAAAAGCCAAAAGGATCCAGGAGATTTCCTTCTTGCACAGAGCAAACGTTTGTCTGATGACCCCTGCTAGACACACTCATTACAGCAATGACACAGGGATGCCCAGATCCTACTGACTACTGCTGGCTGCTCCCAGCAGCTCCCCAGTCCAGGCCAGCTGCCCCTGGAGAGATGTCTGCCCATGAGAAGGAAAGAGCAAAGCACTGAGTGGAAGGTACTGAACTGCTGTTGAGAAAATAGAAATGATGCAGCGCTGTCGGCAGAGATGGGGTGCAGAGCACAGCCACCTCCCTCTCAGCACCACACAAATATTCAAGCCATGTCCTTGGCAGGTAGGAGGAGGAATGAGGCAGAAAAGCATATGAGACAGGCTGAAGACTGTTCCTGCCAAGACTGAAAAAAATGAAAAGGAAATTTCTCTCTGGAGCCATCGTAAAAATCCCACTGTAGGGCTCTGGTCTTGTCCAGATCAAAGGTGCAGAGCTGGCAAGTCCAGAGCTGCCTCCTCTGCAAACCAGGCAGGAAGCTGAAGCTAAAAGGAACCTGTTTTCTGCCTCCAACATCATCAGCAGTGACAGGGATTTGGAGAATCATTTGCTCCGAACCAAACCCAGTGTCCCAGTACAACCCCAGCTCTCTGGCTTTAAAAAAACAGAAAAGTTACCAGAGGAAGAGGCAGATGTGAGCCTAAACATGGGCAAGCAACACCCCCAGAAGCTGTCCTCCGTGGCCTCTCTGGGACTAGAGCCTTCAGGACCATCCTGCACCACAGCATGGGGGTACCTGGCATTCCTCTGCCCTCACCACGCGGAGCCTGGGCTTTACCACAGCTGCAAGTGTCTGGTGCACAACATCTTGTCTTTGTCACCTGGCTGCTGCTCTCCTAGCTGGGTTCTCCTCAGCAGCAGCTTGATGTTGCTTCTAAGTTTTTGTCACGGTGGGGAAAAAAAAAGAAAAAAAAGAGATAATAGAAAGGATTTTAAAGTTGACTTCCTAGGAATGTGGTCCCTCAAGAGGAAAGCTCACGATGTCCAGCTGACCGATGGCCTTGACACCAAGCTGCTTCTGTTCTGGAGGACTCAGCATGTTGGAGCACGTTGGGTTTTGACCAAGGCAGAAGAACCCGAGGAGATGGGGCCACAGTGCCCCTGCCTCTTTGTGGACAGCACGCCAGCTCTGCCCATCAACGGCACCATTGCTCGCTCAGGCCTCACCCGGACCTCATGCTTTACAATTACAAAAAACCCCATCCCAACCCTGCTGGCCATCCAGTGCCTGCTTAGCTCAGCCATAACCATAAGCATCTCAACCTGACCTGCATGCCTCGCCTCCATTTTTGCCTCCATCAGCTGCTCTCCCATCCTGGCTGTGTCACCATGTTTCTCCCGTGACTGGAGTCCCCCACCTTGGGAGACAGTCCCCACAGCCAGGGCAGGGATGGGGCAGGAGAAGAGGACTGCAGCCTCTCAACCTGCCTTCTCCACCAGTGCTGAGGAACCTCTTGGCAAAATGAATAAAACAAAACCAAGAAAACTGGGTCCCACAAGACTTCTAACTAGAATGGCTTTTGGCCAAGTTGAAGAAGAAACTAATACTGAGTCAGTCCTGCACAGAGCAGCCGGTTTTGCCTCCCAAATTCTTGCCTCCAGAAACATCAGCGACACCCTCCCCCTCCATGGGTCCATGTGTAAAAGCCTCAGAAATGCCCATGGGAAGGCCAGCCTGAGAGCAGGTGCCCAGAACCCTCAGTAGTCCTTGTCACCATAGTCATTGTACAGGACACTCAGCGTCTGCTCCTCGCACGTCTTCCTGAGGTCCCGGCTGAGCTCCGACCAGTCGAGCCCATAGGGCTTGATCTCGCTGTAGCGGCAGGCGAGGTACTTGAGGGACGAGCGCTGGAGGCTGATCTTGGGCTCCTGCAGGAGGCCATTGCACCAGCTGCTGAGGTCCCCCAGCTGCGAGAGGATGAGGCCAGCCTTCCTGCAGCGAGGGCGGGCAAGGGGAGATGCCAGGGGGGCGATGGACAGCGAGGGGTGGCGGGAGTGATGGAGACACCACGGAGAGGATGGCGGGAAAGGCGGGAGGAAATGTATGAGGAGAGAAAAGTAAAGACAGTTAAGGACGCCACGGGAGCCCCTTGAGAGAGAAGAGATAATGCAAGAGCAGCTGCGTGGAGCCCGATGCTGTCAGGACAAGGAGGGATGGCGGGGCCGTGGGGATACACCATCCCCAAGGCAGCACTGCAAGCTAAATCCACGTGAGAACAGCCCCTACCCGGGGCAGAGATGCCCGTGTCACCACGGCTGTGCTGGACTTGCTGCACTCGTCTTGGGACTCACACTGCCCCGTCCTGTCCCCTCTTTTTCCACCCTGCATCACTCACAGGACAAGGCCAGGTTTGCTGAGAGTTTAAGGAGACAGTCACGGGTGTGAAACCCCCGGCAGCCCTTGGGTGGACATCACCAAGGATTCAAGTGGCACCACCTGTCCCTCTTGCAGCTACTGGACCCCAAACATAACAGAATGGGAAACCAGGAGGCAATACCACTGTAGGCACTGGGGGTAAACGCCAAGAAGTGCATTTATGGCCGTATATATGGCCAGCCAGGACAGTGTCACCATGGGTGGCCTCTCCATTACGTGTACGTGCTGCATGTTCAGGAACTATGCTCGTCATTCATGGCTTGGTGTAGGAATCACAGAATCACAGAATGGTTTGGTTGGAAGGGACTTTAAAGATCATTTTGTTCCACTCCCTTGTCCCACGGCAGGGACACTTTCCACTCGACCAGGGTGCTCCAAGTCCCAACCTGGCCTTGAACATTTCCAGGAATGGGGCATCCCCAACTTCTCCAGTGCCAGAAATGCAAAGTACTGGGAGCAGCGTGCCAGGATATCATTGAGGAGGAGGGAGATTTAAGGGGGAAAAAAAAAAAATCCAAACCAGAATGTCATGTCTGGCTTGTGAGGGTCTGTATGGAAGGCTGAAGGGGAGATAAAAACTCTGATCTGCCCAGGATGCAATAAGCCAAGACATAAGTACAGTGAATGACACTCCTGCTACACGACTCACAGTATTTAGTAACAGCTTTGGAAACGTGTCCTGCAGGACGCTGTGCAAACCAGAAGGGGTAATACTACGGCATACACCAAACACATCCAAAAAGCTCTGAGAGAGCAGGGCATGTGGCAGAGCCCCCTGGCTCCCTGCACCTGCATCTTGCACCTTCCAGCTGCGGAGAACAAGACGAGGAAAGGCAAGTCACCGCCACAGCAGCAGCTTGTAAAGAGCCACAAGGAGCCTTGAGAGAAGCTCAGGAGACAGAGGCAGAGGAGGTCCAGGATGAATCCATCTCCTGCAACAGACATACAGCACACCCAGGGCACCATAGCCTCAGTGCAGGCTCGTCCTGGTAGTGAGGAAGTGCTAAATTATCATCCTCTTGTATTGGATGAGATATTGGAAGAACGCAGAGGATCACAGCCAAACATGATCTAAGTTGTGTTCTCTTCTTTTTGAATTTGTCCTCTTAAAATCGTGCTTCTACTGTTTTTAACAAGAAAATCAGTTTGTACAGATAAAATGCATTGTGTTCATTTTAAATTTGCCTCACACTTTGGGTGATCTCCAGGGAATGTGGCCACGGTGGAGACAATGGATTCAAATGAAGCATCTTGAAGATATCTCATGTGCCTGGAAACCCAGACAAAAGTTTAAGTGTCTGATGGGCTGGGATAAGTTTCCTATCCAGCTACAAGGTCAGTTGGGGGGGTTAGAATAGTCAGGGAAAAGAAGATAAATCCCCTCACCAGCTTTAACTCAACATCTGCTCAGCCCAGAACAGGCAGCAGACACAAGTCACTATTCTGAAGGGAAAAAAAAATAAATCACATTCTTAGGATAAGCAGGGTGGGCTGGTTTGACAGCTCTGGGACATGTGTACCTACCATAAAGCAACATCCACTGCCTCTCCACACCTCCCTCCAGGCCAGGCACACCACGGGAGAGCTGCTTGAAGAGGAATTAATTTACCCCAAGTCCAGTCAGAGCCAGCCTTGGCTTTCCTGGAGATAAAACCTTGGATGTGACTGCAGCTCCAGAGGCCCAATCTGGAGCCACTGTGTCTGCAGCCACTTGAGAACTGCCACCTCAGAGCTCACGTCCAGGGCATGCCAGAGAGGCATGGTGTTGGCTCTGGAGACAGCCACCCAAGCTGGCCAGCATGATGGGCTGGGTTCCATCTGAAACCAGCACATTACACAGGAGAAAACAGCCAAGCTCTCACTTGTCTTGGTCTCTGCACCTGAGACCTAAGCAAAGTGGCACGAGTGCCTCTCTTCCCCCAGCCTTACAGGATCCTTCACCTGGGTGCCTGATAGGATCCCACGGATTTCAGCTCAAAGCCCGTAGGCACCACCAGACTCCACCAGGCTTTGCATCAAATCCAACTTCCACTTATTCCTTGCCTTTTTTCTCCGTTTCCTTTCCTTATGCAAAGACCAGCACTCTCTGCATCACTTCTTGGAGCGTGAGGGAGCGACTTGCTTTCGTAGGCTCAGACAAGCTATCTGTGCACTCGGGACAAGTCATGCTTCTTCGGTCCAGCAGCCAGCTCTGCCAAGAAGGGAGCTGACTGCACCGCAAACGAGCAGAGTAGGAGGTGCCCTGGACGTGTGGAGGGACACGGTAGAGTCAGTCGCGTGGGTCCGCGTCCACGACTTCAAAGGAGCATCAGTAACAGTCAAACAAACACTGTCTGCTGGCTAAATAATGTCATCTGCAAGTGATTTGTCCTGTCACCACCAGTCTGGGTGCTTCGCCCTCGCAGACGATCAAACAGGAGGTCTGCTTTCCAAGATTTGTCATCACCAGAACCCGCCGCAGCCGCCTCAGTGCCTCTTTCCAAGCAGTGCGAGCTGCAAACACTTCATCAGTGACTGGCGTCATCCCGTCCTAAGCGCTCCAGCATTTCCAGAGGGTGCGATTAACCCTCTGCCTCGTCGATTCACACAGGAAAATGGCATCATTTGGGGTAATTCAGTGGCATTTCTGGCTGCTCCACGGCAGTGGCACCTCTGCCTCGAGGGGCTGAAGGAGGCAGCTTCCACCCCGTGTTCTGGCTGGTCCTGGGTCTCCTCACTGGGGCAGAGAGCAGCAGTGGCGAGGCTCAGCCTCAGTGATGGCAGCAGCTCTGTGACGACTCCAGCCTGCCGCGAAAGGAATTTTATGTGCTCCTCAATGCAAATCGCCACAACAGATGTCAGACGGTCTGTGCAAACTGGGGCTGGATTTCACATCTGGAAATGGAGACAGAGTGCCATCACCACAGCTGGGATCGAGACAAAGGTGAGACTGAAGGCCAAGCCTGCTGATCCCACTCGGTGTCGGGGGACTGAGGCAACCCTGGGCAGAGGAGCTGCTGGGAGGCTCTGCCCTAAAAAAAACTCCGTGTGCCGCAATGTTGCTACTGAGCTTTGGGGGTCCTGCCTCAACGTGCTCACCTTTCTTAGGCTATAAATGGGAAAAAGGGCAAGAGAAGAGAGCCCACCTCCGCTCCAGGGCATGGAGGGCCTCCTTGGGGTTTCCCACCAAAGCTGTACCAGGAGACAAGCCCAAGGCACTAAGTGCAAGATAGGTGCAAGCCGTTTGCTGAGTCTCTCTGGGTGCCTGGCAGAGGTTTGGAGGACAGAGAGTGTACACAGAGGATCTCCTATCCTCTGCTAGAAGTACAGAAGTGATCACCTGGAGAAGCAGGGCTGGAAGACAGACAGTGGTGAGACCAGCAAGAGGAGGTGTGGGGCACGGCATACACCGGAGCTCCTGTTGATGTACATTTGAAAGTAACCCTGATTTCCAGATGAGGTCACAGCTCGGGTTCTTTGGAGGCCAGATGCTATGAAACACCACTGCAGCCCACGCAATCTCTCAGCCCAGCTTGCTAAACTGACTGGAAAATATCTGCGTTACTGGGAAACCATGCAGACCAAAGCAGATGTTGAAGGACATGGGGAGAAGGGAACATCTGTCTATCTCCACAAGCCTGGGACATTCTCAGGCAGCTCAAGGGGCTTCAGTGACCTGGAGAAGCCTGAAGAGAAGACATGGTGCTTACTCAGGCACAAAGAGACTATTTTAGACAGGAAGAGCTCAGGACAACCTCCCCCAAAACCTGCTGTTGCAGCTCGGCACTGCCTGGGCACCAAAAACACTCGTGCCACCCCCACAAAGCCACAGATGTGGATCAGAAGTGAGGAAATGCACAGTTCACACCTCAAGTCAGTCCTCTGTCTGCTGGGGACCACAAGTTGACAGAGTTCAGCACACAGAGGTGCATTCAGCTCAAGCCAAAGCCCAGGAAAAGGCAGAAAGCAGAATCCGATCTCTATCCCTCGAAGGTGAGTTATTTTTCCAAGACCTTCTGCCTTTTTGCCTGTGGCATCAGCTACGAAGGAAAAATGAGAATCCCATCCCTTTGCCACTCTGCATACCCATTTTAGGCCAAACTCTAGAGACAGTATAGGGCTGATGGGATGGCCAGTGCTGGCTTGCCAACAGTCAACCACTTCCCACCTTGTCCTGTGTTAATGGTCCTTGCACGTGCACAGCATCCAGCAAAACAGAAACCCCACTGTGACACTCTAAGGTCTCTCATCCATCACCATACCATGAGATTTGCTGAAGAGATGCCTTCCTGCTGACCACTATCCACGAGTCACTATCCGTGAGGGAGAAGCCTGCTGCTGGGCAGGCCTGCCTGCTTAGCCAGCTCAGCTCCCGAGCCTACCTGGGCCCCAGCTCATCTTCACAGCGCCAGGTGAACTCCCCAAAGCTCTCGTAGTGCTGGTTGTAGTGGTAAAGGACTCGGTGGAGGCTGGGGGAGCCCAGGTCCAGCAGAGTGTTGTAGGCTGTCTGCTGCTCCTTGCCGCTCGTGTAGCCGTTGAAGAGGTTGTAGATCTTGTCTGCTATTTCTGGGCAGAAGGACAGGGGGTGTTCAGTGGGCTGCGAGGAAAGGCATGAATAAAGCCTGCCAGGGCTAAAGCTCAGTTCTAGGGAAACCAGGAGCAGAACCCAGATTTGTCCACTGAGTTATGATTTACACAGGGTCCCAACAGAGGAGAAGGAGATTAGATGGCATTCCCTGGACTCCCAGGTTAGCTTCCCACACTTTGGCTGAATTAAGAAAAGAAGTGGGCGACGCCATCAGGTAGCGTTAGTGAAACACCATTCATTCACTTTTGTTTTCAGAGAGGACGTGTCCCTCCCTCAGCCCCCCATCTCAGCCCTCCACACCGTGTGGCAGCTCCTGGGCCGCTTCAGATGAAGGAGATGTTACAGCCAGGACATGAGACACGTACAGGAACATGTTGGAAGGAGGAACTCCCTCTTGTCCCAAGCACCACAGCCCAGCAGCTCCCTCCATCTCACCTTGAGCTTTCACATCATCTACCACAGGGCAGGGCGTCTTGACCGTCACATCACTTGACCTGGAACGTCTTCCTGTGTTGTCAACTCCCCAGAGCGTGAACCTGGATGAGAAGAGGGGGGAAAAAAACAAAGCTCTGGGCTCCCAAGGCCGCACGGAAATACAGGCAGCATCAAAGAGGATGACCAGGGTCAGGATGTGGCACGGGGCACTCACATGTAGGTGGTGTCGGGCTCCAGGCAGCGGATGATGAGGGAGATGGTGGAGGAGAGTCTGTCAGGCACTTGGGCTGGCATGGCACAGGGTGACTTGGCACCAGAGATGATGTCATCCACGAAGCTCAGCACCGTCTCTAGGGAGAGAGGGGAGGATGTGCCACTGGTGATGACACAGGTGTCCCTGGGGCTGTGCAGAGCCTGTGCCTGCTGTCACCCTGCCCCGTGCCGAGGGGGACCAAGGCTAACGCCTGGAGTTGGTGTAAAATTGGGACCCGCTGCTTTTCCAGAAAAGCTCATCCCTATGGTATGGAGCTGCCCCTTCCTGCAGCGCGGTGGGCAGGAGAAGGGCCGCTTTCTCTTCCACAGGATATTTGATTTGTTGCAGCATCCCCTTGCAGAGACAAAGACAGAGGTTCTCCTCTAACGCCTCCATCCCACTCTCCCCAGAGAGCCGGGGGAGTCCCCACTCACCTGTCTCCACCTTGGAGTGGTCCATTCTGTCGGTGACTTTCTCCTGACGGAGGAGGTAGTCCACGATCTGCACCCCAATGGGGGGCTCCGAGTGGCCCCACTCCAGTACCACCAGTGTGCTGCTGGGCTCATGTTCAGTGGAGAGACGCAGGCTGGGGGACAATTTTTGCATTACTCTCTCACAACAAAAGGGATTCAAAGCCATTAACTCACAGGAGACAGCAACCTCAGGAGAGAAATGACTCCCCCTCCCTTTCCCCTCCCGGACTCATTCCCTAGGGTTGCTTTACCAGGATGGATCCACAACCACCTCCGCAGTCCTCAGCTGAACTTAGAAAAGGCACCGCAACTCTGTACTGTCCGCCCAGCTCCCAGGTCACCCATCAGTTTGCAAACCCGTCCCATGAAGGTACACAGCCCCACCACCTCCTGCCACCCCGCTGCTGGCCACCACCACCTCTTCACAGAGCAGTCACACCAAAAAGCCAGGCTGGGCACCTACATGGGGTGCGGGAGAGGCGCACAGGTGGGCAGCCCGTCGGCCCCGAAGGCACTCGAGTCGCAGCGGCACCAGTCCTCGATGACATCCCCGCTGCCCGAGCACCACAGCAAGCTCATGGTGGCCTCCTGCAGGAGCTGGGAGAGAGGAGAAGGGGTTGAGCACCGGGCAGGTGAGCTCCCATCCCACCACCAGTGTCCGTCCGTCCGTCCATCCATCCATCCATCCATT
>VWZN01019440.1:282792-317220 GCA_013396955.1 Regulus satrapa | reverse complement strand
GGGCAGCTCGGGGCCGGCGGCGGCGTGGCAGAGCGGGCAGGACGAGGGGCAGCGCCCGCGGCTCTGGCACTCCATCCGCACGCCGGCCGCCACGCGCTTGGTGCCGGACTCGGACAGGCTGGCGATGTACTCGGGGAATGTCAGCACCTTGGGGTCCCGCTCCCGCTCCTCTGACTCGTCTGAGGGCGAGTTGCCTGGAGAAAGGGGGGATAAGGTGAGACCAGGGCGGGCTCCAAGGCATTGGTAAGGGAATATGAGGGGGTTACAGCTCTGCCTTCCACCAGCAGAGAGGCTTCCAAAGAGCCCCCAGTATCCTGAGCTGCTTGCTCTGTAGCCATGAAATACTTACTGGTCTTCAGAGGAGGAATCACGACTGAAAAGCCCACCCTGGCCTCTGTGATTGCAGCTACTCCGGTCTCCCAGTGCCTCAGTTTCCCCAGCCCCATCCCTGGACTGGGACAGACAGGCTTACAGCAGATCCCCACGAGAGGGAGCCTCCTCCGTGTGGCTGGAGACTCCTGAAGGACTTGCCNCTGCCCCGCCCCCCCTCCTGCCCGGCCACGTGGCTCCTCACCCGCTGGGTCTGGTTGTTGGTGACCAGCTCGTACAGGGGGGCTGCCTTGGTGACCTCCAGCAGGACGGGCTCGGCGGGCAGCTCGGGNTGATTGCAGCTACTCCGGTCTCCCAGTGCCTCAGTTTCCCCAGCCCCATCCCTGGACTGGGACAGACAGGCTTACAGCAGATCCCCACGAGAGGGAGCCTCCTCCGTGTGGCTGGAGACTCCTGAAGGACTTGCCTGGGCACCCTCAGGTCACACTGACTCTCCACCGAAGCCCCCTGCCAAAGGAGTCTCCTGCAAAAGCCTTCCTGGCCCTACACAGCAGGAAATATTTTGGCTCAGTAGGAACAGTCCTTGCACAGAAAGGTAAAATCTGCCCATCTCTGCTGTGCCCTGGGTAGCATCACCCTGCCATGGGGAGCCTTGCCGTGAAGGGAAACAGTGCTTTTCACACAAAATCCCTGCCAAAGGATGTCCCTGGATTTATACAGAAGAAAGAGGGGCCTAGAGGGACCACTGAAGATGGTTGGTGGGGTTGGAGGAAGCTGAAGGATGACCAGGCAAAGCCTCACCCCAAGGCAAGCTCAGGCCATTCTTAGTGGTGACTGGGTTAGGGCTGGCCCACTTCCATGGCTCAACAGGAAAATCTCCCTATAGCAAGGATTTTGGAGAAATGGGCCAGCACTAGCCCATCCTCGAGACTCCTGCAAAGAAAAGGCTGTTAAAATAAAACCTGGGACACAAAAGCATTGCTCTGCTCCCCCAGGAAAGTGGAGATGGATCACTTTAGGCTGGCTGTGAATTGCAGCTTAGCAGGCATTGAGGAAAAGCAGAGGAGCCAGGGAATGATTTGTCTCTTGCAATTTCTCAATCGATATCCAGCCCCTGACGTTTGCAAACAAAAAGCAGAAGAAGGAAAGTGGCAGGTGCCAGAGTGAAACCTAAATGTGATACTGTGGGTGGAAAAAGGCTGCCAGACCTGAAAAGCCTCCAAGCACAGAAATCAAAGAGGAGGAAATTGCAGGAGAAAAAAAGAGAAGTACTAGCAATCAAGAGGTGATACATCTGGAGACAGCCTACAGACAAACAGCACCGGGCATGTACTTTTCCAGGTGGGTTTGTGAAGAAGTCCAGGCTCCAGCCACTGGACTTTTTCACAAGTCCAGGATCCAGACTCAGACTTTGAAAGAAGCCCTTCCCACACAAGAGCCTGGGATATAATTAATGCCCCTGTGGCTGGGACACAGCAAGAGCAGCACCAAAGGCTGGTGCCAATACTGAGAATTACGAAGCTTCGTGATGGAAATGATGTGTCCATCACGGTGCCTGTGAGCTCCAAGCTCACACTGCCTGCACCTGGGAATTCCTGGGCAGGAGCAGCAAACCAAGGTCAGCAGCAGTAAGTATTTCATGCCTAAAGAGCAGCAGCTCTGCTCACATCCCCCCTGTCCAGGCTTGGGAGCTGGCTCTTGTTTGCTGTCCAAACCTGGATGCTGCAACCCACTATCCCCAGCACAGGCAGGAAAACACCTGCAGGCAGCTTTGCTGGGGCAGCACAAGAGATTGTAGGATCATAGAATCTGAGAATACTTTAGAAGGGGAGGGACAATAAAGACCATCTCATTCTGCCATGGGCAGGGACACCTTCCACTAGACCAAGCTTCCACAGTCCTGAGGACAGATGGCAGCAGGCAGGAGTTAGGCTGCCTCAGCTTTTGTAAAGCTGCCATTCAAAGCACCTCTTGCACCGAGGATCCATCGCAGCTCACTGCAGGGCACTGGAGGAGATGCAGCAGTGCCAGATGCCCTCTGCACCCTGATGAACCTCCCAGCTCCTAACTGGCTCCCAGGCATTAAAGGCACAGTGCTGACAGTCCAGCAGAAGGAAACACACTGGAGGGAGAAAGGTCTGGCTGTGGGATGCAAGTGGAAGAGAGTAGATTCCCTTCAAAAGGAAGGAAAGAATAAGATTAAAGACAACAGTTAAGTCCAAAATGAAGCAGGGTGGCTTGGTGGGATTGGTGCACTTGTCTTTCATCTCCCTGGGGCCGTGGGTATTGATCTTCCTTTCTGACCTGGACCAGTGCCTGCTGCAGTCCATGGGAATCCTTTGGCTGCCTTCAAAGGGTGTGAGAGCAGGGTGTGAGACGATGCCGTGGGACACAGGCCGGGGGCACCTTCCTTGCCATGCCAAAAGCAAACCCTGATTCCCACTCCCACGGGGTGGCTGTGAGCGCCCTTCCCAAGGACAAGCTCCTACCTTTGCTGATGTCCTCATACTCCAGCCAGAGCTGCCGCTGGACCTGCCTGTTGGGATACCAGATGGAGCAGGACTCCTCAAAGCCGTACACCGCCTCTTGGATGTAGTGGTTGCCAAACTGGTCCAGCAGCGCCACAAAATCCCCACGGGAGGTGGCTCCGTCCAGAGAGTGGAGTGCATTGCTGAAGGCTGGGAAGGAGATGGAGGAGATGCTCAGCTCCCAGAGCCCACCGAGCCCTTGCTACCTCCCTACACACTCACAATGGGCGACCAGCCTTCGAGCCCAACGCCTGCCAGCAGAAGGCTATGCCACCTCTCGCCACCCTTTGTCCCCTTATTCCCCCTGTCCCTGCACACTCACACTGGGAGATGGTCATCTGGTTGAGCCGGACATGGTACATGACAGACTGCACCTTCCAGTGCTGCAGGAGGGGGTACCCCGACACCTCGCTGAAGTTCACCATCCCTGCCAGAGAAAGGACACAGGGACTCAGTGCCACTGCCCGGTGAAACCTCACCACGGGGATGGCTGCAGCCCCTCGTGCCTGGGGCAACACAGCCAGCGGGGTGGGAAGAAGACAGAGAAGAGCTGTGTACACGCCACATGCCCCCCAGGGAGGCCTTCAGAGCTGAGGGTCAGGTGGTCCCCAGCAATTAAAGTGATGGCTTTGAAGGAAAACATGTAGGCTTGTTTCATCCTGCCGTCCGGGGCTCTGCGCTGGAAGATAATGAGCCTCCTCCTGCATCCGCTCCTGCTTCCTTCCCAGGGCCCACTCCCAAGGCATGCCCAGGTGTGCTAATTATGTCACTAATGAGAGCTGTGCTTTTTAATGAGCTGTTTGCAGGCCTGGGAACGGTCACCGTCACGCCGCGTGTGCCCGAGTGTGACCGGCCAAGAGGCCCTGGGTCCCCTTCAGCTGGGACAGAGCTGAGTGGGCAACAGATGGACAGGGAAATCGCTGGCCCGCTGATGCTAATGCTCCCTCAGGAAATTATGGCAATTTTGGGGCTGAACAGGACCTAGGGTTTGTCCTTCTCCTTCAAAGACATCCCGCTCTTCAGCCATTTAGCTGTGAGTTACAGGAGCGGCAAATTCACGGAGGAGACCCAGGCAGAGAGGCCGCCGAGCCTCAAAGCCCCAGCAAGGGAACTGAAGGGCGCCCACGGCTCTGAATTTGGTGGCCAGAGCATCCTTGGAGTGGCCCAGCAGGATGCTGGCACGGGCCACCTCCTGGCTGGCAGCTGCAGCGCCGCAGAGCCGGCACGCCGCGCCTCCGCTCGGCAGCGGAGCGGCCGACGCCGCTGCTCACAGGCACCCAGCAGGAGTTCAGGAGGAGAACGGTGGGCACCCCCCCTCTGTAACAAGACCTGAAGGCAGAGTATAAGCAGGATAAGATCCTTTGCCTTCCAGCGCCTCTCTCTTCAGCGCTGGCTGCTGCCGACAGCTTCAAAGCCTTGCTGTTCCCTGCAAAGTGTTTATGCAAAAACAGCCCTTCCTTACTCAGCAGCTCTGCCTCTCGTGTATTCACAGCGATATCCAAGCTTCTGACAAGAGGAGAATATTTTACTTCTTTTCCTTTTTTTCCCCTCTTTTTTTTTTTTTTTCCCCCCTTAATCAGCCACAAAGCCAGCAGAGCAGTGGGATAATTTACTGGCTTTTAGCTCCCCAGCATAATTGCCAGTGAAGTCCCAGTCCCACTGACACTGCTGTGATGCTGGGGCTGTGGTGGCAGTGCCTTCCTTCCATCCATGTAACCATATCACAGGCAGGAGGGCCCCATTGGGAGGCAGGTGTCCTCCAGCATCTCCAGAGAAGCAGGAATGACCCCCCCCAAATTCAGCTCTCTTGGGGAAGCTCAGCTCTCCAAGGCCCACCAGCACCCTCCCCCCTGCTGAATCTGCCTGCACACACACTTTCACTGCCATGCACCCTTCATCATATCAGCAAAGAAATCAAAGGTAACTGGAAAATCTTTTTTGCCTTCAAAAAAAAAATAAAAAAAAAAGAAAAGAAAAATCCTTCCACAAATGCCCCAAGTATTTGATCAATGCTTGAGATTTTACACTCCACAATTAATTTACAGCCTTTGCCTTTCCTTCATTTTTAATGCCTTCCTCATACCAGAAAAAGGAACCAACCCTCAGCTAGCTCCTCTAAAGTGCAGCTGAGCACAGGGTGCTAAAGGCAGACTAGAGGTATCCCAAGGTAGATATATTCTGTGGGAGGTTAAGGTGCTGAAGCCAGACATGCTGGCAGCTCCTCCTCTGGGAGAGGGCAGCTCCTGCTCTCCATTGGGAAAGACACGGATCCAGCTGGGCTGACTCACCAGTGAGGAACTCGGGGTCGGGCGTGGGGTCAGAGAGCTCCTCTTGGCACTGGTTCTCCAAGGGCACTGTGGCCACCACCAGCCCATCCGGCAGCTGCTGCTCCAGGCCCCGGGCAAAGTTGTTCTGCCTGGAAGTTAATTGCAGAGAGAAGAGCAAGGTTGGAAGGCAGCAGAAATGACTGGGATGGTTCCCGCCAGCCAGTGACCCATCCCAAAAAACCACCTGGCACTTCACCCTTCCTTCAGGCACAGATTAAAAAGATGTCTACTCTTGATGGAAAGCGTCGGACGGGCCCTCCCCACCAGCCCCTCCATTTCTGCAAAGCGAAGCCAGACACAGATGGACCAGGCAGCCTGCTAAGTCCAGCCCCAGGCGCCTTGCCATGCCTTCTTCTTTCCCCTCGCCATGTCTGCACTCACCTGAAGGTCCCTTTGAGCACCTGCCCGGGTGCCACCTCCTTGGAGTGGTTGTTGTAGCCGTAGAAGATCTCCCCGAAGAGGGTCTGGTTCATGGGCAGCTCGCGGGGCTCGCCGCAGTCCCCCGCCTCGGGGCACGACTCCGAGATCAGCTGGCACGATCGCCCGTCCGTGCCCAGCTTGTAGTCCTCGATGCACCTGGGGAGGCAGCGCGAGGCCCGCTGTCAGCTGCAGCCCCCCAACGCCGAGGACAGACCCCCTCCATCCCCACCCTACCGGCTCAGGACAGCAGCGCTCTGGGGGCGTCCCTGAGGTGAGGGGTGACTCACCCACAGAACATGAGGATGTTGTAGAGCAGGGGGTCTTCGGGCAGGGGGACCATCTGCTGCAGGCACAGCTGCTCGCAGCCCCCGTTGAAGCCATCGGAGCAGTCCACGCCGACGTGACGGTCGTAGCAGCCCGTGCCATCCTTCATGGGGCTCAGTCCCGTCGGGCACTGGTGGGGTGGGGGAAGTAAGAGGTGAAAAACCCCCCTGGGGAAGAAACCTGTCTCTGGGGCTGAGATGGAGGGCAGGGCTCCAGCATTGCTCTCCACTGGAAACTGCAGCCTGAGCGGTGCTCAGGGGCTGCAGGAAGGACAGCAGCAGCACCATGCAACAGCTGCAGATATTCCTGCTGCACCAAAGCCTCTTTGCAGCCCTCAGGAGTGTATGCCCTGAGGTGGGAGCCCTACAAGCCATCCCCCACCGAGGGAATATCCCCCACTCTCCAGCAACCCAGCCCCAGTGACTGACAAAGCGGTGCTGCCCTTTCCACACCCACTTTCTGCCCCACCCTCACAGCCTCTTCACCCCGATGCCCGGCTCTGGTGACATTGCAGCAGTGCACCCCAGCCCCACAGACACCCCGTTTTGGGGCAGAGCAGCTGTGGTGGTGTCAGGGCACACAAGTGAGTGACACGGAGCCTCCCACAGAGCCAACAGACGGACTCTCACTGCCTCGTGTGTGTGTGTGTGTGTGTGCAGCAACAGAGAAGATGCCAGCCCAAAACCATCTTCCTGCTACAAAATCAACCTCAAAAGAGGCTGGAGAGACAGCAAGGAAGGAAGGACTCCCTTTCTGGGCTGCCCTTCCTCGCTCACAGCCAGGGGGACTGGCAGGTCCCGGGGGGCACGCACCACGCAGCCCGTGGAGTCCAGCTTGCGGTCCGAGATGCAGCGGAAATTCTTGCTGCAGCCCCCGTTGTCCCGGGAGCAGTCACGAACGGGGCCGAAGGAGTCCAGCAGGACCTCCAGGCTGTCGAAGGAGGATGAGGTCATCAGCTCTTCCCTGCGAGGAGGAGGAAGAGGAGGCGTGTCACTGCTTCAGTGAGATGATGTGGATGCACGCACGACCGTGGCTGCCGCGTGGGTTTTTCCAGAGCTCGGGCTTTCCTCGGGCTGACAGTGAACTGGATGGCAGCCAAGCTTTTAGAAGGATGCAGGAGCTACTGAAGGAGGGGGGAATACTGCCAAAGGCTCAGCTTTGCAGGACTAATGAGGGGAAGGTTAATAGTTGTACTAATTTCCACTGCAAAACGTGGGATGGGGATCCCAGCTCTATGTGCTGAAATCCCTCCTGAACTCCCTCACCCTGCCGCTGCACCCACCTGACCTCCACGGCATCCTCCATCACCGTCATGTCAGTCTTGCACTTGGCTGAGGGGTTGATGGCCAGCTCGGCTGGCGGGATGACGAAGCTCTTGCTCAGGGGCAGCCACATGCCCTCCCCCAAGGTGTAGGTGAACCTGCCAGGGAGAGCAGCAAAGGCTGGCACAGAGGGAAACGCTCAGCCTGGAAGGTTGTCTCTGCCCAAATCAAAGCCCTTGAGCCTCCCCGCTCATCTGCAGGGATGCCAGTCCAAACTAAGGTGTGCGGGCAGGGTGAAGTGGGGTGGCTCCTCCAAATACACCCAACGATTCCCAAAAATTGCATGTAACTTCAGTAATTAAAAAAAAAAAAAGTCACTGATTTTCCACAGAAACCCTCCTTCAGAGCCTAAAATTCACTCTCACTGAGAGGAGGAACTGACTGCTGGGTATCCAGCACCCGCATTGTCAGCTGCAGGGAGATCTTCCAGCCATGCTCACACGTCCCCAGGAGGTGGCACAGGACAGCTGTGTTCCAGCCCTGCCAGCTGGGCTACCTGCACGCCTGTATTCCCCGAGTCACCTTTTAGCCCCAAAATGTGCTGAGCGGGTTGCCTTCACCGCTTACCGAAAAATCTTGTCCGAGGGCTGCTCGCCCAGCACCAAGTCAAAGCCACGCTGGAAGATGGTGTATGGCCAAGGTCTGGAAAAGAAACCCAGGAGTATCACACCAGCATCGTGTCCCCACTGCTGCTTACAGCCCAAAATGCCTCCCCTGCTTAGCCCTCAACTCACAGGCAGGAGGGTCCTAGGGTAGCCAGGACAACAGGATAGAATAGCCTCAGATCCGAGATGGTAATTTTGGGGTCCCTACAGCACCAGATTTGCATCCCAGTCCTAACCTGCCATTAGGCCAGTGGTGTGTTGCATCTGTTATTTTGGGGTTTGGTGCACTCCAGCCATCCCCTGCATCCCGTCATGCTCGGTACCACCTGCCTGGTCCTGTCTTAGGGAATTGCATCACAGCTATTGAATGGCAAAAAGCAAACCAAACCACATATGGACCCTTTCTCTGTGAGGCTTTTGCCAAAGAGCAAGTCTGGGACCCCAGTTTCACCACCTACCCTTGTGTTTCACTGTTCCAGGAAGGGGAGCTTTGCAAAATGGGCTGGAAGACAAGGTGGAAGTGTGGAGCCAAGCAGGAGGCTGGAGAGCTGGTGGCCCCATCCCCTCCATCCCTGCTGTCGTAGACAGCACAGGGTGATGAGTGATGAGCCACTAAGATTTGGAGGCCGGTGCCTTTCAGTGGGACACCCATGGCCAGGACACCTTTGGGACAGGAACCCCAAGCAGCACAGCCCTGCTGGCAGACCATCACTTGCAGAGTGAGACAGACAAGAAGATCCAGCCATGGTGGGCTTTCAATCAGGCAACATGAAACCCCGCTCCCAACCCCTAGAATTCCAAATCTCCTTTGCAAGAGCTCAGAGCTGGGGAGAGGAGATTTTCCATCCCATCGCATCACTGCTGCTAAAATTCAGAGTCAAGAGTGTCAGGTGCCAGTGACAAACCCAGGGGTTTTCTTCTCTCGAGGCAATTACAGCTCTCCTGCACAAGCAGTTTAATTTCTAATCTGAAGTTCTTTCAGCAAGGACAAAAATAATAATAATAAAAAACTCCTGGCTGCAGGATTACAGCATGCCTCCTCATTCCTTTGTGGGGATACAATGCCATTTTCCTGTCCGGTCAGCTGGGAGCTGGGGATTACATTCAGCCCACAATCGGATTGCCTTGAACGAGGTCAGCTTCATCCAGAAAGAGATGTGCTCCTCGCCAACACCTTGAATGCTTCACTCCCCCACCTTCCAGTGCTCCTGCAGAAGGGTTCTATTCTTGCTTCTGAGGAGCCTGTCAGGCCGGGAACAAAGGCAGAGGCTGAATAGAAGCGAGGCATTGTTCCCCAGCAGCTCAGGTGGAAAAGTGGTTGTGGCGAGCTGCTCCTGGCTTGCAGCAGAGCTCAGTGCTGGGGCAGGGGCCGTAGAAGCACAGGGGCTGCCAGACCTCTGCCTGGCAGCACATCTGTGAGCCCATGGATGTCAACACAGCCAGGACATGGAGCCAGTGTATTTGGACCCATGTGGGAGACTGAAATCAGCACCCAAGCCATGCTGTGTCCACCCAGGATGCAGTTTCCAAATGTGATTGAAATTATTGTAATCATAGAGATGCAGAATGGCCAGGGTTAAAAGGGACTCTACAGAACATCTCACTCTACCCCTTTTCTACTATCCTAAGTTGCTCCAAGCTCCATCCAGCCTGGCCTCGAACACTTCCAGGGATGGGGCAGCTATAGCTTCTCTGGACAACCTGTGCCAGGGCCTCACCACCCTCATAGGGAAGAATTTCATCCTAAAATCTAATCAAACCTGCCCTCTGTCAGTTTGAACCCATTACCCCTGGTTTGGGTTGTTCTTGTTGGGTATTTTGGTTGCACGGCCTTCAGAGCTCACAAAGAAAAGTGAGACTGATCAGCAGCTCTGCAGCTGATCAGGTTGGATGAAATGGGCCAGAAATGACAGCTCTCAGCTTCTTGCAAGCCGTGGCACTCACAACAAAATGGGGGATTACCAGGGAACCTGAGAACCAGCAAATTCCCCACACTCAGCCAGCAAATTCCCAAGGCCAAAGTGCTGCCAGTGCCCCGGGACAATCTTAAGCCTCTTGGGTTTTCCAGATGGACCAGTATCTGGATGCTTTGCTCCCCATCTGGGCTGGAGTGGAAGCTAAGCCCTCTAAACCTGGCACTGCTGGCGATGCTTTGAACCAGTTCAACAGGGCCCCAGCCATGCTTAAATTGCAGCCCCCAGGGGATGAGGCAAGACTGACTCGAAGCATCAGGAACTGTGCTCCAGCTTGTCCCAGCTGCCTCCAAACCTCTTCCAAAGAAGATGGGTGGGATGAGGAATAAGCCCCAGACTGGCAGGATGCGACCACCATGAGCTAACCTGGAGCAGCTGCTTTGAGGGGAGCTGGCAAGAGGCTGGAGGGGCTGCAGGAGAGGGTCTTTGCAGAAGGCACAAGGAGCTGCTGCACGGCAGCGTGGCTGAAAGGCCACTGGAGGAGAAAGTGGTCGGTTGGCACACGCTGGAACAGGTGACTTCTCATCTGGTTCCCTGACCTCCTGTGCTTTTCAGGGTTTCCAACCAGTGCGCAGCATCAGGATGGCCATGCCCAGGGTGAAGAGAGCAGAGCACCCCCACAGCACCAGCGCCCCTGCTGCACCCCAGGACCCCAAAGAGGGGACCCATGAAGACCCTGAACCGCCCTGATGGCAGAAGAGCAGAGAGCAGACACCACACGAGCGACATCTCCAATTGGCAGTGCCCTCCCCAACTTCTCTTTCCCCTGCAACAGCTTTGCTCGGGTTTCAGCTGCCAATGCCTCTCCCCAGCCCACCCCCCTCCTGCCCTGCCATCCCTTGCAAGCAGCTCTTTATTAAAAATGCTAATGCTGGCACTTTTTTCCCTGGGCTGCCCGTAAATCTACGAGGAGAATGAGGCAGGAGGAGGAGGCGGATGGGTGGTTTGGTGAAAGGATCTGAAAGAACGAGGAGCTTTTTATCAGGCTGTCCTTCAGCTTGCAAAGCCAAAGCACACAGCAGGGGATGGAGGGAGGCAAGGGGAAAAAAAAAAGATAGAAACAAGGGTGTGTGGGGAAAGAAAAGAGAGAAAAATGAAGACTTTAAGCAGGAAAAGTGCTGTCTTTGTCACTTCAGTGTGTCCCTTGCTCTTCTGTGGGGATGGGATGGGATAAGACGAGCAGATGCAGTGCCAGGACGGGGATATCTGTGGGCAGAAGAGGCAGGATAGGGAGAGGAGGGGAATGGAGGGGAGCTGGGTGAGCAGGGCACAGGATGGTGCAGTAATTTGGGTCCTGTGCTGGAAAAAACAGCTGCAAGGCTGTGGGCCAGAGAGCAAGACTGGGGTGGGACAATTTCCCAACAGTTACAGCAGGATGAGAGCACCCAGCCCGACATGTTCACCATATCCCCTTAAACTGCATTAAAACCTCCCCAGGCCAGGGCGAAGCCCATTACAAGTTGAAAGAGAGCATTGATAAAGACTCTTTAAATGCAGGACACCTTAAATCTCAACAGGGGAGGCTGAAAAGTGCACCCAGGGAGGGGAAAGCCGTGTGTAAGATGGATCTAAGGGCTGGGATGAAAAAGAAGTACAAATGCAGGCAGGTAACAGTTTATTAACTAAAGACAGAATGC
The DNA here is from genome assembly GCA_013396955.1 of Regulus satrapa. Taxonomy (NCBI): domain Eukaryota; kingdom Metazoa; phylum Chordata; class Aves; order Passeriformes; family Regulidae; genus Regulus; species Regulus satrapa. The sequence continues at coordinate 305,754 of VWZN01019440.1, read as the reverse complement.
GCTGCATTGATTTTTGGCTAAGTTCTACCACAGAAAGAACCACAGAAATTTGGTCTGATGAGCAAAGATGAAGAGTGGCTGGAAGGATTGCTAGTTTCTGCATCTTACTCAGGGAATATTAGAGTAAGAGTGGAAAAGCAGCTAATTAACAATGCATATCAAAGTAGGGAGACAGACTGTGAGCACACAAACAGCACCAGACAGATTTGTTTAAAACAGGCGAAGAGCAGCACACACACACCAAAAAAAAGGGAAAGAGCAGCTGATCAAATGTATCTGCTACCCATGATCAAAAAGATCTGAGTTTTTGAAAAACTGAAGATTTAGGGTCTGGACACGTTGGGTAAAAGATGCAGTGCGGAGGCGTGGATTTCAGTCTGGTACCCAAAATACACACAAGACAAAAAAGCTTCTCGCTGCCACCACCAATAAAGTACAAAGATGAGCTCGCCTTCATGAGCCAAATTAGATGCTACTGAGCGAACAGACACCGAGTCAACTTGTCATCACTGTAAATAAAAACAAGCCAACGGCAAAACTATCTAAACCAAAGGGTTGAAATGAGTTTTCAGATAAAAAGGCCACCCAGGGAAAACAGAGGAGGTCATATCCAGAACACATCCCTCCCAAGTCTGCCAAGGGATTTGGCAAATCCTGCTTTGTTGACCAAGTGCCAGTGTGGTTTCTCTGGGGACTGACCCGTGGCTGCAGCGCATCACTCCAATATTGGAGGGTCCAGAGCATATTAGACAAACAGTAGTCAGAAATGTTTCAGGCACAGCTGGTCTCACCTTGGGGTGGGGGGAGAGAGCAGAAGATTTGCAGACATCTCCTTCAGGTGAGCCTGCAGGCCACCTGGTTGGGCTGGAGCTGGGAGGGAGCTGACAAGCCCAACAAGACAGCATGGCAGCTCAACCTCTATCCCAGAAAACAAAAATAGCAGCTTACAGCTACAAGTTATCCAGTTAAATAGGTTCTGACAAGATGGTTCTCCTAGGCTAAAGAGACTTCATCTCAGTCATGACCTCGTGGAGGCCAAAGGGACCTCCACCATCCCAAGCCCCTCCAGGCAGAGCTGCACTAAGCAGCACCTGGACATCAGGAACAGAAACCAGAAAAGGAAAAAAACTTCCATTAAACACTGAGCTGCCCTCAGCATCATGATGCTTAGTGTGAACATGCTTTCAAGAGCCCTTAAAATAGTGGAAGCTGCAGGTAGGGATGGTGAAGTGTGGTTTCAGCTGCTACCATTTCATGAAACAAAAATCTGACAAGTTCAACAAAGAAACACAAAATTACTCTGGTTTCCAGAGGCTTGAGAGAGTTTTCTAAGGATGGTGACACTGCAGCATTGGAACCTTCTGGAGAGCCCAGAGAAGGGCAGAAGGACTTTGACAGCCCCACCATGGTCTAGGGCTGTGTTGCACCTTGGGGAAAAAGAGAACTGCCAGGTTTCTCTGTCCCAAAGAGAAAAATAGTTTGGAAATGCACATTTGTCATAGCAAACTCTGGTACATAAGAAGAAACACAGGATGTACCCTGGCCATGTATGAATCCTGTTGTAGGTGAAAAGGCAGAGGGAAGGCTCCTGTGGGACCATCAGGCTGGAGATAGGTCTAGAAAAGCAGCTCCAAATCCCCCAGATGAACAGAGGAGGTCCTGAGCATCTTTCAGGTGGGCATTGCTGAGACCAAAGCTGGGTCAGGAGATGCAAACAGGTCCAGAGGGCTTCAGGAATGTATTGGTCTTCTCACCCTTAGCTTCTCTCCTGCTTGTTACCATCTATATTTTTTCCCAATCTACCTGAAAGCAGAATCTTTTTCTCCCCTTTGCCTTAAGAAAGTGAAGCAGCTAAGTCAGGAAAAAGCTGGAGAAGAGCAGTGTGCATGGAAGAAAATTGTGGAGCTGCAGACTACACTCAGGAGCAAAGGAAAAGCAGAGGGTCAGGAAATAAATGCTTCTCCACAATGCTTATCCCTTCTTATTACTAAGAAGTAATAATTATTGTCCTCGATGGACAGTTATTTGCCAGTTTGCTCTTTGCAAGGTGGTGGGCCCAACACACTGCTCTGATGGAGGCAGAGGCTGGCACCAAAACCATGTGTGGCCCTGGGCACCTTCCACCCCACTGTGAGACACTCCTAAACACAACACCTCCCAAAACAGGCAAATCCCTGGCAGGGGAATCACCCCCCACACCCCCCAGCTCAATGCCTCTCATGAGAAGGCATAGAGGAGCTGGGGACACTCCTCTTGGACAATGGGGACACACAGGACAAGGAGCTGTATTTTCCAACCCCAGCAGTGGCCCCTCACAGAGGTTTGGGGACTGTCCCCACGCCATGTAGCACATCCCCAGTGTGGGGCCACCTGTGCCACCAGCATCACCCAGCCTTGGGGCACCCAGAGCAACAACTTGTCTAACACAGCTGGTGCAGCACGCCAGGTTTAGTTGCTAAATTGCCTTTAAAATTATTTAAAAAAACCCCAAAAAACAGAGAGGGGGCTGGAGAAGGAGCAGCAGTGTTCTCCCCAGGGCCCCAGTTCAAAGGGACACAGCAGGGCTGCACTGGCAGCCCCCCGCTGCTGCCATCCCCACGGCAGGGGAAATGCCAAGCCCAGCCTTTGATGGTTTTTCTCTTCCCACTGTGAAGATTAATAACTTCAGAGAGGGCATCCCGACACGTGCAGGGCCACCACTGATCCAGCTGTGGCGTAATGAGGTAAGGGGGGGAGGGAATAAAAGGGCTTGGAGGCGCCAATGCACGTGAGACCTCTGAATCTGAGGTGTCTTGGCTTTCTGCACACCCCCTCCAGCCATTCCTGTCACAGACTCGTGAGTGTTGAGGGACAGATGGGGCACCCCCTTGAGGGTCACAGAGAGATGGGAACTTTTGGAATCCACCACCAAATTGCTGCTGAAACATCAGAAAAATTTCCTTTAGCACCTCCAGATGTATAAAGCTTGGAGCAGACGTTCCCTCTGTTCCCTCAGCCACAGTATCAAAGCATTTAATTTTCCCACTTTTCAATGGGGACCTCAGCCCGACCTCAGCCCTCCCCTGCTGCCTCACACACCCAAAATGAAAGCGCCACAAAGCACAGGACACCCAAGGCAGTGCACACGAGGGCAGGAGGAACAACCTCCCTCTTCTCCAGGGGGTGTTTACCCTAAAATGTGACAACGGCCTCTCGTATGTCACTCCTGATTGTTTCAAAGAAGAGAAATCCCCGCCTCCCACAGACCTGCCGCAGAGCCCAGCCGTGCAATTCACAGAGGTGCCTCTAGTTCTGCCATCCAAGAAGCCACCACAGCTGTGGTGTGTGAGGACCCTCCGCACGGGAGGACACTCCAAGCCCGGGCACTCACCCCTGGTTCGTTCCCCACTCGTTCCGGATGCAGAGGTGCTTGTGCACAGGGTCCTTCATGTAACCTTCGTAGCAGAGACACTCCCCTGTGGAGGCAGGGACATGAGGGACACGGGAGAACGGGCGTGGGAAGGCTTTCCGTGTGCCTCCCTGCCCTGCAGTGCAGCCTGCAGCCAGGCCAGGCCGCCCTGCTGCACACGGAGAAGCTGGGGAAGCACCTTCCCAGCACGGCCGGGTTGAGGAGGCAGAAGTGAGCTCACAAACCCACGGCAGCCTCAGGAACGCTTACCGGTCTCGGGGTCACACTGGTGCTCACAGGGGTCGAGGAGGCGCCGGGCGCAGAGATCCAGGGCCCAGGGCCCACTGGAGTTTTGCTGGGAGAAGAGGACGACCTGTGCTGGGTTCAGCCAGTCGCTGGCATCCAGCTGGCTCCCCTCCAGCAGGATGAACCGGCTTCCTGCCACCGAGACAAGGGGGGTCAGTGACACAACCTGCGGCTGAACCCTCCGCCCCATGGCGGTGCCCTGCCACCATCCTGTGATGGATCCCTCCATCCCCTGCCCATCCACTCCATCCTGATGGAGTGCCCTCTGTCCCTCAACAGTCCCTCTCCTCTGTCCCATAAGGAATCCTCTGCCCATCCTGCCTGCCATGTGACAGCCCCCTCCATCCCATACCTATCTTCTCTATCCCATGACAGCTCCCTCTGTCCTGTGCCTTTTCCCTCTGTCCCACAGCAGCCATCTCTACTCCACACCCCAGTCCCACGCTGAGGTCTGTCCCTCTGTCCCACAGTGTCCTTCATCCCACGATGGTCCATTTAATTCCATATCCATTCCACTCCAAACAACAAGGATCTCCTTGGCCCTAAGCCCATCCCTTCCATCCCCCTCTGTCTTCTACCCATCCCCTCTCTCCTGTGCCCATCCTGTCCATCATTCCCCCCTCTCCTCCATCAAACCTTCCAGAGTGGGGCAGGAAGAAATGGGTAAGACCTCGGGGTGCTCACCATCGGCGATCAGGTGCTCAGGGACATGGAGGGTGATCTTGACAACGAGGGGGCAGTTCATGTGGGAAGAGCACACCAGGCTGATGACACAGCTCGTCACACTGATGAGGGTCAGCGTGGTCTTGTTCACAGGGCTTCGGGGGGACCCCACTGCAAGACAAGGGAGCACAGTCAAGCCTGACAGCTGAGGGAGCCAGGAAGCTCTTCAGGTGCAGCCAGGAGACCTCAGGATGCAGAGACTCCGCCCAGCCCCCTGGAAATCCAGCATCAATCAAATCAAACGGAAACACTTGGGACTTTGAAGAACTTGAAGCAGAATTTTGCCATCTCTCTTTCCCACTGTGACCAAGATCCTCCTGATCCCCCCCAGAGCCCTGGCTCTCCCACACCCTGCACTGCAGCATGCTGAGAACTTTGCAACAGCAGAGCTTTAAAGCAGAGCAGCGATATTAGGGGGAAAAAAAGGTAAATGCAGTATCCTGGTTTTCCCCACTCCTTGGCACTTCACTCGGGTTAATTTTGTCATGACAACAGGTTCATTGATACTCTTGAAAAGGCAATAGAGAGCCCTAACTGCTCAGGGCATGCAGGTCTTTGACTTTTAATGTCTCAGCTGCAGAAGCTGAGTGGAAAACAAACTGGCTGGAGACAAAGCCTGAACCAGCATCAGCTGAAGGAAATGGCTCCCAGTCTCGCCACTCCCAGAAAAACAAGGCATCATCCAGCAAACGAGGCTCAACGAGGGAAAGCAGACACTAACTTTCCTCTTGGGAAGAGGAAACCTCCCAAAGGGACAGTGCAGGGCAGCAGGGCAAGACTCCTGCCTGGGGAGGAGGCTGTCCCCATCCTCTGGTGCACGTACAGCTGGTGGCATGGGAACTCACGAGCCAGCCTTTGAAGCGTGTTACTCATTAATATACACCAGTGCCCGGCAGAAGCCTCCAGCTAAACATCAGAATATATTTCATCCTCTGCTGGGGAGCTCCACCGGAGAGCAGCAGCAGCCTGCTGCGAAGCAGGGCCTGGTGCCTGCCTGCGGCAGCTGGGATTGCACTTGGGCTTCCATCTCTTTGCCAGTGCAAAGTCTCCAAACCCAGGGAAGCGGCGGCAAATAAGGCAAGAGGGGTCACGGCTCGTCACCCACCTCTGCACCCGCACCCACCTCGGCTGCGCCTCCGGCTCCGCGAGGGGTCCGTGTAGAAGGTCAGCTGGGGATCGGTGTCCGCCTCTGTCCCTGAGTCGCCCTCAGGGTTGAGAAATGCTGAGCCAGCTGCAGGGGACACTGAGTGTAGTCACGGAGGGGTTGGCACCGTGCCACCCCGAACCTTGGCATCCTACACCACCCTTCAGGGAAAGCCCCGCGCTAAAGACCAGAAGCCCCATCTGCCAGGTGCAGCAGGGACAGCATCTGCTCCCCTTCCCACCATGCACAGCCAGACCCTCCCGCCACGGGCTACCTTGCAACTTTTCCCCATGGCTGTGCCAGTATCCTGCAGCATTTACTGGGGCAAACACCATCTGCACCTTTTTAACCAACCAGCCCGACATCATTCGCATCCTTGCAGGCACCACATTCATTCTCCCCACCCAAACCCTCTTTTCCATGCTCTCTCCCAGCTCTGGGTCCTATTTCTGCATCCCAGGAGAGGGTGGGTTGCTGGAATGTGGGTGGGTGGAAGCCCATCCACCCCGGGGACCGCCCTACCTCGCGCTTTGTTGTTGATGCGCTTGCGCTGGCTGCTGGAGGTGTGGGACAGCAGCGTGGCCTGCTGGTGGTTCGAGTCCACGGGGCTGGTGGCAATGATGTTGTCCTTGTACTTGTTCATCAGGGACAGCTTGGCGTTATCGCTCCCTGAGCAGGAAGAATTGAAGGCAAAATATATTTCGGGGTTAAAGATTTTTAAAAGGGAGGGAGGTGAGGGAAAGGTTTCCTTGGATTCATCTCCAGATCATCCTGAGGTGATCGAGGTGCTGAAGCCAATGAGCTGAGCTGCCCCCAATGCACACTCACGAGCAGCTCAAATCCTGAAGAGGAGGACTGGCACTTCAGCCAAACTAGCCCAAAGCTGAGATTTAACGCTCAGCCTCTCAGAGCACCTCTTCATAAGCAGGAGAGCTTTAGGCACCACACCGTGATGTTCCCAAACTAGATGTCAGCTGGGAAGGCTCTAGTTGGTGATATGACCAAAGAACAGGTTTGGTATAAGCCCTAAAGAATCCCTGCCGGTGATCAGAAGGCAGCGTTAACTCTGAATCTTACTGATGGCAAGTAAAACTTTGCAACTAAAACCCTCACCTGAAGAAGACACCAGAAATCCGGGGATAAAGAAGGGAAGTCTGGGAGTCACAGCACAGCTTAGAGGGAGCCCCACTCTGCTTTTCTGTCAGGCCATGGAAACCACAAAGCTGCACTGCCCCAGCCACGTCCCCCTCAGCAGGGACTGCCCTCAGCCGGCTACAAGGTTGACTCTCAACATCTCACACCCAATGAAAACCCAGAGAAACGGGGGAGAACGCCCCAGGGAAAACACACGCACGGAACGCAGGCGCGGGGAGAAGGCGAGCTGGAGAGGAGCCAGCTCAGCCCGTTGCCCACCTGGCGTGAGGTCCATGCCGGCCTTCTCATTGCAGCCCTGCAGCGAGTCCAGGGTGCGGGTGACCTGGCTGGCGAAGTCCTCGCCGCCGTTCATGCACTCGCGCTGCAGGTGGTGCCGCAGGTCGGTGATGTCGTACTCGTAGCCGTCCAGGATGGGCGTCTCGCGGATGCTGAGCGTCCCGCTGGAGTTGTGGCCCTGCACGCGGGCGTTGCGCAGGCTCTCCCGCCCGTGGCCCCCGATCAGCACCGAGGGGATGTAGTGGATCTCGTTGGCAGCCTCGGCGCTGGCGCTCTTCTGGGGCTGCGGCACCCGGCGCCGCTTGCACCACCGGCGGCGGGTGTAGAGGATCATCACCAGGCAGAGGATGGAGAGCAGCAGGGCGATCATCCCTCCCTGCGGGCACAGACATCATCAGGGGGCTCAGCCAGGGACTGGCACGGCCGTGCCCTGGGACACAAACACCCCGGGGATGCTCCAGCAAAGGCGTTGGAGAGGGGAATCTGACCACCGAGAACCTGCTGGGAGCGCCCGGTGCTGGCCAAGGGCACCCAGCTGGAGCCTGCCTTGGGCTGGGCCAGCTTTGAAGTCGCCACCGAGGCATGAAAAAGCAGCATTTAAAGCAAAGCGTGTTTTGTTTCACTCCCCTGCCTTTGAAAACAGAGATCAGCTTTATTCCAGGCAAATGATCCTACGGGCAACTTTTTCTGACCCATTTCCAAGCAGTTTCAGTGCTGTCACTCTCAATCTTGGGAGATTTTCCCAGGGTATCTGGCAGAAATTGCAGCACAGATTAAAGGAGATCAAGGCTTGAGAACAGGCAGATGACTGAAGTGTTGTTTGGGGAACATGTTTGGGGAAAGAGGCTGAAAAAGCTCCCGTCCCACAGATACGGACCCCAGAACTGCACCTGGCCCTGCCATCCTGCCACTGTCCCCAAGACCACCCTCCGACAAGGCGTCACTGTACACAGATGGAGGGCAGTGAGATGAAAGCCCCAAACTGGCCCTTTACACACAGTCTGCCAGGAATAATAACAATAATAACAATAAAAAGCACGCAGAGCCAGCTAAGAGCTCAGAGTCCATCCACGGCTCCGGTCTCCCTCCTCTTTTCTATGCAACAGGGGATCTTGAGAAAATAAAATAATAGTAATAATCTTCTCCATTAGGATAAAACATTAAGGGAATTATTGAATACGAAGCAGGAGAGGTAGCTGGAAAAGGAAGTTTCATGGCCATTACAGTTTAACCCACTTTCAGTTCCAGAATAATGGAGCTGTGATGCACCCTCCCAGCATCCTTCCCAGCTTTCTTTAAAAACAATTTTAAAAAAAAAGAAAAAAAGAAAGAAAGAGGGAACAAATTCCAGTGATTCAGGAGACCAGCAGTCCTGCAGAAGTCGGGGGGCTGGCTGGCATCTTTCTGGCCAGGGAGCTGACCACCAGGAAGTCGAAAAATCTTGCTGGGGCTGAAAACTGGCTCTGGATCATAGAAATCAAAGAATCCTACAATGGCTTTGATTGGTAGAGACCTTGAAATTCACCTCATTCCAACGCCCTTGCCAAAAGCAAGGACAAGCCCTTTCCAACCTGGCCTTGAACACTTCCAGAGACGGGGAAGCCTCCAGGCAACCTGTGCCAGGGCCTCACCACCCTCACAGGGAGGAATTTCTTCCCAATTTCTAATCTCTGTGTCAGCTAAATTCCATTACTGCACGCCTTTGTATAAATCATAGAGAAATTTTAGTGGCAAAGCGGGAGCCTAATTCTGTCTCATGCTCCAATCCCTATGAGCTCCTGTGATCCATGAATAATTATCCCCATCCCCACCAGAGATGGCCTCCTCTGTCATGGCTCTTCATCACCCTGGAGAAAGTCCACCTACAGATGGCAAGACAAGCATGTGGGAGGAATTCCAGGGCATTCCTGGCTTTCCTTCACCCTCAGTGTATGCACATTAAATCCCCCAAACACCAGTGAGCTCTGCCTGGGCTGGTGAACAGGACAGACCAAGCTGGAGCTCGAATCTGGTGGATGCTCATTTTTTTCAGGCAGTGGGCCCACAAAAGAGACTTGTTATTTCATTGAAACCGACTTTCTTCTGCCCCAGTAGTCTGAGAGCTCAAATTATCTCTGAGAAGAGCAGCCTGTGGACTCTTGAGATTTCAAGAGGCTCTGAGAGGAGGATGAAAGCCAGAAGTGACGTCTCCCCCACCCACTGCCTATTGGAGAGGGTCAGACCACCACCTCAGAGCCCCATTTTCCCTCCACAGGAGCAGAGAAATCCCACTGTGTTATTCTCCCAGGTCCAGCATCCGTGAGGAGATGGAGGAGTAGAGCACATCCACGCTGTGAGAGGAGCCCTGCAGTGAGTGGGTGTGGGAGTGCTCCTCGCCAAGGTCCACGAGCAGACCTTGCTCTCGGTGGATACAATCCCTCACTCACACTTCTTCCCTTGGCAACCACACAGCAAAGAAGGAAAATCAGCCTTGAAAACGCCACGTGATCCTGACTCCTGGCACAAAAGCCAAGCTCTATTTGTCAGGGAGTAAGGATGCTGTCGGAGGGGAGCTGAGAGTGATGGGGAAAAAAGGGCAGAGGAGGACTCAATCTGCATTTGCACATTTCGGTATGACAGCAATGAGCTGCAGACATCCTTTTCATCAGCTCAATAACAAGCCTTCATCCAGGCACTTCTGCCTTGATCTTGGGATACAGCAGTGCCCAACAAGACCAAGGCCAGCCTCCTCAGAGGTGAGGCACCCTCTTAGCAGCAGCTGGGAATGGACAATAGAATAGAGATAATGGTGCAAGATGCTCTTGGGAGTGGCTTTGCAAACAATTTTTTTTTCCCCTCAGACTAATCAAGCACAAACGATGGAATAAAAACCCGGCCTGGGGCTGCAATCTGGAAGAGCAATTGAAGCTCTTATTCGGGTAGACACCACTGAACAGCCTGTTAGCAGCCTCGGCAACATATTGTCTCCAGTGGCACAAAAATCATAGGATTCTTCAAATTTCTTCCAACACAACAAAAAAACCAAAACAATTAACACACCACAGATCTTCCCCCAACATACAGATCTCTCCTTTCTCTGCCTTTAAAACCTCGTCTCTGTGTAGCTGGGTGGAGCATTGCTGTGCAACCTCGACACATGAAGCCACGGGCACGGGGCTGGCACGCTGATGAAAGTGGTGGTGACAGTGCCTGGTGGCACTGTGACACGGGGCAGAGGGCAGCAGGCACCACGCCCCGGGCAAAGGGCCGCTGAGGAGTCAGTGTGAATTAACCCTGGGTTAACGTGGCTGAGAGCACAGAACCCCCGGGGATAAAGGCACCCCCCAAACGTGTTTTCAAAGCGATGCAAACTGAGAGAGAGGTTCAAAGCAGCCTGTGAAGGCATTCACGGCTCAGAGGGGTGCCCAGGGCATCCTAACCACCCCAAAGGTGGGCACAGTTCCCCACTCTAGGGCAGCTGGAGCCAGATGGGGAAATAAATGGCTTTTCAAAAGCCACTACATTTTCTACAGGCTTCCAGACAGCTAAACAGGGGCTGCCTTCCCATCACATACCATGACAGAGATGTGGAGGATCCTCAGCTCCTCCTCTGCCGACTCGGTCTGGGGTTCCTCCGTGGGGTCGAAGCCAGGCAGGTTGGGGGCCCCGTCTTGGTGGTGGATGTGGAAGAGCAACGTGCCATTCTCCAGCCACTGCTGCCGCCAGCGCACCAGTGGGATGTCATCCGTGTTGCCCGAGATCTCTGCAAGAGCAAAGCTGGTCAAGGGGGAGATGTGGAGCAGAGGGTTCATGGGAGATGTCCACCTCTTCCCAAAAGAAATGGGTGGAGGGACCAAAGGATGCGCACCCTCCAGTCACCTCCTGCCAGCACCACGGCTGGCCCGACATAAATCACAACCTGAACGGCTAAAGGGGAGTAGAACCATATTTCTGGGTATAATCCAGATGTGGGCCTCTCCAAAAATCCAGTTGTGGTGCAGGGAGAGAGCACTTACTGACAGCAGTAAGCCAGCAGTGTCCTTCCAGCTCTGATTTGGACAGGTTTCACCCACACAGCTCTGTATCATTAAACACAGCTTCACACATTGGGAACACAGGATACGGGACAACTCAGCAGCATGATGGGATCACTGGGACCGGATCACAAATTATTCCAGACAAAACATTTGCCACCCTTTGTGAACAGTGGAACATGAACGTGGCTGCGATTTCAGAGGTTTTCCATTTTCAACCATTTTTTACAGCTCTCCACCCAGGACTCGGCCCAGAGACCTGCAGAGATACCTGCAGCTTCTGCCCGAGCAACCCCGTTTTCTCCAAGCACCTTTAATTCCAGATGGGAATTATGGGAATATGGAAATAATATTTCCACATGGAAATAACGGGCCAGTGAGAGAGATGGACAAAGCTGGGCTGTCATGGCAGTAGAGGACACCCAGGTAGGAAGTGCAGCTGAGGACAGGGACATGACACATGCTCCAGGACACTAAATGCCAAATCAAACCTAATTCACCTGGCTGGCTCCAAAATTTCGGGGACATTCTACAGCTGGGTCTCAGCCAAAGATGGGGTAACACCAGCACTTCTCCCTCAGAGGGATGGGTACTGTTCTCAACCATTATCTCCCCCTCAGACCAGATCAGCTTGATCACCATCTCACACCGCCTTGACCTCGGCCATCAGCTCAAGCCTGCCATTTATTTGCCTGCTAGCTATTTTTTTCATGAAAATAGCAGATTTTGTTGGGACAGAAAGAAACCCTGACGAGTTTCCCACTGAGGCAAAGCTTTCCCTGCTGTATCTGCCCCGCTGACGGCATCGGGAAAGCGCCCGTCTCGCGTAGCAAATTATCATCTTTATTTTGCTTGTTTCATGCTGCCTTCAAATGAAAACTGGAATTCAATTACAGCGCTGAAAAACAACATTTTAAATTTGCTGTTAATTAATTTCATTAGGCTGCCTTAAGTGAGCCGGCTGCCGGGGGAGGTGGGGGCAAAATCTGCATGGGGAACCGGGTTCATCCTCCCAAACTGATTTGATTAATCAAAAGAAACATTAGCCACAGCCAGTGAGTTGGCAGACTGTTTGTGCTCAGCACGGGCCGTGTTTCTGGCAGTGATCAGTGCACTTGGAGTGTCCCAAGCACAGGGATGCTGAGCGCTCCACGGCGCTGATGGGAAGCAAAACCCAGAGTTAAGTCACCAGGAAGCCAGAAGCACTTTTGAAATTCCCTCTAACTGCTGAGCTGTGTGTTTAGGGACACAGATCCCCTTTGAAAAGCTGGTCCTGGGAGCCGGGAGGATTTGAAGCAGCAGATCTCCTCCTCTTCCCACATGGTCTTTATTCATGGACTGAGAAGGGAAAACAAGCTTGCCCGCTTTCCCAACTCCCCACGGCTTCTCAACTTCGTATGAACCAGCTCAAATGGAAGAAAACACTCTCCCTGCACCTGCCTGCTAATGTGAAATTAGGAGTAATTAAGGCAAGAGCATTTATGCACAGCAGGAACTCAGCATACTGACATTTGGAAAAAATGTAAATACCAGCATTTGCTCCATTGTAAAGAGTGAAAATAATAGATACTAAGTATGTGACATTGTGACATTTAGAAAGCTTGAGTTAGAGATGTTTTCCCCCTGATCTGACATATCACTGTAAAAGCAGCACCCTTCAGCTCATTAATATTTGAGGAGAAATCCTTGATGGAAGTTATTTAAATGATTAATAGATTATAGTAAATTTAAGCCTTAAAATAGGTTGTCATAATTTCAAATTTATTTAAACGGGCTTATTTTTTAAAAGAAAAATATATTTCACTAAAAAATGGATCCTCGTTTTAGAAGAGCACAGTCCAGCCACAGAGCCTGAGCACGTTATCCTCTTTCACCAGACATCACAGCGTGACCCTGGAGCTGCACTGCACACAGGTCAGAAGTGCAAGAGACAAAGGAAAACACCCCAGGAATCAAGTGCCATCCCCCCAGATTGGCAGGCTATGAGCCCCCCATCACACTGCAGGACCAGGCTGCTCCACCATCTCTGCTCCTGGCAAAGGCTCTTGAGGCACTGCCTGGATGAGAGACCTCCAGCCCCGGACCTTCTCCTCCTTTCCTCGAGTGTCCTAGCAACACGTCAGCTGCCTCTATCCTGCTCCAGTTCTACTTGAAAAAATTTACACATATAAATGCTTGCCTGCATCCATGAGCCTCTCCTGGAGTCTGGTTTAAGCAAGACCAAGACCAGACCAAGACCAAGCTTCCTCTCGAACACAGCATCTCTTTACTCCCCCTTCTCCCAGTCCAACGGATTTCACTTTTCCCTTTGTCCTGCTCTCCAAGCAAACATCTCCTGGTGGAGACGCTGCAACCACCTGGTGGGAGATGCTGCAGTGACCCACGCAGCCAGCTGGGGTGATTTTATCTGAATGTCACAGGGTGTCAGCTCTGCCACAGGGCTGGCAGGTGCCAACCCTGCTGACCAGTTTGTACAGAGAGGCCAGGATGTCCCAGAGGAGGCAGAAAAGAGGGCAGAAAGCCAAAAAACATGAAAAAAAAAAAAAAGTCAGGGGGAGAGGATATTTTCAAGTTCAAAGTTTGAAAGATGTTGATGAAAAGCCCGGTCCCTGCATGGCTTTCATTAAGGCCTTGAATAGGAAGCCATTAGCACTGGTATTAACTTCTTGCACCTCTGTTAAAAAATAGCCTGTCTGAGTCAGAGGTTAATAACAGTAGGATGCCACTAATTAGGCTGTGCCACGTTCACCTGGTATCAAACGTGGCCCAGGTCCCTCCTATCTGCAGAGCAGCAACCTCCAAAGGCCCCGGCTGATGCTTTCAACAGCACGGACGTGGCTGCTCCCCTCCCAGACCATCTGCCAGGGGAGGCAGTGGGGAAAGAGGAAGGTTCCACAGGAGCAATTGGAGGAGAGGACAAAAAACCTGACCGAAGGTGCTGCAGGTGTGTGGATTTATACCTGTTTCGTTCTGGATTATCCCAAACAGCCTCATTTCCCTTGGGACAGCTGTGCCACACAAAGCAAACCCAGACCTTCTGGAGGCAACATCTCTGCAAGTTCTGATTTCGGGAGGCAACACCTCTGCCACAGCCCAGTTCTGCACCTGAGCTGGTGCAACATCAAAACCATGAGCCTGGTGCTGACCTGAACTTATTCCCATGTCCTCATCCCCTCATCAGGAGCTGGCATGGTGGCACACAAGGGGAACAACTCCCCTTAAAACCTCACATCAGCATTTTGATGAAAAAAACCACCCAGCAAAACAATTTTCCTCTCCATTTGGAAGCGTTTTGCACTAATACGTGCCTCCAATAAGTCAAATGAACTCTGCCATAATGCTGGTCTCCACAGACTCATTTCATAGAGCCCAGCACAGATTTTGACTTGGACTTGTATTTCCTCGTTAACATTTAAACCTGCCTTATTTCCCATCTGGAACCTGACTGGGTTTTTATTTCAGTTCCCCATTAGCTAAGGCTCTTGCTCCATGCCTAAACCACACACATCCTTTAAAGGGCTCGAACTCAGCTAAATCAAGCCTTGCACTCCTCCAAGGGTCTCCAATGTCTGAAGTGACTCAGGAGACCTTCCCACCAAGAGTCACTCGCTCTCTCTCTCTCTTGGGACCTCGGGCCTTGATTTCCACCAATTCAGATGTCAAAACGCTTATCTCGATACTTAACTCATCTATCCTTCCAGGGTTTTAGTGACAGATAATTCATGAGATAATACTCATGTTTTTATGGATCTGCTTTAAAAACTCGCATTCATCACTGACTACCCATATTTCATTTGCATTTTTTCCTGTCTCCAGTCTCAGGTAGGAAAACCGGCTCACTCTGCCTTTTCAAGACAACCCAGCTTCTCCCTACCAGCAAACATAAACCTCACTGTATAAATTAGGAACCTACTTCATGGGAGAGGGCCCCTGGGGGAAAATCTCCGAAAGACTCGTAGATGTGGGAGAACATACAGGTCTGAGGAAAAAGGCAGCGGTGATCTCCCTGGAGCCACTCTCAGGCTAGGTCAGAGAGATCACCCCACCACGACGCCTGCGTGAGGCTGCTACACGTGAAGCCACGAGGGGCCACAGCCTGCCTGACAGCTCACCAGGTTTCTCCTTGGCATGCAGGGCACCTCTGCTTTTGGGAAGGTCACCGAGGAGTTACATCCCAAAGCTGCAGCCACGCTTTAGCCCTGAACAGGGATTTTTGTCCAGAGCCCTAACCCCTCCCTTTCTTTAACAACAAACCCTCCATCACTCTGGGAGTGACGCTGAGCTGCACAACTGTTTTTGAGCTCAGGAACACCGATTCATCCTTAGTGGGCCTGAGCTGACCGGGTTTGCTCTGCAGCTGCTGACTTTACAACGTGGCAGCCCCCACTGCCCGGCTCTTCCCCGCAAGCCCAAGGACGTGCCCAGCCACACCTGTGTGACATCCCCTCCAAGGTCATCTTCCCACCACGCTTGCCAATTTTGACCTAAAGCCGGGGGAAAAACAACAAGCAGATTGGGACATGCGCTGGTGTGTTTGATTTTCGCTCCTGCCTTGTTACTTTGGTCCCATCTGCCGTAACTGTGAACTGCAGAGGAAATGTGGGAAGAGAGGCAAATCCACCTCCTGGCCCAACACTCGGGTGGCACGGTCACGTTCAAAAGAGCTCAAATGCCTGCCCACAACAGGGAGAAAAAGAAAAATAAAGAATATGTGTGACTACACTTCCAAGATGCCGTGCTGATATAAAAACCCCAGAAGGGAGTTGATCACATCTGTAGTTGATATCTCACCTTGCTGTCACGTCACCTTTTCCAGAGGGAAAATCAGGTCTCTGTGGAAAGAGTCCAAACAATGGAGAGGCTCCCAGTCAGCCATGGAAAATTACTGCCCTGGCTAAATTGTGTCCCAGCAAATTAATGAGAAGGAGGGCACAAACCCCTCAGCTCAGATGGTGCTCACCTACGAACTGCAGAACTCCACCGACACAACCACCATCGCTCTGAAAGAGTCAGCAACCTTCAAGAAGAAAAACCTGCCAGAGGAAACCCAAATTTCTTATAAAAACTCTTGCTCATCAAGGATATTAAAGATCAGTAAATTCTGCTTGTGGACTCTTTGTTGGAGGAACCAGCAGGTGCATCCGTAAATATGGGTCACCCAACACCGTAAGCAGGCAGATAAGGGTGATCCAATCTGACAGACTCATTTCAAAGAGTTCTTGTCAAAATACACCCTCAACGTTTCCTAAAGAACTAAAATGGTGTTGGGATAAGAGGGAAAGTCGTCTTGAAGCCCACCAGGTGGGGGAGGAGTGAGGGTTTAGTCTTCACGATGAAAGGAGGTTACCAAGAAGCCCCACGGGGATCTTTGTCGGGACCTCGGCTGCTCAGAAACACTCTGGGAGAGGAGGCGAATGACAAAGTTGGTCATGAGGATAAATTTAGTCTTCTCAAAGCTAAAGCTGAGAAGTGCAGGAGGAAAGCGGGCAAGGAAGTGGGCAGGTGAAATTCAACCTTGGTGAAAGCAAGCTGATCTGGAATCCTGCAAGTGGTATTCAGGTCAACCATCTCGAAACGGAGGAGGCAAAGCTTGGAAGGTTTGGAGGAGGGGTACAAGGAAGACGAGATGTTGCAAATGGCTTTGTGAAGAGGAGAAACCAACCGTGTTAGGACTCCTCAGTAAAGGAACCAAGCAATAGAGTGAGGACATGAGAAAAGCCTATAAAACACCCAGGCCCGTGGAGCAGAGGGAAAGGCAATGGATATTCACTGTTTCTCACTTTGCAAGGATTGAAGCGTGTAAAAACCAACAAAAGGCTCCTTTTCATCCATCATAAAGTATGAAAGCACTGCGAAAGGGACTGAATTCAGGAAAGACAGAGCTTCCAGCAGCTACTGAGCCAGAGAGCCCAGAGGCACATCCTAGGTCAAGAAATCCCTGCAGCACGGACCTGGGCATCAGGGAAAGGACCACATATAGATATCCTGCAGTTTTTACTTTTTTTTAATCAATTATCAGTGCTGGCTGCAGATGCCAAGGGACAAAAACCCACTACCCCCACACTGCCCAGTTTCTCGGGGTTCAAGAGTGATTGCAAAGCCAGCTTTGTGCTACCCAGGCCACCATTCAGGGATGCATCCCGCACCCATGTGTCCCTTTGGGAGTGCTTGAGACCCTCTGCACTCCCAGGCACTGCCTCGTGGGAGGAGGGGGTACCCCAGGGCAGCACCCTCCTGGTGACAGAGCCTCTTAACACCCAGCCAGGAGCTCCTCCTTTCCAAATCCCAGCCCTCCCTGCTGTCAGACCTTACAGACCCAAGACACTTGCCAAGATTCCCTCTAGCTTTACAAGCCAGCCAGCAACTTTCACGGGGAGGCAAAGGACTATTTATATCCATCACGGACTGGCAGGGGAGGTAATGGCTGGCCACTCCAGCCCATCTGCCAGGCACTTAGCAAGACATCAGAGCATATCCTACAGGGGAGGTCAGGCGGTGGTGGTGGCACCGGTGGGGGACGTGGGGCAGATGTTCTGCAGCGATGCCATGGGCTGCACCTCAAGGGTGAATTTCAGCTCACTCCTACACACTCATCTGTGTGAGTGCTCATTGTGCCAAGGCCCAGAGGTCAGGAAAATTAGATGTTGTTTTGGCATTTCTGCGCTCAGCACAGGGAACGAGCACGGCTACTTGTTCCTCATCTCCTTGGGGGGGAGGGCCACGACCTGTTGGTGTTCTGAGGGTAGCCTTGCCAGCCTTTCCCAAAATAACCTTGTCTGCTCTCCAGTCCGAGGCCAAGAGCTTTTCCAAGAGCTGATCCTCCTCTTCCTCCCACCTGCCCTGGAGGGAACAATGATGGTCTCAATGATGGAGAAGGCATCGGCTGCTGCCAGCTGCAGCCTAACATCAGAAACTCTTTAGTGCTTAGGAGCTCTTATATGATTTCAAGCTCCATTTTCAAGTTTGTGGGGAGGCTTTGAAAGATGGAGAAAGCAGAATGAAATTAAAAGAAAAGAAAAAAAAAAAAAAAAAGGAAGAAAGATGCAGAAGTGGGAAAAGTTGACCGTGCATCTCGAATTTATCACTCTAGAAAAAAAGAGCTTGTCAAGATGGCCAGAGACCAGCCAGTGCACAGCGATCAATGGGAAGACTTTTGGGTCTAGTCAAGCTTGTTTGAGATTTACAGGAGCTGAATAGAGGCATAAATCTGTCGCCACCTGATGAAAATGGAGGTAATTAAATTTGCAGGTGTATGTAATTGTCATATCGACGATCTGTATAAATCAACAGCACCAGCAGAGGCACAAAGCATACACTGGGCACAGAGCTGTTTGCCCACCTGCCTGGCCAGAAGACAGGGCTGGTGGGTGCAGGAAACAGCCCTGGGGCACCCACCCCACCCTCATGGCTCTGCCCATCCCCACAGCCATCACCACAACCTTTTCCTCACAGGAGACCTTCTCCAACTGCCCCCACAGGCAACAAAAGCAGCAGGACCCTCCACCCCTTCCAGTTACCTGCAGCCTCATCCTGGCTACTAGAAAATCTCCTGTGATTGCAGGAGGGTGGAGACAGGACCACAAGCATTGAGAAGTCCAACCATGGATATCATGGGGGGTTCTTTGCAGCTGCTTTGAAGCTCTGAGCCCAGGTGCAAGTGGGGCACTGACTTGATCTTTTTGCAACACGGGTTTCTTTCTTTTTTTCTTTTTTAATTTATTTTAACCTTTGTTATTTTGGGAACTTTGAAGCCTGAGCTGCTCCGAGGCAGCTGCCTTTGTGGGAAGGACAGAAAGTGCAGAGTGGAGGATCTGAAAGAGGGAGAAAAACAGGGAGGGGAAGATATGGGGCTCCACAGCGGAGGTCTGCAACAGCTCCTTCGCAGCTTCTCCCACATCCCAACAAACCCACCCTGAGGGGCAGTTGGGGCTCTAGGGGAAATCTGGATGCAAAGTGACCGTGGTGCCTTCCACTTCTCCAACACTGAGAACCAGACACCTCAAAGGCCTTCGAAGACCTGCACACAAACCTTCTCCCCCTGTCCCAGCGGGACATCCCTGAGTCCCCAGGATGGGTGCAAGCATCCTCTGCAGCCACCAGAGCCCAGCCCAGCTCGGTGCAGTGGGCATTCATTCCTTCCTTCCTTCCTACCATGCCACCAGGGACACCAGGGAAGGCTTTCCCATCCCCTCCAGCAGCCAAGGCCCCTCACACGCGGCGCACGGGCCGACTCTGCATCCCGAGCGGAGCACCGCGCGCGCGCGGCAGCTGGGTAATTAAAAATTAAGGGAGAGTTTCTGCATTGCAGTCCGAATTACGTAACAGTGCTCTTGGGTTTTCAGCACCCATCAGCGCGGGTGCCCTCACACGGCAGCATGGCCCTGCCTGTATTTACCTGCCTGTCTTTTCAGGCAGGGCTCGCACCCTCGGCGGGGAAGCGGGAATCCCAATGTCACAACCATAGGCAGAAAGTTCCCTTGCATGTGAGTGGGAGGAAAAAAAAGGAAGGAAAATCTACTTAATTCTCTTGGTCTGGTGCTGAAATTGGAGATGGCCAGAAAAAAAGGGGATGGAGTCGGGGTGCTTCAGCCCAGCCAAGCACAAAAGAGTTGCCCTGGGCAGGACAGCACCCCCACGATCATGACCAGGGAGTTTCTAAGCGAGGGGACTGCTGTCTCTTACTCCTGCACCAGAGAAACAGGAGCCCGTTTGAGCAAACAAAATCAAATCAAGGTGCAGGAATCAGCCACATTTTCAGTATTTCAAAAGCAAAGAGCCCTGCTGGACTCTGAGCACCAGTAACTACAAACTCTTGCATTTACAGCCACATCTTTGCCTTAACCCTGCCAGCTCTGGCTGCTGTTGAGTCCAGGGCTCCACAGGCCAGCCTGCCACTTCCTTGTGCCATTTCCTTCTGGCATCTCCTCCCTTTCTTGGCCAGAAACCCACTGACTACACAGCCATGTCTCCTGAAGCACTATTCCCAGGACATGGATGCTGCCACCTGGTGTGAAACCAGCCATTAATTCCTGCTGTGATTCACTCCAAAGGTCACTTCACTGGGCTCTGCGTGCAACGGCTTCAAGAAGCCACCAGAGCTGCTGTGGCTCACACCCACAGTGAGTGGCTCTGCCATCGCTGCTCCTAATGCCCCTTGGCTTCTGTGTGGCTCCTGCAGTCCTCTGGGCTTTGTGCCTCTCCTCCCTCCTCCCCCCAGCGTGCCAGGCCATACATGCCACGTCTGCAAAGTCAAACTCCTGGCTCGTCCCCCTGGCCAGCAGGAAAGCCATCTAACTCCACAGCAGCATGACAGCTCTTGAGTCCCCTCGCTGCTCCTCTCCAGAGCTCTCTGAAAGAGGCAAAAGACAGAGCCCAGCTATTTCTGGCTCAGCAATTCAGGAAAGGTTGGGATGCAGCACGGGGATGGCAGAACAGCTCTGCACTGGCACAACCACCACTGGGAAAGCCGTGCCCAGGGGAGCCTGGGGCCAGCCCAGGGCGGTGGGAGGCACGGCAGCCTCTCCAGTCCAAACAGGAGATTTCCCAGAGGCTGCAGACACTGGGGACATCATTAGGGGAGCAAATGGGCCGAGAGCACAGCAGCAATTTATAGACCCTGCGGCCACTGCTGCACAGCAGAGGCTGGCAAGAGAATTTGGGAGCGGGATGCCTCCCCCGCCAAGCATCCCCCCTCCCTACCAAAGCCAGCCAGCTCGCCTGGTCCACACAGGAGCCTCCCTGCCTCTCATGCTGCTGCCCTTCTTGCAGGAGAAAGGGTGCTGCCTCCTCCTGCCACCCTCACGAGGACCCCACGCAGATCCCCCCATCCCCACGCTGGAGCTGCAATCCGCGGTGGCGCTTTTCCATATCCTCACCCCTCCTGCACTGCCCTGAGCCCTCCACTCACCCCATCCCCTCCCAAACGCTCCACGCACGGGTCTAAAAAGGGTTGTTTTCATCCTTAAGGCACCTCTTCTAAAAAACCACCCTGCTTCTTCCCCTGTGTTGGAGCAACCCCGTGAGAGGAGGACGTTTGGTGGCCGGGAAGCTCCGGGTGCCTGCCAGCCCGGGAAGCTGGTTCCCAGCACCGTACCCTGGCTCTCTCACTCCCCTTGGGATGCCAAATTAATTGCCTTGTCTCCTGGAGCTTTTAGCTGGAACAAATAAAAGAAAAAGGGGGGTTGCCAAAACCCATAATAAGGTCTACAGTTCCTCTGAGCTACAAGGGCTGCTTTAAATTTTGGGGGTGTTTTTTTTGTTGTTTTTTTGGTGGGTTTTTTTTTATTTGAAGGAGGTTTCCATGGTAACTGTCTCCCATCACACGAGAGCCTGTCCCGGGGATATTTCGGGGTTGCTAATATCTGCCTTCCCAGGCAGCCACTGTGTTGTGACGGTGACATCGCAGCTGGGTTTTTTGGCAGGGGAGGAGGGTAGGGGTGCAGGAGGGAGGAAAAGGAGGGGCCGCTCCCAAAAAACAAGGCCAGGATCCTGCCTGTACACATCAGGCAGGCCTCCATGCCAAAGGGCTCTGGCAAACAGGCTACGGCTTTCCTTGGACCACTGACCTGATTTGGGAAGAACTCACAAGGCAAGACAGCCCTCACCGGGCCGAGCAGATGTGACATGTCCACCTAAGAGCACTGGCACCTTCTGCCACTTTCTCCTGNCCCAAGGGTCCCCTCCAGCAGTGGAACCACAGTCAATTCCAGGGGTCCCAAACCTACCAGAAATCTTTGGGGGTCTTTGAGGAGTGCCCTCATGGGCAGCTCAGCCCCCAAAACTGGAACGGGTCTCAGGGCAGGAACAGGACCAAGCCTGAGCATCCCTGTCTGGACGTGGGTTGAGACATTCAGGAAGGGAGACAAAACAGGGAGCCAGGAGCCCTGCAGCCCCCTTGGCCTAACCCTGCCCACCCTGCCAGACCCTGCCACCCCCTGGGAAGGCCAAGGAGCCCCACATCCCACTCCCCCCCTGCTTTCTNTCCAACCCAAACCCTTCCATTCTACAGTTCTGGGACTCTCCAGTTTCCTTCCTCCACCAAGTTAATTTTCAGCTGGATCAGCTCCCTGCAGGAGCAAAGCCAGCTCTTTGCATCCCCCAAGCTGCTTGCTCTGCTATGCTCGTTAGTCATCCTAATTATTGAGATGCCTCACAGCTGGCCAGAAAAGGAGCTGTGTCCTCTCCCTCATCGGAGCTGCTGACCCCAGACTTGTGTGACCCATGAGCCACCACCAGCTAGAAGGTCCCTTACTTCCCTTTGATTAGAAATGTTTAAGAAGTGCCTGCCTGCTTCCCAGTGGATCTCAGGCTCTGCAGGCAGGAACCGTGGAGGGAACAGGCTCAGGCCTGAGCCTGGGAATAGGTGGAAAGATGAAATAAAAAGCAAAAGCAAAGCAAAGTGCGGGGTCAGCTAAACCGCACCCCACTGGAGGCTGCAAAGAGCCCAGCCCCAGGTGAGCACCCAGCCCAAGGACCCCCTGCTGCAGGGCAGAACAGCATCAGAAATCCCAACCCAGCCCACAAGAGCAGGGCACACTCTCCCCTGGGTGATTTCTCAGCAAAAAGCTGCAGTGGGACAGCCAGAACCTGGCAATCAAAAATTTTCCCTGATGTAGTCAAATCCCCCAGCTGCTGTTTGGGGTGAGCCACCGGCCACAGCTGCAGAGATGCCAGAGCCCAGCAATTTGGAAGTAAAAGGACAACCAGTCTTAAATGACAGAGCTGTCATCATCCAGGCACTGCCTTAATTCCACCAGGCAAAAATTCCTTCATTTGAAGGACTGCTCTGCAGCAAGGCTCCAAGAGAGATGATTTCAGTCTCCGTTTGGCTGGCTAAGCAACCATGAAAAAAAACAAACATAATAGGATATAAAATTAAATAGAATGAAACAAAATAGAGCATTAAAATAAAATAAAATAAAATAAAATAAAATAAAATAAAATAAAATAAAATAAAA
>VWZN01019440.1:200269-249587 GCA_013396955.1 Regulus satrapa | reverse complement strand
ACACAAAGCCCTTGCAGCTAAAACAGCCAGACCATGCTGGCAAGGAAGGGAGGCTCTGTCCCCCCTGCTCCTGTCCTGTCCTTAGGTCCCTAACACCGACCTGCAGCACCATCCCCACCACTTAAAGACTGGGAGGAAACCACTGACCCAAAGAAGAAAATGAAACCCTTTCTTCAGCTCTAAAAACTTTCTCAGTGCCAGGTCCCCAGGGCTGGGGGAAGTTTGGAGAGCTGAAAAATCTAAAGAGTACAGAAAACCTGTTCTGGTAGAGAATTAAGCACAGGGGGAAGCACAGATTCCCCCCCTCCACTGCACCTGGTTTCCTGCCCTCTCCCAGAAGCTGTTCCAGCCTCACAGCAATGCCATCATCACCGTTCCTTGCTGGACTCACACCTGCCCCATCCCAGCTGGAGTTCTGGCACCCAGCAGCCTTCCTCCTCCTCCTCCTCTGCCCGCCTGGTTCACTCTTATTCTGGCAGTGCCGCCTCTTACTTTGAAGCAGGCTTTTCCTGGAGAAGCAGCTCCGCTTCCCCGGCCGTCCCCAAAGAGCCTGCGAGTACTCGCTCTCTCTCGTCCCTCCTCCCGCCTTGATCAAGGCTGAAGGCTGAAATCCAAGTGCATTGATCAAAGCGGCTTCTTCAGGCGAGATTCGCTGGCGAGGAAAAGCAACAGTTGTCGAGGAGCTGCTCCGAGGGGCCAGTGGCTCCTCGCCAGGAAGGAGATGGTAGGTGTGGGTGGGAGGTGAGAAGGACTTCACGGCGCCCAGGGCAGTGAAGAGAAGGGGTTTTCACTGCCCCGGGGAGATTGCAGGCTGTCACAGGAGAGAGGAGTGCTCTTCCCACGGCATTTGGGATTGAGCAGCAGCCAGATATCCAAATTCTGAGCTCTCCTAGGGGAAAGATGCCGCTTTACATCTGGCTGGGACAGAGATGAGCAACACCTGGGCACGGTGGGCCGTGTCCAAGGTCTTTTGCCTTGAGACGAAAGCCCCCCATTCCTAAGGGCCAGCCTTAAAGCAGCTTAGACTCCTGAAAGCGCCTCGAAGAGCGGCGGGCCCAGAGAGCAGCCCCTGGTTCGGTGCCGAGCCGTGGGGCTGGGTGCCAGGGGCTCGTGCCAAGGTGAAAGCGGAGAGATCAGGCAGCCAGATGGCATCCTCCCACCAAAGCAGGGACACAAACCGGCTCATCTGCCACCAAGGGCTGCGGCCAGCCCGATGGCATTCCTGAGGGGGGTGTCCCAGGAGGGGAGGGGGCAGCAGGAGCAGGGGTAAAGCCCTGGGTAACTCAACCAAATCCATCTGCAGCCCCCAGCAAAACACACAGCCGTCAAAACACTGGGACAGGCCAACCTGAGAGGTCCCACTGGCCCCCAGTTGCTGTGGGGACACCCACCTTGGTCACTGCTGCCAAGCTGGCAGACGGCTGGGGCCACACTCCTTTATTCCCTGGTGGAGTCAATCCCCACTAGCTCCAGCTCTCAGAGCTGGTGAATCCAAGTCTGCGAGGTCAGGCCATCAGCAGGTGCAACTCCTGGAGATTTACACCAGCCACGAGGCCCATCCATCCGTGGGAAAGGGTCAGATGTGGCTGGTGTGGGAGGAAAGGCCAGAAGTGGCATTGGCACGCTGCTCCTGGCAGCCTCCAAGCCGCTGCAGCAGCTGCCTTTGAGCACTTTTCATCTAATTCAATGAAAACGAGATGTTCAAGTGAATGAAGATAATTTAATAATGAATAGCTCCAACTTATTGGAGAAGCTCTCCATCCCTGCCTGACAGTCGCTGCCTCTAAGTGCAGTTTAATAAGGGAATCACCATCACTCAGCCCTGTGGTAGCAAATCAACATTTTGTTACTCAGGGAAAAGGCTCTGCACTTTCCTAAAGGGTGAAGCTATTTCTCAGGGAGCTGAAAGTCTGTTGGGTTTTAAAAGGAAAATGAGAATAAAGAAAGAAAAAAGAAAAAAAGAAGGAAAAAGAAAAAGAAAAAAAAAAAGCAGAGGAAAATAATGAACCAGCAAAGCAGCCCATCTTCAGAGGCAAAATGTAATTAAAAATAAAAGCCAGCTTGAAGAAGGCTGTAAGTCATCGCAAGCAGCAGCCAACACTGCAAGTGAAAGCGACGCTGGCAGAGCCTGCGAGCGGGGACACAGGGGGTCCAGAGGCTGCACTGAGCCAGAGCAGCGTAACTCAGGAAGACATTTTTATCCATCAGGATGCTGCTTTTTCCAGCCAGGACTAAGATATCTCTGTTCCTCCCCGGCTGCCTCTGTGCTGGGACGGGGCAGCATCACCCAGCTGTTGCAGACCAGCCACCCCGTGCCAGCTCCGGGGTTACGCTCCCAGCCTCCAGCACTGCGGAGAAGTGCTGCCAGTCATCTCCACCCAAAAGCACTCTGTCTGTCTGTACAGCAAAACCAGAAAATGCCCGCAGAACGTCGCGGGTGAAGATGGATTGCGCCGGGAAGGAAGCATCCTTGCGGTGATACACACAGGTCTCACCAGCCTCGGGTCCTCATCCTGCTGCCCCTCAGCAGGCAGCCCTCATCCATGCAGGAAAAATCCCACCAGCGAGTCATTTCCTCAAGGCACGGATCTGCATCCTCCCCGCTATCGATCCGGGCAGCCGAGGGCTGCATCCCGCCTGGCGCTGCCTGCTCCCGCGCGGGCAGAGGGAGGCGTTGAGGCGGGGGATGCCAGGCCCTGCGGATTCCTGCTGACACCTGCCAGCGCTGAGCGCTTAATTATTAATTGCATTTCCAGTAGCAATTGTTGCTCGTGCCGATGGAGTTGGACTAGACATCGCAAGCAATTAGCAGCCCCTCGGCTGGCGCTCGGCCGCTACCTGCTTAACGCTCCGCTCACGTCCTCCGCGGGCTGCGGCGCCGGGAAGGAGGAACCGTTCCCATCTCTGCTCGGAGCCGCCTCATGCCACCGGCCTGCGCCGCCACCAGCCAGGGGCCAGCCCTGCCACGGCGCTGGCGCTGTCCCCGTTCCACGTGGAGGGGCACTCGTGGGAGGTCCATCGGCCGCCGCGCGTCTGCCTGCCACCGATGGCCTTCCCCAGCAGGCACCGGGCCTCCCGGGCAAGCAAAGCCATGAGCAGGAGAGGTGGGAGCCACGGCAGAGGAGCCGGCCCCAAATCCAGGCCCAGGCAGAGCGATCTCAGGCCCAACCTCTCCTCTGCCACGGTTGAGGTGTTCAATCAAATTAATTTTTATCATAACCAAAGTGGCTGGTCAGTGGAGTCCAAGCGGGCTTTTCCTACTCATTGAAACCATTTCATGGCTCAGTTTTGGGAGCTTATTTTCCACTTCATTGAGTGCCATGTTACTGCAAATGAATATATTCCTTGGTTGGTGTGATGGAAAATACAGCTGTAAATGCTTTCTGCTTCATTTGGGTAAAGAGCTCCAGATAGGACTAAGTATAAAGAGAATTTAAATGCTCGACTTCATTAAAAAAGTTGTTTCCCATTCTCTTTCTTCCTGAAAATACAAGGCTGCTAGTGGAGAGAGCAAAAGAAGGCTTTAAATTTACATCAGTGTCATGCTAACCCAGATCACTCCCCACCCGTGACTGATTGCACACGTTTGCCAGGAGCTTCAGTTCCGGAGGTTCAGAGGACTGGGAAGATGAAGGCAGAGGATGGGATGCCCAGTGCTGAAGCCCGGGGTCATGCCATGCCCATCTGTTTCCCTCTATGACTACCTCTGTGATTCCTTTCATGCAGTTGTAGAGAGCCACATGGTACCTCCTGGGCCTCCTTTTCCCCAGGATAACCACATCCAGATCCCTCAGTCACAAGGATTGTGCTCCAAGCTCTTGTCCAGCTCTGTTTCCCTCCTCTGAACACATTCCAGCACCTCAAAATTTTTCCCTGTAGCAACGGACCCAAAACTAAAAACAGGATTTGAGGTGCCTCAGCAGTGCCAAGTACAGGGATGAAGTGCTACCTCTTTCCGCAGCCACAAGCCCTCCTGGCTTCTTGTCCTTCCTGGATCCCTCTCCAAGCTACCCAGCAGCTTTCCTGGTATCTCCCTAGGCCAAAGCAGGTAGAAGATCCTCCTACTCCAGCTGAGTCACAGAGAGCAGTCCCATATCATGCAAAATCTGAACTGTTTTCTGTCCTGGGAGGGCCTCTGCACCCATGGAGACATCTCAAGAGGTCTTGGGAATCTTGAGCCTTCCAAATCCCACTGAGCCAGGATGTCAGGTTGTACTCTGCTTTTACTCAATACCAGCAAAGTGAGGGGAGACTTTCCTCTCTGCTAAATCCAATTTTAACCCAGAAGAAAATACCTTCTAGGTTCCCAGGATTTACCCAGACACAGGTCATCTCAGCAGGGCTGTGGCAGAGCGGGTGGGATGAGTGATAGGCAGCGGGATCACAGAATAAACAGAGTTCTCTTAAATCACAAAATAACCACCTGTTGCACATTTGCTAAATTTCAAACTGCAGCTTCTTATTCCCAAAATATTTATATGGAATTGGTGGGAATGAGTTCCATGTAAGATTCACAGAGATAACTGTGAAGTTAATCCAACCTTCCATTTGAGTGAGGAAGCCAGGGGCCAAGTGACACCCGTGGCTCTCTTGCATCTAACAAGCCGCCTCTCACAGACTGGTCAAACCAAAGGGACCCAGGTCCAAAAACAGCTTATAAGGAGGAGCCACAACAGCCTTATGTCAAAGACTTCCATTTCTCCCCCTCTGATCACGAGGTTTGTCACTCTGCTTTCCAGCAAAACTTCAGGCGCTTTATGAAGGTATTAAATGGCACCATTTCACTCCCCAAGGCACGGGGACAACCCTGATGTGTGCAGGCAGGACAGGGAACCTCCCACCCATCATCCAACCCCAGTGAGCAGCTGGCTCAGTCACCCCAAGACGTTGGCACTGAATCCCATGTGGTCTGGAGGGTCCCTGACCAGCCTGGCACCCTCACATTATCCAGCTGGCATCCCACCACCCACTGTGCCACAACCTCCCCTCCCATTTACCAGCGCGTCAATAGCTGGCAGCAGGTGTGAACAATTAGCACCCAAAAGCTGGATGAAGCACAACGTGCTGTAATTATCACCTTAATGGCATTTCAAGACTACCACCACCGGCTGGAAGTAAAACTTCAGCTGAGCGAGTTTAATAAGCATATCTAATGTAATATTTGCAGGGAAGGGAAGGCTGGCTTTAGGAAGGATTACGGTAGCTTTGCAGCTTTGCGTAGCTTTACACGGGGTATTTCACATGCAACAGATAAAGCAGGATGAGCACGTGATAGCTGCAAACCCCCACGGTGGCAGCAGCCTGTGAGGCTCCCTCCCGTCCCTTGTTAAGTCGGAGATTACATGCTCAGAGAGCAGGTGGCACTGGATCCTTGCTCTGGCTGCCCCCAGGATGGTGGCAGCCAGCAGGGTCCCCATGCTCTCGGGCATGGCCAGATGCTGTGTCATCTCCTGGGCAGACAGCTGAACCCTGCTGAAGGCATCGCATCGCTCTCCACCAGTGCACAGCAGGCTCCAGATCTGCAGATCCAGCCTCCTTGAGGGCGCTCCCTCATCTCTGCCCAATCTCTGGAGGGGAAAAGATCCCAGAGGGACCTGGCATTGGCTCAACTGGGTTCACAGGAGCCCAGCTCTGGGTGCAGCAGCTCCACATGGTGTGGTGGATCCATATGCCCTCTCCACTTGATGTCTCCTCCAGCCCAGGAGCCTTCACCAGCTCTGACTCAATGGCTTGGACCCTCAGAAGCCACCAGGCACCTCAATTCCCTTCAGTGTGGATGGAGTCTCCAGGGATTTTTAGCTGATCCACGCACCCACAGGGAAGGCAGGGGACTGCACAACAGCTCAAGGGATCTGCTGTGCATGTCCCAGCCCTGCAACACCCAGCCACAGGGTGCCAGGAAGTGAGGGGTTTATTCAGATTGAGAGACCTTCCTAAGCCTAACAGATATCCAAAATTATTCTTTATCAAGGATTAAAATTTAAAATAAATAAATTTTAAAAAAAATACAGAAAAGAGCTTTGCAAGTCTCAAATTCCAGTGTGGTTATCCAAAGCAGAAGGTGCCTGTCAGCACCTGAGAGCCCAGACTGCCCTGGGGCCAGCCAGCCTTTAGGTAATATCCTATATAAAGCTCCTGCCTCCGTGTGCTGCCCTGGAGAGCTCCTTGGAAATGCTGCCTTACTGCCTTGAGATGCATCAGGTTTTGCTTAGCTTTGAACCACCAGGTCACCTTGTTGTTAATTAATGCACCGCTAAAATTATGTTTGGGGGCTACTAAGGTTTATTGGGTAGAAAATTATTTCAAATACAGAGAGCAGGCAGTAAAGACTGGAAATATGTTTTCAAGTATAAAGCTAATTGCTACAGGGAATCCCTCCGGGATCCATTTGGAGCCCTTGGTTTTTTATTTCCTTCCTCCGTTAACGACCTGGCCAAGGTTTGTAGAACAGCAAATGCACAAGCGATTGCTGGTGGTGTGGTGCCCTGCACGCTGGCAGCTGGCACGGGGGGCATTCACAAGTCTCCACAGTGGTCCTCAGCCTCGTGCCCTGTCACAGCAGAGCAGGGCAGCCTGGCAACCAGAGAACCATGGAATTGTTAATGTTGGGAAAGACCTTTAAGCACTGCCAGGCCCACCGAGTGCCCATCCACCCATTTTTTTGAACACTTCCAAGAATGACGACTCACCACATTGCTGCTCCAACGCTTAACCATTCTTTCAGTGGAAAGAATTCTTTCCAAAATCCAATCTAAACCTTCCCTGGAGCAAGTTGAAGACATCTCCTTTTGTCCTGTCACTTGTTACCATGGTGGCAACCTTGCTGGATCCAACTCTGCTCTCAGCTGTAGTGTCATCCTTCTGCTCTCCGCATGAGTTCAGCGAGCCACGGGAGAAGCCTGTCCCACCCTCCTGGTGTTCCTGGAGAAGAACCCCAAGAAAGGGATCAGCTGCTCCCACAAAAGCCTCGTGCAAGTCCCACGGACACACCAGCGTTGGCACCTGCACATGAAGTCATTATGAAGCGAAACAGTCCAGATGCAGCCTTGAAAGTGAGACTGGCCTAAGGCTGGACTTGTGACCAAAGGACTTTGCTTCAACATCGCAGAGACCCCAAAGTTTGTCTGAGAAGAGTGTCCTGCCTGATACCCTGCAGGCCTCCAGCCATGCCAGTAGGAAGGAGCGAGTCCTCATTTCCAGGATGGGGTCTGCTCTCACAGGTGTATGTAAAGTAAAATAAAAAGGCAGTAACTTCCCAGGCCAAGCTCAGCCACAACTGGATCAGGAAGGACCAAGAAGGGTCACCTTGGTGAGGGTGCTGAGAGGCAGGGGCTCCCTGGTCCCCAAACCCCAAGGCCGGGCCTTGGTGCCTGCCCCAGGCACTGCCCACTGCTGCCTGGAGAAGCGTTCACACAAGCATAAGTGCTTTCCTGGACCACAGCCCAAGTGGACTGAGGGGGCTTGAGTGGCACAGATGGCTTTTTTTCTTTTTTTTTTCTTTTTTAAAAATTTTTTTTCCCCTGATGGTGCCCTCTGAGATGTAAATAAGTGCACAGTGGTGACCCAGACAGGTGGCAGAACTGGACAAGACCCAGAACACTTATTCATAAAACCATCTTGTTCCCCATTTGGTTTGGTGATGGGGGAACACACTGAGCTGCCTTACTTGCTATGCTCAGACACCACTTTGCTCTACTTAATTTTGCTTCCTAGAAGAAGCATCTCTCCCTCTAAGTGCTCCTTACTCCAGCACCTCTGAAGCAAGCAAGGTTCCAACACAAGCCAAGCACCAGGATCCTGCTCCTGGTCTGGGTTTGGAGGGTCTGGACAGCAGCAGGGCCACCAAGGAGCGTGGAGTCTGCTCACCCATCATCTGGAGACTTTGATGGTCCAAACCTGTCACAGCTGGGCAGGGCAGGCTGGAATCACTCAGAAATTGGGGTTTGCTGGTGCTCCCTCTTCCCCTCAGGAAGCAGCTGCCCTGGGAGCATGACAGCAGCCAGCAGTGCTGCGGAGGAGATGATCCATCTCCCCCTGAGCTGGCCAGCACAGAGAAATGAAAATGGTGCCATGCTGCCCAAAACCACCCACTCTAGAATTTCATCTTCCAGAAAATACTAAAAAAAACAAAAAAAACACCCCACCCCCCCCCAAAAAAAAAAATCCAACCAAAAAATAAAAACCAAACCAAACAAAAAAAAACAGCCCAAGAAACAGTCATTTCTGGTGAAGGAGGCTGTGTCCAGCAGTCATAGCCAGGCTCTGGCTGTCATTCCTGACTTAATCGCTGTTATAACTGGAATACAAAACCAAATCATTTCATCACCACTGGATTTCATTTCACTTCCTGCTCTCACAGCTGTCTCTCCTGCCTGGACCAAAGGCTTGTGAGGCAGGAACTGGCTCTCCCTAAGAGAATCTCCTGTTGCTGGTGTGGCCAGCCTCCACTTGGGTTCTTCTGCGCAGGGCCAGGAGCTGGACTCAGTGATTCTTACGGATCCCTTCCAAGGCGGGATATTCTGTGCTTCTCTGACTCTGTGGCAGAGATGCTTCTGTCGTTAGTAGCCAAATGAGGCACCACATACACTTGAAAGCCAAACGCAGTTCCAAGACATCTTCCTCTGCCGCAGCCGGCATCGCCTCACCGTGCAATTAGCGTGGGGTCAAAAACCTTTCCTTTAAGCGTGCCCCGAGCGGGGAGCCGGCGCTTACAGGCTCCCCAACCCTGCAGTTCAGACCGCTTGGTCTCTGCCTTGGCAGCAGGAGCACGTCAGCTCCAGCGCCACAGACACGAGGCGCTTTGAAATGCAGATCCTGGCCCCGCTTTGTTCCCGCATCTTTGTAGGTGCCGCATTTACAACGCCCTCGCATCTTGATCACCGGCCTTACACCGAGGCCCCCTGCGCCGTGCGTGTGTGATGAGCTCTTGTTAGTGTTCAGGAGCACGCAAACCCCGGGAGCCTTCTGCCTCCCCCGGCTGCTCTTCGCTGATGCTGGGGCAGGGAGATGCGGTGGTGCAAAGCCCGGGGTCAGCAGCAGCCGGGACGGATCAGAGGATGCTTTTCAAGTTCAAGCCCTTGGTTCAGAAAGCTGCTCAGAGGAGCAGCAGTTCACGTGTCTGTCCTGGTGCCATCGCAGGGGAGACGGCGAATGAGAGAAAATCACTGCTCACGCACCAGCAGCTGGAGATATCAGCCCCCCTCTGGGCACGGGCAATCCTTTCACAACGGGAAGCCACATCCAGAGAGCTTCAGATGGAGATGGATTTGGGATTCCCGCGATGCTGATCACCTCCCCCCGACGCAGGGGTCTGCCCCAGCCTGTCTCCCCTGTCCTCGACCAGCGAGCTCAAGCTGCCGAGGGGAATGTGGCTCACAGTCTGCTGGCAGATGCCCCATCCTTTTCAATTACGTGCAGTCCAATTCCCATCATGAGGAGGGGAGCCAGGAGGAAATGCCACCGAAGTCAGCGGAGCCATGCTGCATAGTCTGGAGTGAGCAGGAGGAGATGCTAAGCCTGGCCTACACACATCATCTGGGTCTCTTATATCTGCCCCGTGCTCGCCCAACCCTCATTTAAATTTATGGCATCTGTTCCCAAACTAGCAGGACGTGTTTATAATTAATAAGAGGGATGTGGGGAGATGTCTCCTTTTTTCTTCTTTAAAGCCAAACATCAGACAGTGTTCCAGCCTCTGCTCCCTGTGATGCAAAGCCTGCTCCAAAACCTGGTCCCCAGCTGCCAGCCTAAAAGCCAAACCACAGGGCATTGACCCCAGCAAACATTGCAACACACAGAGCTGATTTAAACTTTTCCCAGGATGAAGCCTTAATGGTTCATGGGCTTGGAGCCCTCGGCCCACCTTAGCCCGCTGACAGAAGCGGGCTCCAGCACTGCACACTCTGGGGCGCAGCCAACACACCCCAAAACTTTGGCAGTTCCTGATGGCCCAACTCCCACATGAGAGGAATGAGCCCCCTTTTTGCTGACAGCATGGAAGGGCAGATCAGGATATCCAGCAGCTGCCCAGGATTTCCATGCCAGCACATCTGATAGACCTGGAGACGTGGCCATGCCCCAAGCTGTCGTACAGGCCCATGGGAAGTCCAAAAGCCACCCCTGCAATGTGGCACGGGAAGCAATCAAGGAAGATAAACAGCTCTGTGAATTTCTGAGTGCCCCGTATTAGCAGAGGAATTACTTCAGAGAGCTGTAAGATCTGTGGAAGCCTCCGGGCACCAGAAGGAAGCCAAACAAAGCCCTGTGCTCCCTGTTGGCTGACCAGGGAAATTGTCCCCAGATGCGGTGACAGCTGTGGCCACTCTTCACCACCTCAGAGAGAGACAGGACCACCACCAAACCCAGGAGCCAAATTAGGCACCAAGGGAGACGGGGGATTCCTCCCTGGACTCTGCAGAGGACAGCAGACACTCTGAAGTGAGGGATTAACATACGGCAAAGACAGCACAAACAAAGATCAATCCAGTCTCGCTACAGCACACCAGATACCCAAGGACTCTCCCCTTTGGAAAGGCTCTGAATGAATAATCCTTCCATGAATATTGAGAGCTATCTTGAAACAGTGGCTGTCCCTTCCCACCCACCAGCCCTCTTGAAGGCCACTCCAGAAGGATCTCTTTCAAGCGTCAGAAATCGCTTTTAAAATCCCATCTAAATTTATTGATGCCCAGTTTATCACATAGGGCTCCACCTTTCCTGACCAGAGTCCTCACAAAAACCAGTGCATTAGCAACTGGACATCTTTCAAAACCTATTGGGGGGTTACACCTAATCCCAGTTACTACAGAAAGTCTGGGACACAGCCAAAGGATTTGTCCTGTCTTGAAGGGGGACCTTTGATAGGACGCCCAGTCCCCTCCTTCCTCTTGGGAGGAGCAGGGAATGAGAAAGACTGGATATCTTAAAGCCTACTTTAATGCTCAAAAAAGATGTATTTGCAGACTTTGTGGCTGAAACACCATCAATTTTTATTTCTCCTGCACCGAGGCTATTTAGGGTTTGCCTGCCACGGAGACCAAGCCAGCAGAACCTGGCCCTTCCTGCGTGCAGAGGCTGGTGCCAAGCAAGGAGGAACAAACCCAGACAGCTGGGATGGGAAAAGGTCCCTGCTACCTGCAGGATGGCATGGCTGCCCTTCCAGCCCATCCCACGGGGGTTACAGATGTTCTTTAAGCTCTCCCCTGCTTCCTGAGTGATTTCTAACTCCCACTTCATCCCAGCAAGGACCATTAAGCTTCTGAGATCTC
Source organism: Regulus satrapa (assembly GCA_013396955.1). NCBI lineage: Eukaryota > Metazoa > Chordata > Aves > Passeriformes > Regulidae > Regulus > Regulus satrapa. The sequence continues at coordinate 238,320 of VWZN01019440.1, read as the reverse complement.
TTGGAAACCTAAATAAAAAGTCAGAGACTATCAAGAGATTTGCAGCCAGCGGTGGAAGGAAATGCTATCCATCCCCAGGAGTAGATGCTGAAGGGGTGGAAAACCAGTGTCAAGCCTCTGGGAGCTCCTGGATATCCACAGAGTGTCAGGGTGGCCACCAGAAGGACACCACAGGCAAACAGCACACCTGGACCATCTTTCATAAGGACACAGGAATTCAGAGGGTCCTTCCACCCCAGTAAAAGTTTGGGATTTAGATGCCCAGCGATATCATTGAAACAATTTCCTTGATCTTTTATTACCCTGGTAAATAATTTATTGGGACAGGCATTTAAAAAAATCCCATAAAAGACCTATAAAACATATTTATCACACAAAAAAAACCCCTCTCCTTGGCTCCAACCAACAAGCTGAAAACTTGTTTGTATACTTCACTGCACATAAACTAACCAATGCTTTGTGACAGCTTTAAGCTTTTTAACAGCTCTCTCCCTGCTGCTTTTTATTTCCATTTTTCTCTCTGCAAATTCACAAGGTAAAAAAAGAAGAACCCACCGTAACAGGAGAGGCCTCTGCTCTTGGACGGATATTGACAGCCAGGAACTGCCTTCCCAGTTTTCCTGACACTGGAAAATTAAATAAATGATGCTTATTTTGGCTGAAAAACTCAACTCAAAGTTGTGGTTATTCAGAGTACATCGGGACGTCGGGCTTGGCAGAGGAACACAGAGGGATGGATGCTGTGTGACTGAGGTGCCAGTGGTGCAGGCTCTTTGAGCCTCAGTTTCCCTCCTGAGATCAGGAACACTTCTGACCTCTTCTGCTGGCAGTGGGCAGGATCCCTTTTTTTTTCATCCAAGCCTTAAATAAATGGAGAATTCTAACAAAAGGCTGAGGAATGAGTTTTCCCACCCAAAACATGCAGCAGCCACAGGCACCAAAGCTTTTTGGCATTGCCTTGCACACCAGAGGATCCAGCTGGATGAAGGCTGGCCAGCAGGATGAGAGTTCAGTCTGCTGCCAAAGTACAAAACCAGAACCCAAACCACGTTCCCTGCTGCAGGCAGGATTCCTGGTGCCAGGCTCCGAAGGCAGACCTTCCACATGCCCTGCACGGTGCCCACAAACCCAGACCTCGTCTGGGACAGCTCTGCCCAGTGAAATGCCAACAAATACAGCTCACCTGGCACGGGGTGACTGACCTGAGGATGGTCTGAGGTGGGTTCTTCCTCTTCCCAGGACCAAGGGGAGCTGTGGGAGCAGCGCTGAGGCCTGACTGAGTCTGGAGCTACCCTGCATCACTCTTCCAAGCCTGCAGAGGAGCATTGGGAGGAGGGGGAGCACAGCCCTCCGGGTCAGCAGGGCTGCTGCCAAGGCACACAGACACCCAGGAATGCACAGAGCCCGCTCCACACGGCATCTGGCAGAGGGAGCCAGGAGCAGTCTGGGTCACGGTGCTCCCTGTGCAGGACTTGGCTCGTTCCCATCCCCAGGCATCTCCAAAACCCCTCATCCTGGTGCCAGCTCCAACACAGAAGCAATATAATCCAGTGAAAAGCCTTTTCAGGGCTCAGCCCACACTCCAGCTATGCTCCCCCCTTCACTGGGCTTCCCTTTCTGCCTTCCCAAAGCCCACACCAGGCACCTGAGCTACAGCTGCTTTCACACCTCTGTGAGCCAGAGTGCTCCTGTCCACACTGGCTGGTTCTCCACGAAGCTGCTCTCTGCCTCCACCATGTTGTTTACAGGGAGAGCAGAAAGGCAGAGCAAGCTCAGCCAGAAGGGCTGTTTGATGAAGAACAGGCTCTGAAAAGGTGGTCAGTGGTTCAAGTAAGCTGGGGCTGGGGTATCTGCATGCTAGGCAGATACTGCACTTCTCCCCAGCTCCACCTTGGCACATTTACAGGGCATGTGAGAGCTCATCCAAGCCAGGGAAGGTTCTCCAGCTCCAGTGCAAGGCAGCTCCCAAGCAGGTCAAAGCCCAGCAGAGCATCAGCTGCTCTGTGCTCCTGGAGGCTGGGATGGGTGGTGTGGGGCAGAGAGAGCCTTTCCTGCCAGACCCCCAGTGCTGTCACTTCTCTCTGACACTCCATGCCCTCCCCAGTGCTGTGAATAAAATCTTCTGCGCAGGGCCGACCCTGTGCAGCTCTCTGGGCAGCCCATGCAGCTCAGCACAGGTCCCAGCAGGACACACCATCCTGGGGGAGGCCAGCATCGCCCACAGCAGGGACAGCAGGCTTCCCTCCTTCCTCCTCGTCATGGCCATCAGTGGCAGGAAGCAAAATGGGCACCGTGAACTGCAGTGTGGATTAGAACTCTCCAAGTTTGCTGGGATGGAGACTGAGCTGTGGCTTTCAGTGGATTCTTTTGGCCAGGGAAGACCGTGGAACAGCCTCTCCTGGGAGTCCAGGCTCAACTCTGGGGCCTCTCCCACCTTCACCGAGTCCCAAGCTCCTTCGGCTGCCACTTTTGGACTGATGAGCACATTAGCAGTTAAGTCCATTTGCAGATTTAAAAGTCAAACCCTGCCACAGGAAATTAAAAGATAATGCAAAGAATTATTTTTAAAAATTAATCTTTATTACTCTCCACTCCCAAGCTGCTAATAAAAAAAATGTGTTCCTCATGCAGTCTCCATAAAAACAGGTTATAAAGCAGAGGAAGAGAGGGAGGCAGATGCTTTAAAAAGGCATCTTTCATCCCTCCGCCCTGCCTGCCATAACCATCCATCTGCACCTGCGTGTCAGCTCCCAGCAGCTCCCAACCCAGCCAGCCCCCTTCACCCTGCAAGACAATTATTCCCCATTTCCATGTGGTCCCCCTTGTCCTCTCTGTGTTCCATCCACGCGAGATCAGCAATCCCAGGTCCAGAGAGCAGTCTAGAAGGTGGTTCAGGGGCACACCCTCCTTGCTCCAGGTATCTCCGAGCCCTGTGAAAACCAGGCTGAATTACAGCTCATTACAGAAAGGGCAGGCACTTGGGAAGTAAACAACACAGCTATTACAGATGCCAGCAACAGCTCCACAACACCAGAGCAGGGCTGATACCTGCAGGGAGCCGTGCCTGAGACAGGAGCTCTCAGAAACCAGTGAAGAGGCCGAGAGGGAGGTGGCAATTCCAAGAGTTTCTTCTGAAAAGGCTTCTCTCTACGGCTGTGCTCAAGGAAGCAGCTCAGTCCTTGGTTTTCTTAGCTGGAGCTTGAGCCCATGGAGTCAGATATGGGACAGCAAAGAATTTCTGTGTCATGATACCAGGAACAAGTCATCCAGGTCTTGACAGGTCCAAGGGCCACCACAGCTGAGGAAGAGCACCCAGTTTAGCATACGAGAGAAATGAAGAAGCGAGAGGCAGCCAACCCACCAGCTGTATTCCTGCTGCAGTAGAAGAAACAGCCACTGGCACAGATCTGTGTCCCACCAGCCCTCTGGCCAGCCTGGGAGTGTGCCTGGCCAGAAGAAGACCCACCACCATTGCTCCTGCCAAAACAGTGCCCCTGGGTCTGGTAGAAACACAGCCAGGCCAGGACAGAGCAGGGGGCTTCACAACAAGAGTGATGAGGGACCGAGAGCTGCTGCACTGCATCACAAGCACAACATGAAAGCTGCTCCGTGCCCAGAGTGGGGACAAAGGAGCCGAGCAAACCCCAGAACATGCCCTGCTAGCTCCATGGGAACTGCAAAGCCCAACCTCCCCACGCTCAGATGAGCAGTACAAGCACCAAGCCCACCCTCAGGCCTCCCCCAGGCAGCACACAGTGGGTTTAGTGCAGGTAAGGCAGCCCAACACCTTCTCCTCACTGGGGATGAAGGCAGCACTGGAGCTTTTCCAACTCCTGGAGGGGAAGATGCATCTGGAAAGGAAGTGCTGGCAAGGAGCAGGTGCCACGGATGGAGGAAGGAGGCAGGCAGAGGCACAGGCAGGCTGAAGCAGGACGAATGAGCAGCCCCTGGGAGGGGCAGTGCCTGCTGCTCGGGACACCTGCGGTCCCCAGCACGGGCAGGAGCGCAGGGGGACACCGGAGCACAGCGAGGTGGGAGGTGCCTTTCCGAGGGGAGGCTGACTGTGATTGATGGTGCCGTGCTGTGCTCTCACTGATGTAGAAAATTAGAGAGAGATCGCTTCAGATAGCGACCCATCTGAGACACTTGTTGTGTCCGTGTCCTGCACGCAGGCGCCTCTCTCGGGGGCTCTCCCTCCAGCCTGCAGCCTCCTTATCCAGAGTGCTGAACTGGGAAAAGCAGAGCTGTTTTATTTTTACTTCTCCCCCCCCTACTCAAAACTACTGGACTGTATTATTCTTGGGAACACGTAAAGCGCTGATTTACTTGCTCAGCTACTTGAAGGAAAGTTTGATTCTCCTCAGCTGGGAAAAAGTAGCCCTTCACTTTTCTCTCTTCAACCAAGGCTGGGAAGAGCCTTTTTAAAATACAGGAGCCATTTTCTCAGATGGAAATAGCTTCCTTAAAAATAGTGAGTCATGCTCCACACCGAGATGGATCTGATAGCTGGTACTCCATTAATGGAGCCCTGTGGTATTGTCCTCCTGGCAGGACGGTCCCTTCTTGGCTTTCAATCCCTTTGCCATTTAACCAGGTCCTGGTTTACTGTGGATGCTTTTTGTCCTTCCACTACTTCTCTGCCAGCCGAGAAAAGTTTTTTAAAAACCCACATAGGCTTCCATATGAAACGATGGAGGCGGTGGTCTAGATCAGCACAGGCTGGCGTGTCTTCAGGAGAGGTGTCACACCACAAACAAGACACCACTGGGCCCTTGACTTCAAACAACGCTGTCCCTCATGAGTAGGCAAGCAGTTTCTTTCCAAACAGGCATAGCAACTGAGCTCTCATTCCTTTAGTCCCAACATTTCCATGCTGGTCTAGAAACGGTAGAGGAACCTCTCTGACTGCTGCCCAGACAGTCCCAAAGAGGCCTTACAGTCCTGCAGAGTCATCTTTCTTCAAACTCCCCAGAGCTCCAGCACCTAGACCAGCCCAGGCTCTTCCACTTTGCATGGATGTCCAGACTCCCACACTAGGGAGTCCCTCCCAAGACGACAGCAGCTAAATCCAACCCTGCTTTCCTCCTTTGTTGAAAGGACAGCAGCTGCAGCCCCGCCAGTGCTCTGAGCATCCCTTGGGTCACAGGGCTCAGAGGGCTGGCAACAAGCAGCACACGCCAAATTCAAGCCAAAGGCTGAAGCACTCGAGAAATCCCCATAGGAAGATATTTAGAACAAAGCTTTGCTCTTCCTCCCTCCCACACATCCACCACAGACTGACCCCAGTGCCTCCTACCAATTTTCCCAGTGGTAGTTAGTCATCTACCCTTTGGAAGTCCCTTCTGGGGGTGCAGAACGAATCCCCACACATCCCCCCCTTTCTCCATCTGTTAATGGCTTCCCTCCACCCAGGCTCAGCCTCCCCCAGCCTGAGCTAATGGTAGGAAATTAGCATTAAAATGATGGTTTGCTATTAGCGGATCCTCAGCTCCCCATCACGCTCCAGGAACAGCAAATGACAGGCTGTGATTTCCCCACCGCGGTGCAGAGGAGAAGCAACAACGGCAGCCAGAAGTGCTGAAGATACCCAAGGAAAAGTTTTAGGCTCATCTCTCCCGCCCCAGCAGCCCTTTTCCCTTCGCCATCCCCGCCGTGCTCATCCACCGCACAGGCAATCCTACAAACAGATGGCACCTGGGCAGGAAAGCAGACAAATTGGCTCTCACCTGCAGGAGCACTGAGAGCTTCCAAAGCAGACGAGCACTCGCTCGCCAAGAGCCCCACGGGGTGGAAATGCCAGAGGAATCTGCCATCGGTCGCCTTCCTCATGGCTCACCAGCTCTGGCTCCCGCCTCGCCCGGCTGCAGGCGTGCAGCCGGCTCCTCGTGGGAGCTGGTGGCAGGAGGAGGCTGTCCTTGTGTCCTGGATGGAAAGGAAGAAGCAATTCAGGCTGAGCACCAACGGAGCGATGCTTTTATCCATGTCAGCACAACACTTTGGTTTGGAGGGCTTGCAGCCCGCAGTGAGAGGGTTTTCGTGGGTCCCCACTGAACATCCATCTGCTTGTCGAAAAATGAACTCAGCTCAAGCTGCCTGCTCTCTCTTCCTGCCAAAGTGGGGGTCTGCCCTCCCAGAAACCTCCCCTCCTTGACCAGGTAACTGTGTGGATGGACAGACCCATTTCATTTTCTGCCTGCCTGCTCCTCTGAGCCCACCTGGCTGTAAGATTCTCTGTACACGGGGGTGAGGGAAGCAGCTCACGTACCAGGCTGCAGAAAGCCAAGAGGCAGGAGCAGCTCAGCAAATCCATGGGTGTCAGGGCAGGCTGTCACCTCCCTTTGAGCACCTGAGTGACCCTGCAGTCACACAGCATAGAGGGTGAACTCACTCCTCCTTGCAGAGCCCCACCTGCAGCAGGGAAAGGGGGCACAGCGAGGCCGAAAGGTGCAGGAGCCCTTGGGTGCTTTCAGGGCATCTCACATGGAGCTGTGCACAACTGCTGAAAAATTCCAAAGCTGCATTTTAAGTCCCTTGAGGGACTTCAGTCAAACTGGTGACCAGCAACAGGACCTAAAGGAACAGCATGTAGAGCTGTGTGAGGGGAGGTTTAGGGTGGGGATTAGGAAAATGTACCCAGAGGATGACTGGGCACTGGAACAGGCTCGCCAGGGCAGTGGTCATAGCCACAAGCCTGCCAGAGCTTAAGGAGTGTTTGGACAGTGATCTCAGACACGTGGCAGCATTGTTGGGGTGTCCTGTGCAGGGACAGGAGTTGAACTCGATCATCCTTGTGGATTGCACCTTAGGATACTCTATGATTCAACAAAACAGTGCCCTTCCCTCTACCTCATCCTTCACTCTCTTTAAAAATACCTGCACCAGCCAGTGTCCTCAAGGCCCAGCCTTCCAAATGCATTGTCATGGGCCTAAGAGGCAGGATGCAAAAGAGAGGGAAAAGAGTAGTAGAAAAAAGCAGGATAAAAAAGATTTCCCTTTCCCCAGCATTCCCATCAGCAGCTGAGATGTGGGAGCAAGGAGGACTCATCTGATGATGGATGAGAGAGGTGTCCTCCTTGGTAAAGCAGAGCAGGAGCAGAAGGAAGCACTGCTCCCAAAGGCCATTCTCACACCTCCTTGGGATAAGGAAAACAACCATGAGAGGCAGCAGAATCCCTTCTCCCTGCACGTTTGGAATTCATCCCTGGCCTGTCAGGGGGGCCACGACCCAACCGCACATTTGTATATTCACTGAGCCGTACACCCAGCTCGGGCAGACTCCTGACAGATGCAGATGGAAAAGCCATTTTTCATAAAGTGAGGGTAAAAAGGGAACAAGAAAAAATAGAAAAACAAACAAAAAAGGCTCAGGCATCATCTGGAAAAGATACAACAGAGCCAGGGCTGAGAGAGAAGCAGAGTCAGATTAAATTTTTGGATCTTTAAGCACACTAAGAGGCCAGTCCCTTTCCTCCCCTTTCTACTGTGGCCTGGTGGCAGCAGGTACCTTCATCCTTTACTCCAGAACCAGCTGAAAAATGAAAACTGGACACAGAACAACACCAAGGCTTTGCTGAAGTGGCCCTTGGGCACAGATGCTGGTAGAGAGCCTGCTGGACCAGGTGGGCACAGATCTTTCCAAAAGATCAGCTCCTGCTCAGAGGAGGTGAGCGACAGCCTGCAGAAAACACGAACCATTAACACGTGAGTCTGCCCCTCAGACGTGGACCTAGCTTAGGCCTGGCCCTAAGGAGCATAGGGGCCCCCATGGCTCTGAAGGGACATTCCTGGCAGACCTCCAGCTGGTACGAGCCTGCCAGCATGGCAGAGGACCGCTCTGTGCAGCGCTGCCACCATGGCAAACACTGCAGCCTCCGACGGCCCCAGGTTGTTCCAGGCAGTGACAAGGGGTTTCCCTCTGTCCCGGGTCACCACGCAGCCAAGAGGCAGCAGTGACAGGGAGGCAGCAGGAAGAGCTGCTCTGCACAGCACAGGCTGTGCCCCGAGCAGCACGTGTGCCTGCCCCGCTCAGCACCAGCAGCCAGCGGGGCCCCATGCAAGCCAAGGGGAAGGGGAAAGGCAAGGGAGAATTACCCTCACGGAGGGAAAGATTTCACCTCTGCCAGTGACATTCTGCTGTTGTCACCGCCAGCCATAACATCACCCTCTTGATGCGAAATCCAACTTGACAGAGATACAGGAAAGGAGCCGAGAGGGCAGCAAACTCTGCCCAGCCCTCTTTGTAACCCCAAATCTCCCGTGGCTTCCAGCCTCTGCACGAAGCAGAGCCAGCACCTCATTACCAGGTTACTAAGCAAGTAGATATTCCTCTTCCAGAGCCATGGAATAATATTTTCTTGCAGTTATCCCTCTTTCTGGACAATTCTGAGAAGAATTTCATTTTGGTCTCCGCTGCATCCTCTTTGTTTCTGAAATGAGAAACAGATGTAGGAGCCCACACCTCCTTTTCCAAACAACACAAGCAGCCATAATCTGAAGTCACCAAAGCCAGAAGAGCTTCTGCTGAGAAAGTCCAGGTGCCTTCAGACTCACTGGAGGTGCATCGAGCCCCATTGATCCCTGCTGCCTGCAGCATTTCTAGATGATATTCATTCTCTTTGTCCTAGGAAAAGGCAAGCACGGGGCTGGCAGCAAGGCTTGGTGAAGGTTACTGCTGAGACCTGGTAGAAATGTCATCCAGCAACACGTTTCAAGAAAGATTCATCCCCAAGCAGCCCGGCTCCATAATAAAAGTGTCAGAGCAGCTGACTTGCTTCCCCCCATTCTCACTGCATACAGATTTATCCCGTCTCAGGTCTCTCTCCCTCCATAAGCCAGCACGTGTCTTTCCTTTCAATAGGCTGGCAGTGAAACTCAGCCAGCTGAGATCGTAGGAGAAAAGGGAATACAAGAAAGGTAAAGGCATCATGGGGGGAAAAAATTGCTTAGGAGCCATATTTTCCTTTCATTTTGGCTGCCCTCAGTTCTGAAATGGAGGAGGACGAAATGAGAGGCAACTTAACATGAGAATGCTCCAAAACCAGCAGCCATTTGTCCTGATGTTCCAAACCAATTCCCTAGCTGCCAGGCTGTGTCACCTCCCTCTCAGGGAGCTCAAATCCCATTCCTGATAAAATCCATCCCAAAAGGCATAAATATCTCCAAGCCTTCATCCTCCCAGCCAGGGAGCCCCTTCTCAGAGGGCTGTGCATGTGGTGGGCACCCAGAGAGAGTAGTGAAGAGGAATACTGGGGCTCCTTCTGAGTCTGTGTCTCAGGGAGCACTGAGAACTAGCTCACCTTCACCTCAGAGATGTGATGTTAATGCAGCACCACAGGCAGCCCCTGAGAGAGAACAGTCTGCAGGAAATTTAAAAAAAAAAAAGAGAGAGAAAGAGATATTAATGGTCCTTTGCAAACAACTAAAAATACCCAGAACGGCCAGAGTTTCTTCTGGATTTTTTTTTCTTTTCTTCCCCCAACTTACGCCCAAAGGAATGTGCCACACAAATTAAAATGATTTCCCTCCAACCTGCAAGATAGGAGCAGGCAAGGCATCCTTCAGCTGTGAGTGAAAGAGATGGAGCCTGCCTTTGTCAGGAGCACACCAGCCCCAGGGAGGTGAGGTGGTGGGGGACGGCAGACAGAGCTGCAGGGATCCTGTTGGTTAATTCCCAGTAACTGGGACAGACAGGTCTGTGCCAGGCACCCAGCTGAGGTCCAGGGGGTGTTTCATCAACATCAATAGCAGAAGTGAATCCTGGGCACCTAAACTGCCTTTGGGGGGGATGTAGAGTAAGAGCAAAGAGCTGTGGAACAGCTTTCCATGGAGCAGAGAGAGCCTCCACTACCACCAAGGCAGCCCTGCTAAATGTGCAAAGCGTACTGCAGGAGGCAGAGGCTGTGATTCCTCCTGGCCCCATGGACATTATCACCCAAGGACATGGCTTTTCTGGCCCACGCCAGGGTACCCACTCAGGTATGTGCCCTAGCACACGTTTTCTCCTTTCAGTTGAGGGAGAGAGTTTATTTCTAGCAGTGAGAGCTCATAGGCAGGAGGAGAACCAAGACCACCCCCAGCAGAGTATAAAAGCGCTGCTTTGCTGCGTCACAGCTGTCTCTCACATCTGGATGCAGACAGAACTTAGAGCACTGCAGCTGGCCCCAGCTCCTCGGCTGCATTCCCCGTCCTGTTAGCGCCAGGCGGGCGAGAGGTCTGGCAGCCGAGGTGAAGGGCCACTTCATCTCCATCACATTCTCCTCTGCTAATGAAAATGTTTCTCCAGCGTGTCCTCGGGAAGGTTTCCTTCAGCTCCAGCCCTCGTGTGATTGAAGGCTAATCTCTGTTCCTCTTGGCTGAATGGCAGCCCACGAGGAAGGTGATGTATCGTGTTTCCCTTCAACTCGACGTTTAATGGCGCTGGCAGAAGAAGAAAAAGCATCGGATGTTTCCAGACTGAAAGTGAGCTCCTCCCAAAACACCGAGAGGTCAGGGCAGCAACAGGGGCCTCAGGGACTGGCACCCCTTTAAATTCCAGCCTGCTTTGAAAGGCCGCTTGGCTTGCCAACATCCTCCCTGCCAGAGGCAGTCCAGCTGATAGCAGTGGCCACAGGAGGCAACACGTCCTGCTGCAGCCCCGTGGGACATGAGTGGCCTCCAGTGAACTCCCCATCATCAGTCTGGTGAGCACAAGGGTCTGGGAGAGAGGCCAAGGTCTAGAGTGCAGACTTTTTGGGGAGGAAAGCATGTGACAAAGGCTCAACACTCACAGATTCCTCTGGCTGGCTCCAAACTTAGTCACTGAAGCCTCAAGATGGGAAATATTTCAATCTGTGATGTTATCTTCCTTTAAAAATTCTTGGAGACCTCCTGATAAAAGAAACAAAACAAAAAAAAAAAGAGAGAGAGAAACAAATCAGGCTTACAATCCTCTTGCTGTTGTGCTGCTCGCACACAAAGAGACACCTGGCTCCATGGCACACCATCTCCTCTGCTCCATAGCTCTGCAAACCCATTCCAGGCCATCCCCACCACCTGCTGCTCTCCTGCTGTTTCTCCCCTCACTGGAACCACCCAATTATCTGTCATGGCACTCTGCCCCCTCGATCTGCAAAGCTTTGCAGCTTTTCTCCTCCTTTTTTTGCCCCTATGAAACCACTATCAACGTTTGTTGAGGACACCCAAACGCGATGCCAATTCCCCTGTTTGCTTTCCCTTCTCCCACTAGCACGGGTTGTGGGGTGTTTACCGTGGACCACGCAAATTGCATTCCCCAACAGCTAAACCTGGAGGAGGAGAAGAAGGAGAAATCAAGAAAACACACAGGGTGAAAAAGAAAATTACTGGCAATTATTTCTACTTGATCACCCGCTGTGCACTGTGCCCCAGACATAAATCACTCTTGGCAGGGTGGCACAGCTTGTACCTGCACACACAGTGCGCAGGTGAGCACACAGGCTGTTTGGGGAAGGTATGCCAACCTGTTTGGGCACCTATTTGGGCTCAACTGGCTCCAGCCTTTCTGGGGGTCTCATACACACACACACACACCAGTCAAATCAGAGGTGGTGCTCTCCTCTGCTCCCACGAGCCCAAGTCCTGGAGCAGAGGCAAGGCACTTGCTTGGAGCTGAGGCCTGCCATGAGAGATTGCCATGGGGATGTCCATCCTCATTCCAGGGCTCACCAGGTTCTCTGGCAGTTTTTCCTTCCCAGGAGGCATGGCAGCTACGGGGAGCAGTTGCAGGCAGCACAGCTCTGCCAGGGACACCTTCCCCCCGATGGGAGGACAGGCTTTGCTCCTGGCCAGAGGGAAGGCGGAGGCACCCAGCACGCTGCTGCAGTGGAGGAGGCACTCAGCCAGCCACTAATGCTCCCCACTGTCTCGGAGCAAAGGGATGGATTAGCTTTTATTAGCTCTTATGAAGAGCACATCACTCCTGCCCTTTCCTCCTCTCACAAGGCTCACGCACAGGCTCAGCTGTGCCTCAAGTGAAGCAGAACCAACTCACCTACGTGCTGGCGGCCCCAAACTCCTCTTGGGTCTTGTATAAATCTTACAGATCTTAAATCTTAGGCAAGCTGGGAGTTAGGATGGAGCAATCCTCCTAAGGGTGAGGCAGGTGCTTCCCAGAAGCAGTTTAAAAAAGATGGATGCTCGGCTTTTACATCTGGATCTCTCGGGTGGCACCACGCACGGCCTGGAGGAAGGGCACGGTCCCCACGCCAGCCGAACCAAAGCCAAGGCACAGTCCCCAGAGCAGAGAACCACACCCGGGGCTGTTGTTTCAGAGATTGCCCGTGGCTTTCCTGCTGAGTGCTCCTGCCACATGCAGCATCCCTGACCCTCAGCACCCAGCCAGCAGCACGGCTGAGGGATGGTGCTGCTCGGGAGAAGTCTCTCTAAAGTCGCTTTGGGGCTTGTTAGCAGGGTGATAAAGGGGATGAATGGCCTCAGAGAAACGCTCTGTCTCCTGCTGTGGCATTCATTATCCTTTAGCCAGGCAATTCTTCACACCAGCCAGGAGCTCGGGGCTGGCTCGTTTATCGTCCTGCGGGGGCTGCTTCCCACGAGAGCCAGGCTCGCCACTCGCCCAGGGCACGGAGCGCTCGGAGCTCATCACCTCCCTCCCACACAACCCCTCGCTTTCCCAAACACCCAACTCCGTGAGCCGAGCCACAGCTGCCCCCGTGCCCAGATCTGCACATTTCCAGCCCGATTTCCCAAGGAGTGCTGAGCATATGCGATCCTGCTGCATCAGTCTGTCCTCTGCCCGCTCCCCCAGCAACTTCTGACACTGCAAACAGATTTCAAGCTGATGTGACAGAGCAACAGAGGTCTTGGAGACAGTCAGAGTCTATAAATTTCATGGGAACAGACTACCAAACAGAGGAGAGACATTATTAGCACCTTCCAAACTGTAGTGTATCATCCCCTATTAGACATCAGACAATTTGTGTGGGAGAGATGCTATAAATATCCCAGGGAAGGGAGATGCTCCGTTCAGCACAAATAACTTGCTGGACACCAGAGACTCCAAAGCCAAATGGCATATCCACAGAAGATGAGATTTCATGGAATCCCACAGCACACAGCACCAACAGGAGAAGGTTTCAAGCCTGTTTGGCTGATAGGAGAGCCAACCAGCTAAGATGGCATGTCAGCCTTTGGAAAGCCCATGGAAATGGAATGTGTGCTCTTCCTTTGCCCTTCCACAGACTAAGCTGAAGTCCTTTTTCATTTCCAGCCTTAATTACCCTCCCAGACTTATGGATGAGTTCAGCTGCTGCCTAAATTGGAAGTGCCATGCCCAGCTCCAAGGGGGAGAAGTGATGGGCCGAGCAGTTCACCCCCACAACCCTCCCAGTGCTTCTCCACTGCACAGACAGGGATTCCACCTTCCAGAAAGGTGTTTCCTCCTCAGGCTGCTGCCAGGAAATGCCAGGAAGGCAGCCCAGGGTGGGAGCAGTGCCTGGTGGAGGATCACTCACACACCAAGCTGCAGGTTAGCTCTTGACTGATGGCTAGCACTGGTGACACAGGTCCTTGTTGCCCACCAGCCCCAGCACAGACCCAGCACGGGGCTGGCGGGCAGCAGCATGGGTGTCCTTCCCCCAGGAGGAAAGAGTGAGTCTCAGAAACCCTTGTTCTTCCTTCTGAGGGGGACGCAACAGCCTCCTGGCTCTCCCTTAGAGTCAATTAACGTGATATCACCCAGCGTGATACAACCTTGCTACGGCTCGAGCCCAGCATTTCAGGGCTGCCTGATCCCTCTGTCAGAAAGCCAAACCGTGTATGCAATTTGGGGATGGAGCAGGGTGGTCCCTGTGCTCATTTACAGTTATCACTGCACTGATAACCCAGTCGTTATCTGTTCCGAGTGTCATTTCCAGAGCCCTGGCAGAAACTGAGGAGTGAGAAATAACCTTTTTCCCTGCAGCTCATTTGTGACACTATCCCTGCTGGCCAGACACATTTTGGGACTTCTCTGATTCACCTGGTAAAGGTCAAGTCCCAGGAGGTGCCTTCATCCAGGTGGATCACGTATCACTTGTTCCTGTGGGGCTTCAGCTCCACAAAAAGACAATTTAAACATGTGCTACAGCACATCCTTTACTGAAAAAAAAAAGGGGGGGTTTACACTCCAGGGGTTGTAACTCCCTGTTCAGACCAACAAAAGGAGGGATGGGGATTGAATTCAAGCTTATGTTCATTAAAATAGAAGGGAAAAAAAAAAAAAAAGAAAAAGAGAAAATCCAGAAATCCAGTCACTCTATCCTAATTGTTCAGATCCATCCTTTCACAGTGTTGCATTGAGCTAAAGGGCTGCACCTGAAAGTGTGCCAAGAGTGGCATGAAATGTTAATGTTGCAATTAAAACAATATGAATATTGCAGCACTGCTCTGCTGCTTCCCATCCACTGAACAATTCTCATTCAATAGAAGTCAAGTTACATTTCAGGAAATAATGAGGTCTGCTAATTAAGTCTGGCCTAGGAGGACAGCAGTCTTAAAAAGAGAAAAAAAATATTCAGATCTCCCCAAAATGTGTACATTTGCTGCTTATAACCTGCAAAGGGGAGTCATTAACGCTGCTCAGTGCCAGGATCACAGGTCAGCGCCACTGCCTTACTGCACACATCTCGAGGAAATTCTCTTTGTGATGATGGAATGCGTAAGTCAGGAGCTGCCTTGTCCCCAGGTGCGGGGCAGGGAGCTCCAGGCTGGCAGGCCCCACACTCTGCCTGCAGAGAGCAGGTCCCTGACAGTGCAGGCCAACCCCAGGCTGGGCTAGCCAGAGGCAGAGCAGGCTCTGAGGGGCTGAAGGCAGCAAATCACAGCCAGCTGACACAGGATCGATCCCAGATTACACACAGGGATGGGAATTATCTCCACAGCCACTCACACAGCTGAGTGACAGTGACACTGGCTCGAGCTGGTGGAAGCCAGAGTGACCGCTGAGTCAGTCCTGGAAGGACAAAAACTTGTCAGGATCGTCTTGTGTTTTAACTCTAAAAAGAAGCAACAGAGGATTTCCCCCTTCCCACCCCCTGCCTCCATCAGATACAGGCACATGCTGCAATAACATGAAGACACAGAACAGCCTGGAGATGGGACCATTGTGTTCCAGGGGTCCCAAAGGAAATTTATAGCAACACACTGCTCCTATGGCTTCCCCACCCTCTTGTTTTTCATAATATTCCAAAATTCCTTTACCTGTAGCAGTTGTTGGGGCTGCCATCATGTCTCCCGTGTTCCTCATGGCCAGAACTCTGCAAGGAGACGTTGGGCAGGGAGGGTCCATGAGCAGGAGAACTTCATGGGAAGAGCAGGAGACTGGGAACAGGTCCACCATGCCATCCTGCTGATTTGATGACGTGTCTTCTTTATGACGTTGTGTTTTCTCTTTCTCTGAGTGTCAGGAACACACAAGAACCACTCATCCTCCAGGCCTGAGCTCCGCCACCAGTCCCAGCCTGACCGAGACATATGGAGCTGTCATGGGGACACGGAGGAGCTTGCTGTGCAAAGAGGAGGCTACAGCAGTCCAAACCTCTCCAACCCCTCCTCTAACCTACTTCCCAAAACTCCAAAGGAAAACTCATCCAGTGGTGGGGTGAGGGATGCCAGTGGAGTCCTGGTTCATTCCTTGACTGACCTCTCCAAATTTCAGCCTGTCTTTAATACAGAAAATCTTCCTGGTGAGATCCAGACAGAGACTGAGCCATGCTAATCAAACTTGGCAACACAATGATCCAAATCAGGGGGAGCTCAAAGCATCAGGAAGGGAACACTTCATTTGAAAGAGGAGAAAGATCCAGATTAAAAGATCTGATCTGAAGAAAGGACTTTCCAGGTCCTGAACTGTCCTGACAGATTCAGGTACCATTTCTATATCCATCTGTGAGGAATAAAGCTGTTTGGTCACCAAGGCACGCCCAGGGGGATTTCCCCACCTTGCTGCCACCAGCAGCAGCTCACTGTTTTGTGGATGAGTAGGTGGTCTGCTCCCTTCAGACCACTTCTCATTCTATTTCCAGACGAAGCAGCACTTGCTGCTACCGAGTGTCTGTTCTGCAATAAAGAGCAATAAACATGCCAGAGTAATTAATGTCTTAACAACTTATTACAATCCTCAGATAATTAATCACAAAAGCTAAACATGCTGTCTCACCCTCCTAATGTGTTAATGCTCTAATTATTATGCCTCAATTAAGGGAAAGTCAGCGCTCCTTGCTTAGAAGTGCATGTTTAATAAGGGTGCCTGAATGCAGGCGAGTCGGAGTGGGAAGCGAGGGGGTGATGGGGGTTAAGGAAGAGGACACCATTTTTAATGAGGTTTCGTGGGTGGCTCGAGGCAAGGTATTGACAGCTCCTCTCTGGGATCTCACACACGCCTGCACGTGCAACTGGGGGCCATCTGTGGTGGCTCCGTGCCCCGCTTCCCACAGGACTATTTATAGGAAGAGCAGCATGTGGGGCTCAGAGAAGGCAGGGACTGGGGATGAGCAGTCACACCATGGATCTGGCCAGCACTAGGCAGCAGAGGTGGCAGCTCTCACAGCAGTCACAAAAGGACTGGTGGTCTTCTCTATCCAGCCCTCTTCTTGCTCTATTTCCAGACACACTGGCACTTGCCACCCCTCCCGACCCCTACAAAGCCTCCCCACTGCCCGAGCCTCCCCACCCAGCCCTGTTTCCATGGTACTCCTTGCCTCCCATCAAAATGCCTCTGGAACATCCACAGAGATGTCCCCAAAGAGCAGCCCTCAAAAACTGGGATTACTCTTGGGATGTGACATACCAGCTCATCTGATTTCAGCCACTACCTGGAGGTTTTCCACAGGTCCCTGTTGTCTGAGGGAACAGAAAGCCATGTCTCAAAGAGCACACCATTTAAAAATGCTTATGGATGGGGAAAGTGAAGGCTAAAAAGGTGTTGTGCAGGGGGCTGGTGGTGGTTACCAGCCATGAATCTGCCTTCCTGGTGCTTGGCTATGAACCTTGCTGGATGCTGGGAAACTTCAGAAAGATGTTCTTGGTGAGGAGGAGCTTGAGCAGACCCTAAAGATGAATGTAGGGTCTGGAGCCCTCACCATGTGATAGCAGGAGATCCCTGCTGCCCTCAAGACACAGCTGTGCATCCATATGATCCTTGTGTTTGGAAAAGACTTGTAAAACCAAGTATAGTCAAGGCAGAAATGGCATCATGTCCATCCCACCCTGCAGAAGCAGTGACCCTAAAGAACAAAGGGATCATGGAACTCTGCATTGCAGCAGATGTGGGAAGCAGGAACTGGGATAGCCAGGCTCCAGATCTTGGTACCATACAAAAAGCTGCAACAGAAGAATGGCTGGAGCCCAAGTCTCACAAGCAAAGCCTATAAAAAATTATTTTTGCAATGAAGAAAGAAAAAAAAAGTCCCCTGCTAAAGTGAGTCTTCACACACGAGAAAACTCTCCCTGAACCAGCCTGGTTTCTGTTCCATCCAAGCCTTTTTAAATTTCTCAGACAAATGAATCACCAGAAGCATTTCCAGCCTAGGTTTGACTGCAAAACGATTGCATTTCTCGAAGAAATAACACACTGTGTAGGTTTGGATGGTTCCCTCTGAGGAATAAGGGAGAGGGAATAAGAAACAAAACAAAGTAAAGCAACCTGGAGGGGACATGAATTTTAAAACCCTTGAACAGTTTTAGTTTTCAAATAATCCAAATTTTTTTTAAAATATTCCATGTAGTTACTTCCACAAAAATAATTCTGTCACCCTGATTCTTCGGTGATGCCTCATGAAAAACAAAAGAAAGCTCTCCACCTCTGAGGCACCAACCTGACAGCTGCTTGACTGGTGAAAAGGGGCAGCCTGTGGATTCCCATAGGGATGAGAGCTCCGAAAGGATCCTTGCGTGTTGGGCCTCTCTCCACACTGCCTTCTGTTCCAGCAAGACCTGTCCCGACTCTCCTCCTCCTCTCCACAGAGGACAGTTTCAGACATCCAGCTCTAATTCCCTGCCCTGGCCTGGAGGCATCACAGCTCCTTATCTCAGCAGCTTCACCTGGCTCTGGGAATTGCTGCTTGGAAACTCCAGAACCCACCCAACCTGCAAAACCTGACCATCCAGGACAGGGCCATAAAACCATCGAACTCTGAGACAACACAGCCCCACTAGGAACATATAAGGGAGGAATATATATATATATATATATGAGGAATTAAAGGATGTAGTTTTCACTGACTTGTGGAACAGGAAGTTTTCTATGGATGTCAGCATCTGTGCTGAAGGTGGCATGCTCAGACTCCTGCCTTCTTTTTTCCATTCATAGAGTCCAGCTCCCTCAGACACTGCAAGAAAGTGGTGACAGCTTTCGTACCTCTCCCTTCTCACCAGTACCATCAGTGGTCACCTGAAAATACGGGGCATTGCTCCTGTTCTGGGGCTGGAAATTTTGGATTGGTTATATTATATCTGACTTACTGCAAAGTGTGTCAGCAGCTAAATAACCAGTGCCAGGCATTCTGGAGAAGTTGCCTGGCTCATATTAGTATGCTGTGGGATTGGAAAAAGCTGTTTACCTAGAAGAGAGTAGTAACACACAGCTGTGCCTCTTTACACCTTTCCCATCTGAACTTAGGGTAAGTTTCTTGGAGCAAGTCACTGTCCCAGCAGCCCAAGATCTGCTCCCAAACCAGCTCACACAAAACACCTGCAGCCAGCTACCATGTGGACACGCTGCCAGAGCCCTAAAGCAGGGCTTGAATGGGGAGGGCAGCCTCTGGAGAGCAGCAGATGAATAACAAGAATCTATAAACCATGTAATGACCATGGGGAAAAAAAACAGTGTCACTGCTCCCCAGGAAAAGACAGCCAGCCTGAGGGGATTAGAGGGCTGGACCATGAAGTTAGTGCCCAGAAATGAGCCCAGATATCCCAACCCCAACCCTACAGCCCTCTCCAGCAAGACTTTTCTGAGCTCAGCTTACCTCCTCCCTCTGCCCCCTGCCTTTAAGACAGTGTGCAGCACGACAGCTGGGAAACCAAATCTGGTCCAAATTTTGTTACAACCCTGCTGGTTTTTATCCTTGTTTACCAGCATTAATTTTAATGGCTTTCCCTACATTAACTTTGTCCTGAACCAGTTGGAGGAAAATTCCTACTCACTTGCCTTCTGGAGAACAGACTGGGTAATTTTCCCTTGTCATTTAACAGCCCACACTGTGTACTTTGTGGAGGGCAATAAACTCCCCAAGGCTGGGGGAGGAGGATTTACATATCCCTGAATACACTGCCCATTCTTTGTTCAGTTTTGGTCTTGGCTTGTTGCTGGCCCAGCAAGTGGAAATTTCTTCCTCCTGTTCAGCATGGAAAGGAACTCTCTGAGCCCGATGGGAATTTCTTCCTCCTCATTTTCAACATGGAAGGGAAGTACAGAGCCTGCACCAAGGATGAGTAATGCTTCCAGACAAAGTGGCAACCTCCCCAAGTCTGGGCAACTCTGGGCTAGGCTTGCCAGTGGCCAGTTGAGTCTCATTTTCCCCTGGAATCATTTAAAATGCCTGCAAAATGGGTCTGGGAAAAGATAATGGTACTGGAACATGCATGGAGAATGTTTCAGAGAAGTGGGGTGCAGGAAGATGCCTCTGCTCTGCAGTGCCCAACTCTGCCTGTGCTGGCAGATCTGGGCATCATCCAACAGGCACTTTCCCTGTTGGTCTTGTGTCCCACACACCCCTGTTTGCAGCAGGGAGCAGAAATGAGGATGAGCAATGCCTGACCTCTCTCCCTCTCTCTCTCCTTTCTGCTCTCTCATCTCTGTTCCTTCCAGCTACCATCCTGGCTTCCTGTAGGAGACATCACAGCTCCATCCAGGCTGTCTTTGCCAGAGAGAAAGAGATTGTCCTTCCCTTTGCTCACCAGATGCTGAGTATGGTCCCACTCCTCTCTCCAGCACAGAGAGGTGTGGTGGCTCAGACCGTGGGAAGGAAAAGAAACACTCAGGTCTTTCTGCACTTTTCTCTCCCCACTAAAATCCAAGGTAACACCAAAGAAATGCAAGGGTCTGATCCAGGCATATTTCCAAAGTTTTCTGTCTCTGCCAGCATCAAAAAAGGAAAACAGTTAGAGCAAGTGAAGTCATTTGTTGTATCACATGATGCCCATACTTTACAAGTACAGATGTTCCCTCCATGCTCCAAGGGGTGATTTGGAAGACAGAAGACTCAAAAACTCCTACTCTATCCAACCACAAGCACCTGGGCTGATGTAGAGGGAGGGTTGCCATGGAAAGATGAGGAAGGCAGCAGTGAGGTGGCTGGAGTATTCCCACCAATTATCATGAAGAATTTTGACTGCTCTGCTGTGTTTCCTGCAACAGCCTAGCAACCACCTCTGAAATGTTTCTTACATGTCTGAGAAGTGTAAAGCGGGGCCACACGCCAAGCAAGCTGTGTGAGGAGGGAGGGCTATGTCTCCAGACAAAGCCCTCTGGGCACGGACTCCTCATTTCCTGCTCCAGGAAACTCCTGCGTGAGGTGCAGGCAGTTGGATCACATGGACATCAGAGCAGGATGAGGGAGGGGGTGACATGGAGGTGACAGAGGAACAAGAAGGAAAATACCTGAAGAAGAAACCAGAAGTCCCACCTTCACGGGGCAGAACTCGGTTCAGAGGTCCTGGGTGGAGAATCCACCTCAACGACAATCTCTTCTACATCCAAGTGAACTTGTCCAGAGGTTCCCTTCACATGCACTGCTTCCACCAGGACTCCTACTACTCTGCCCTAATAAAACAGAAGAAACAAGAGCTGCAAGACACCTCGCATGGAAAGGTTGAGAGACCGAGAGGCCACAGCACCCTACCCTCATCCAGTCCCTGAAGCAGTGAAAAGGCAGATATTCCACATGTGCCATTCTGGCCTCTTCCATGAAAAGGGCACTTCAAACTGACAAAGAGCAGCTTCTGCCCATTCATTAAGTTCTTGGCATTAACCGATTTCTCTCCAACCGAGCCATAAAACCCAAAGCTGCATGCAAGGAGCATCCTAAAATATCCTTGTAAATCTCAGCCACCACACTCATTAATTACAGCCCTGTAGATAGTTCAGGCCATTAGTTCTGGCTGGTAACTTCATTTATTCCCATGTTAATGCTTGATGTCAGTGGTTATCTCATTACCACTCTATTACTAACCCACTTAATCCATCATTGCAACCCAGGCCAGACGGGAGGAGCAGAGTTTGCCCTGCATCTGTTGGGAGATGATGCATCAAGTGCAGAGCACCCAGGAAGCACAAACAAAGCACTTCTGATCCACAGCTGAGGTTGTAACTGTGAAGAGGAGGAAATGACACAGATGAGTGCTGTCAGGAACACAAACACATTCCAACATTGAAAAATCGTGGATATTGAAGATTGAGCTACCTATTAATTCAGAGCCAAAACCTTTGGAAAGAATGGAAGCAATGTTAGCAGACAAGTAGAAAAATGACATCAGCTCTGCCCTCCTCCTCCTTGGACTCTCATTCCTCCAAACCCCAGGTTAGATTCAAACAGTTCCTGCCTGTTAAGCAGCTTGAAATGGTAAGTCCAAGTATAGGCACTGGGAGCTGCTACCTGCTGAAGGCTTCAGAAAACATGCAGGCATCATTGCAGAGACCATGAGCTCTGAGTGTCAGTGAAAACACACCTTAAATGTGTACAGATAAAATTGTTCTTGACATTCCCACGTGGACCCAGCTGGAGTTCCTCTTGTGTGGTGAGCAGGCACTTCCAAAAATGTGCTTTAATGCATCTACTGCACCCCTACCTGCCCAGGACTTACTCCTGGACAGTCCCATGGGTCTGACAAAGGTTGTTCAGCCTAGCAAGACCATCAGCCTTTCCTTGTCACATTCCCTCCTTCTTCTCCCAGATAGTCTTCCTGGAGACAGCATTTCAATCTTCCCCTGCTTGACCCAGAAAAAGGGAAGCTGTTTTTATGCTAACAGGCTGCGAAAGCAAGATGTGAGCTGGGGAAAGGGTTCAGAGGGACATTTCCCCTGCAGCTTCTCTTCTCAGCAAGCAAAGCACTTCTGCTCCACCCCAATATAATGCCCACACAATAACAGGGCAGGTGAGTTGTTTTCACTGCTCCCAAATGACATGACTGGAATCCTCTAACATGGAAGAAGCTGATGCCACAAAAGCAAGGTAGAAAAAGAGGACACAGCTCCAAGATAATGTCAGTAGTAAAATATCAATGATTTCCTCTGTGATCAGTAACCACCCCCCCCTGCCTGTGCTGGCAAAAGCAGGCTCTAAATGGTGCTGTGCCAGAACAACTGACAGGGCAAGTCTGCAAGATGGCACAATCAGATGTAATTAAAAACACCTTTGCTGCCCTGCTCTCCATTCTCTCAGCAACAAAATCCATTACAGAATGCAGTTAGAAAATGATTTAAAATGTCCCTGAAGCCAAGTTGTTGACACCAGTGTAGACAGATGGATTTTGATACACCCTTGATTAAACAGTTTTCTGCAAAAGGCAAAGAGGGCAGGAAAGGAGCTGGGTGATGAGCTGGAGGACCATCCTAGAAAGAGGGGCTGTTCCCTGGGGAAAACAAGTGCTGCTGGAGGAGAAAAGTACCCCATCAACGAGCCAGAGGCTAAACCAGCCTCATTCCCCTGGGAATCAGGCTGCAACCCTCTGCTCCAGTACCAGGCTCTTGTCCCTGTGCTTCCTGCTCAAAGTCGGGCTGGCAACAGCTCACACATCACTTCTTGTAGTCTCTGATGATGAAGGGATGCAGGGAAAACAAACAACAGAAAGCCTGACACGGTGCTCAGCCCCTAGCAGGGCCAGCAATCCTTCCATTTCCCATGGAGTTACATATCCCAGTGGGATTCTCCAGGATGCAGTAGGGTACTGTCTCCAAGAACAGTTTTCCCCAGAGGCATTCATGACATCTCTCTTCCTCATTCTCTCACACACAGATGCTCTTGCACTGATAAGGATTGAACTCCTTTGGCAGAGAGGGGCAAAGATAAAGCCTTTTCCCTGGCCATCTATTTATATCAAGCTGGTAGGAACTCGTTATCTTTAGGGTCTCTGGCATGCAGGGCTGCAATCAGCTATCAAGGGTGGAAAGGTATTAGGGGTGGGCAAAAATGAGTCAAAACCACATTAGCCCTCTTTTCTCAGGCTGAAAAGGCAAGAAGGAAGTGTGGTACAACTGAACGTGGGCATCAAAAATGTTTGACCCAAGACTCCAGATCAGGAAGGAATTATAAATCAGAAAGTATAAGACACTCAGTATCACCAGCCCCTGCAGCAATGAAGTCCCTGTTCATGCACAACATTAATCTCTCATCACTCATGTACATCAGATGGCTCAAATTTCCACTGCTCCCTCTCATGGCCTGAAATAAACCAATGCAAGCAGCAAGAACCTTCTTATTAAATAATAAGCATCTACCTTATTATTTCTCTGGAACTTGCCTGTGAGTGCCCTGTGCAAACCTGACACTTGGGAATCCTCAGCTGCTTCATTTTATAGGCAGTTTGAGACTGAGATGGCTTCTGGTCCCAGCCCTGCTCAATGCTGGTTCATAAGCACAAAGCCACTGATCCTCAGAGCTGCAAACAGCCCAGGGGCTGCTGAGTTCCCTTCTCAGCCATCAGAAATTCAGCCTCAAGTTAAGCAAGGCAGGGCCCAGGCACCACCTTCCCTGCAGCCACTTAGTCTGGGTAAGGATAATCCTGTTTCCAGCAAGAAAGCGTCTGAAAAACGTGTTCACCAGCGGGTTTCAATATCAACGTTTTGAAACACTGTTTCACAGTGTTGAGAATACAATCACACCTACTACAGGGCTGCCTCTTCACAGGGGATCACAGCCACTCACAGACCCTGGAAAGGCGGGGGGGAAGAGCCTTTATCCCAAGGATGCCTTAAGCAAAGTCTCCCATCTTTTAAAGCGGGGTGAGAAGGTCACGTTTATTGCTTAGCAACTTCTCTCTCCCAAAAGTCACGGCCCAAAACTTACCACGGCCGGGTGGGTACCTGCCCACAGAGCTGAAGGAAGGGCTGGACCTTGCCTTGGTCTCTGACAGGCCGTTCAGGAGCTGGAAGTTGAGGTGATTACTCCCCCTGCACACAAAACACATCAGCTGAGCACCGCCAGGGAATTAGCAGAGGGCCAGAGCAAATTCCCAGCAGAAGCCTTGGCAGCGTTCCTCCGGCTCTGTGGCTGCGAGTGAGGCGGAGCAGTGGAGCACGACACATGGAGCAGCAGAAGCTGAGCGACACACGTGTTACTGCGAGGAAAATGAACAATATTAGAGGGGAGGGGGCAGGGGGAGGCACTTGCTAACAAATATTTATTAAATCTTATCCTCATCCGACCCTCATTCCGATTAAAGAGAACGGGACAGGCTGGCATCGCTGCTGGGGCGTTCAGGCGATGTCACTGACCATCCATGTATGTAATTGCCCAGGAGGTCCCACAGCCACCCTCCAGCAATCTGGGATGTGTCACTTTACGTCACCTCCCCACCACCCCCCTGTGGTGGGGAGGTTGGAACGAGATGATCTTTAAGGTCCCTTCCAACCCCAAACCATTCGAGGATTCCGTGACTATTTTAAGGCCACTCAGCCCCACTCTCCAGGCTCACGGAGTCCTCTGGCACACTCAAAGCATCTTCCAGTCTCAGACCAGCCAGCTCTCCATGCATCCTGCTCACTATGGCCTGTCCTGCGACCCCCACAGATCTCCTTCCACCCACACGTCCTCGACAGAGACCACCAAGGGATGTGCTTCCTTCCCATTCCAGCATGCTCCATAAAGAGGAGGGAAAAATCTGCTGGCCCCAGTGGGATTTGGGGGCTTCAAAACCCAACAAGTTTAGGATCCAAGTGCACCTGCCCTACTAATAGCTACAGCACTTCACAGGAGCACAGGGAATCATGGTTTGGGTTGGAAGGGACCTTAAAGATCATCCAGTTTCAAGCCAATGCCATAAGCAGGAACACTTCCCGTTAGACCAGGGTTTAGAGACCATAAGCATGTGAAATCTTGGGAAATCTAGACACGTGCCAAATGGCTGGACAGACTCCTGAAACGGCTCAGCGAGCAATGAGCTTGGTGCAGTGTCCCCATCAGTCACTGGCTATCAAGCCTAATCCCTTGGCATAATAACATTCCTTGAGTATGCTTTACATTTAAAAAGTAATGAAGAATCAGGGTGAAAAAAAAAAGCTGCTGTGATGGAAGGGAAGAGTTGAAATTCAACCCCTGTAAGAAGCCCTAAAGACAAAAGCACATTTCACATTCTGCAATCTGTAAGAGAGTTGATTTTCTGTTCCTCAGCTTCAATCACCTCTTTGCTAGTGAGATTTGGCACTAGCCCAGGTCTCCTGAGGAAGCAGAGGCAAGGATTTTCCGAAGGATTTGTCACCCACGTCTCCTCCCGCAACGCTTCCTTGGGGGTTTTTTAATGAGCAAGGCCCTCCTTTGAAAAAAAATCTGCCTTTAAAAGATGAGGCCATGCCCATGAGAAACCCCAGGGCAATATTTCTACCTCAGCCCCGGCTCCAAGCCTCCTGCTTGCCTGCAAGCCCTGCTGCCCTCCACCTGCTTAAAGAGGATGTTTTCATTATTGTTCAATTTGCAATGAGTTTAGCTTAACGTCCTTCATTGGATTATTTTTATATTTAATGTCCTCTCCTCCTCTCCTTTTTATAGACTGGTAATCCAAGTCCCTTGGCAAGACTGAGTAATCTTGATCAGATTTTAATCAAAGTAAGCCAGATCCTCAGCTGCCAGTATTGATGCATCTGCCTTTAAATATTTGAACGATGCTGATTTACCCCAGCGAGGCGCAGGCCCCATCCATTCAGGAAATTTAAATTCCTTCCTAGGCATCAAGCTAAAACAACAAGACAGAACAAGCAACCTGCTGCGAAGGGGTTTTAGTTTATAAAACCAATACCCAGGATTTCAGAACTAAATGAAAATCTGAGATAATCCCTCCCCAAATCCAGCCTGGGAAAAGCACTCCGGACAGATAAGTATCAAGTAACTTCTTAAAACACACTTTTTCCTTTTGTAAAAGCTTTCATCAAGTCAGAGCCAAAGGGAAATTACCCACAAGGCCTCATTCCTTGACATGACCCAGAGAATTCATGTTTTCCACTCTTAGAAAATGCATATTTTACCCAGGCAGGCTTCTCCAGGATGGGCCTGCTTCTGCTTTGTTCAGCAATGACCCTTGCATCACTGCCAAACCCCAAGCATCCAAAATCGTCATATTAGTTGCAAAATAATGAGATTTCTGGAATACAAAATGTTGGCTCCATTTTCCTCACCTTTAAAGATGATATCTGCCAGCTTCCCTCCACAGATTAGAAAGCAAAACAAAAAGCACTTAGATGAAAAAGAGTCTCCTCTAATTGCCTGACTCCAGGAGATGAGTTTGAGGTGGAGACAGGGGCTGTCTCACAGAACTTGTCAGTATTTGGACTGCAAACAGTGCCCAAGTGGTGCCAGAAATAGATGATTGCCTCAAATACACCACTAAAAGGCAAGACTAGCCAGTTATCCTGATTTCCTCACCCAGCTGGGAGTGAACTCCCGAGAAACAAGAGGAATTTTGCAGGTTCTCTGGGCATTTCCACTGAGAGAGGAGTTACACAAGCATCACCTGAGGAGTTGCATCTCCAGACCCTCACAATACATCTGCGTTTCCATCCCTACTGCTAGAATGCTGTAAGGTCTCCAGGTTGTGTCAGATCCATGCTCTGTTTTAGGCCCAGTCCTGAACAGGAGGAGAACAACTCAAGGATCTCAGTCCCTCCTACCCTCAGGAGGTTGAGGGAAGCTTACTCAGCTTTTCCAGCTGTTGGCTGGATCCACCCTTCCTCCTGGCCTACAAGCAACCATACCAAATCCCCTCTTGCTCATGACTCTTATTTGCCATCCTGCTTCATAACTAGTGCCTCAGCTTTCCTCTCCACACCCCAAAGTCAAGAAGGAGGAACAAGACCAATGAGGAGCAGCTGAGGAAGCTGGGGTTGTTCAGCCTGGAGGAAAAGAGCCTCAGGGGGGAACTTGTCACTCTCCACAATTCTCTGACAGGAGACTGTAGCCATGTTGAGGTCAATCTCTGCCCCCAGGGAATAAGGATGGGACAAGAGGAAGCGGCCTCAAGCTGTCCAAGGAAGGTGTAGATTGGATATTAGGAGAAATTTCTCCACTGAAAGGGTGTTCAAGCACTGGAACAGACAAACCTGGAAAGTGGTGGATCACCATCCCTAGAAGTGTTCAAAAAACCTGTGGATGTGGCACCTGGGAACATAGTTTACTCCACTTGGGGGCTTCGTACTGCTGGTTGGACTTGATGATCTAAGAGGTCTTTTCCAACATAATGAATTCTATTAGTTTATAATCAGCCTTGTGCAAAAGCCCAGCTCCTGAACTGTGCTTGGATCCATACCATGTCCTCCGTGCAAGTGCAGAAAAACCAGTGACCATTCAACTGAGCAAATATTACAGGATTAGGTGTGGCCCTGTGAGAGACAAAGCCATAGGACAGCGCCCTTAAGATGTTATTATTCATTAGGGGAACCAAAAATGAGCTGGGCCTTAAAAAAATGTGACATCTGCTGATGGTTGTAAGGGGAAGTTACAAAAAAAGCAGAGCTGGGGATGAGGAAATATCAAGGACTTTACTTCTTCTCCCACGGCTCCTCCAAAGTTCTGTGAGGAGGAGAGTGCTCCAGTGGATACAACCCCACCAATTTCGCCATGAACAGGCACATTAAACCAGCCAGTGAATAGTCCAGTGAAGGAAAGTACACGGTGGAGCATCTGCAGGGGGGCTAACGAGCTCCAGCTCCTGCAAGCAGCAGGCATCGTTTGTCCTTTCACATTAGCTCACCCGAGCATCCCTGATCCGAGACACAGGTTCCTACGGCAGATGGCCTTATTAGTGTCCCTGTGTGGTGACAAGGAGACCACCACGGGTGGCCCAGACAGCGACCAAAGCACTTCACCCCACTTGCCCCAAAACAGGTTCAAGATCATGCCAAGGGCAAGCAGGATCAGAGCACAGAAAAGATGCCGTGTGCAAGCAGTCCAAGCTGCCCTGGCGTGCCTTCCACGCTGTTAAAGACTCAGCTGGAACTGTTGTCCAGTTTGGGAAGCTGATCCTCCAGACGGTGTGAACAATTGGAGAGAGTCCAAGGGAGACAGACAACAGTGACTGGAAATCTATAGGAGACAGTTGGCAAGGAGGGGTAGAAAGCATTTGTGGTGCTCAGTCTAGAGAGGATGGAGACATGGTTACAATCTTCAGACAAATAAAAAGAGAAAGGGGGAAAAAAATAAAAACCATTCACCTTGCCCCATCTATGGAAAGGACAAGAAGTCCTGAGCTTAATTTAAAACAAGGAACCTTTCAGTCAAATATTGTGGAAAATTTTCCGAGTGCACCGACAGCAAAAGCACTAGACAGTTGTCAGAACTCCATTGCTTTCCTCCAACATCCACTGTTAAATTAAACCCTTTGGGCTACACTGCAGAAGACCCCATAACTCAGCCATGAGGCACTCAAGAGAGTTACGAGCTCATTCTGCACTGTGACGTGGGGAATGGATAGTCCAACACCAGTGAAGAAGAAATTAATTTCCAGCCCATCATAAAAAACACCAGAAAAACAAAAAGCCACACAGCAGCTGCTGCTTAGAGGGACCTTTAAAAACCCTTCCAGTGTGAAAAGGCCAGTGAGGAAGGGAGCGGGTGCAGAGGCTTCCAGGGCTGGCAGGAGCTGGCAAAGGGAGAGGAAAAACCCACAGCAAAGCTGTGGTGGGAAGCAGAGGAGAAGAGCAGAACAACAAAGCCTACCTGCTCTCTGTCAGGGGACACACTGGTCTGCTGTGCCACTGGCAAGAGGGGCCCTGGGCCCTCACAGGATCTTCCAGGGCTTGGGATGCTCTCTCCTCCAGCACACCCAGGCCTCACTCGGAGCTCGTGGCTCCATCCTTAAGGTGTCTCCAGGTCAGGCCATTTCCAGCTCAGGACTGAGCCCCCAGGCTGGCTCTAGCACTTGATGGGTGCCAAAGCAAGAGCACTTGGTTGGGTGTTCTCAGAAGCCAGAGGAGGAAGAGTTTTGGCACGTCCTTGATTTTGTCCATGTCCAACTCAATAAAACAAGCCATACATCTATACATATCCAATCAAATAAATCTCAAGTACAGAAGCCTTTCAAGCCTGAGGCCAAGCTGGGTACCCTCAAATTCTTCTGAACTTTACTTGGAACATGGGAAGGAGTCCAGGATTTGTACCACCCTCCTTGGATTTGGGTCTCAACTCACCTCTCGTGTGAGCCAAAAATACAGTCATTTTTCTGTCTGCCTCATCATGGGTCTGCCTATTCACTGGCTGGAGTCAATTCTTGTATCATATCTTCAGATTCATCCAAGCCACAGCTTCTTGTGCTCTGTGGCCCAAATCTCCCTGAAATTCAGCTCTTTGTGTATTATTGGTTGGAGCTGGAATCCAGTAAGCTGAGAGCTGCTTGGAGAAACCAAGCTCTGGCTAATTGCTTTAGTACTCGTCAGAAAACACAGCATGATGCAGACCCACGATAAAGCACAGATCTCATGAAGAGTCCCCCAGTGAAGCTGTTGATGTTTTGCAGAAGGTTTCACTCCAGATCGAGCCATTCCAGAATGACTGGATGGGTTTGAATTTCAAACCCATAAAAATTCCTCCTGAGTTTCTCCTCCCACAATGACTTGTGATCGTGTGAGGCTTGGCTCAGACCATCCCACTCGCTGTATCTGCAAGACTAAATGCAGTCAAACTCAGCTCACATGAGAAGAAACTTCTGGACCTCTTCCACCACTCCTTTTCTTGTGTGGAGCACAGAGACACGTTTGCAGTGAACTATTATCCTCTGCACTCTGCATCCTGCTTTGTTTATAGAGACTTTGGGGAGATTTGTGGGCCTGGTGATGAATTATAAGGAGGAAGACAAACATATTTTACTGTTCTGGGCAAGGAGTGCTGGAATCCTGCGGACATCTGGAGGAATTATTTGCAGAAAATTAACACTGTTTGCCATTTGCATGATGAACTTCTGGATCTCAAATGAATGATGGGAACAAACCGGTGGGAGATGCTCATTATCCCTGATGGAGTGAAGCCCCTTGACATGATGCTAAGGTCGCCATGATCTATGGACCTGCTGACTGACAACTCTGAGGGCTCTGGAATTGAACACACAATATAACTGGGGGCGTAAGCGATCTGCCACATTAAACGCCGAGGCGTTAATAATTGTTGCTTTGCCTCTGATTGCCGGAGTTTCGGATGCGCTGCTTCTGGCTGTCTCCCAGGGCACGCACCTTAACTCCTTGCTGACTGATTCCAGAGCACATGCAAAGCTAACACACCTCCAGGTACCCAGGCAGACTCACAGATTCAAACTTCCAGGCTTTCTTGCTTCTCTCTTGATGTGCCTTAGGGGGATCGTGCTCTCAGCAGCTCCCTGACAGATTCCCCACCTCTGCCTCGGCAGCAGTTACAAATCCCAGGTGGGGGCAGATGATGTGCCATCACCAGCCCTGCACTCAAATTCACAGCGTGGCAGAGAAATCCTCAAAGTTTTCCCATTACTCTGGTGCAGCACAGCTCATCCTTCCGTCTGTTAATGTTCGCTGATTGGGAGCTACCTTCGTTTTCCCTGCAGCTCTAATATGCCAGAGAGGAGCTCTTGGAGAGCTGGGAGCACTGCTTGCTAGCAGGGTGGCAGGGACCCAGAAGAACCAAGCCTGAGAAATGCCATCTCACCCAGGACATGGCTCTTGGTCTCTCAGCAACTCAGCTTCTGCCTTTGGAAACATGAAACATTCTATGAGCTGTTCCTGAGTTGCTGCTCGTAAGACTTCTGAGTGTTTCCCAAAGTAGGGGGTGAGTTCCCCTCTGCTTCCCAAGGAAAGGAAGTTGGGGTGCAGAAGAGATGGGAGGGCTCTTCAGGGCATGGGCTCTTCAGAGTGGATGCATCAGCTGCAGCAGCTTTATTAAAGGAGAGGCAAGGAAAGCAGAGGGCACCTGGACTCAGATTAAATTCACTGTCTCAAGTGCTTTTGTAAGCTGCTCTGAATTAATTTCCCAGTGCTTTCACCCCTATCTCTAAGCAGAGAGAGCAGCACGCCCCTTCTTCACAGTGTGCTGGGAAGATGAATTCACAAACGCTTTTGAGGCAAGAAAGCAGAAGACTGTCTAACTGCTGGAAGACATCATGAAAACCCCAAATATTTTGGGCACCAGGACCACCCCACAGTTGCCACAGGATGAGTAAAGCAAGGAAATCCTCTGCTGCTGACTGCAGCTTCCCTGGGAGCACAAGAGGGCAGTGATCTGAGGAGGGACAGCTACTCTCACAGCGCTCTCCGTGCAAAGGTGCTGCCAAAATATGCTGACACCTTTCCTTTTATCAAACGGAGCGCCGCGCCGATTAACTCGGGCAGAGAAATCCAGCCCCGTCCTCTCTGGAACACCTCGAGGCCACGACGTGATGAGCAAGGGGATGGGGCACTGCAGTTTGACTTCACCCGAGAGACAGGGAATGAGAGCAACCCATGGATTTGGGGCAGGTATGGGAGAGCCAGCCCAGTACCCCCCAGTGCTTCGGGTATGGCTCTGCTCCAAGCTCTGTCCCTCCTTACTGGGACTGGAGCTGCGACAGGGAAGAAAAATGAGCATTTGAAAGTCTGTATGAATAAGCTAATGCCACAGGGCTGTCAGTCATGTGCTAATACCCTTAGCTAAAGAAACATATTGATCCTGATTGCTTGGAATTGCACTTGAAAAGGGCTGGGTGACATTTCCAAGGAGACACGAGCTACTTTCAAGTCAATTAGCGGCATTGGAGGATTCATGCTGAGGGGACGCACTCACCTCCGAGGAATGCCAGGAGAGAATGAGAATTGAATTAAGCCTTTTCATACACCGAGAAACAAATCCTTTAATGGCCTGTAACAGCTGACAGGACACCCAGGGTCGCCAAAAGCATGCTGGCAGCAGCTAGGTGAAGAAGTTTCCCCGTGATGAAGCTGAGGACCGCAGAGCAGCTGAATCATTGCGACAGGCCCAAGGGGGGCATGCAGAGCTCCACAGGGTAATCCTCTAAACAAGGGAACAGAGGGAAGCGAAGTTTAAGTTCCATGTCAACAATGCATGTAAAGCTCTTCCTTCCTCTCCAGGTACCTGAACTCCCTTGGGGCGCAATGGGAATGTCACAGCCAGCACATCTCACATACCACTGAGCAGCATGACCCTTGAGGAACAGGCACTTAAATGAAGTCTTCTGCCCACTGCCTTCCCAAAAATACTCCTTACTCCTATGGACCCCAAAGCCTCCTTCAGGGCCTAGGACCCCAGGCAGCTTTGAAACCACCACAGCAAATCAAAAGGCAGAGAAATCTGTGTAACTCTGCAATCCCTCTGGTTTTTTTTCTATTTGCGGGTGCTCTGACCCATATTTAGTTTCCATGGTTCCTTTTATGTTCCTATAAACATGAGGCTTGTACCTGAATTCAAGGATTTCTGGACAGCTTTACAGAGATGATTTCCTGCTCTCTCACAGCAACTGCAGTCATTCTGTCTCACAAGCCAAGGAGCAGAACCCTTCGATCCATGTGTAGGAGGGAGTGAAAGCCTTCCAATTCCCCCGCAGGGTGAAAGTGACCCCATCGGCTACAGGCTGGCTGAGGCCTCAGGACTGAACAGGTCCCTGGAGTATTTGAGTCTTCCTGAGTATGGCACAGGAAAATGAAAACAGAGAAGCCATCCCATATGTTTTTTGCAGCCTCAGTTCTGCAACCTCTCAGACACCGCCCTGTGACAGCATCTTTCAGCCATGAGCCCAAAGCCATCTTCAACATGCCAGTGACTTTCAGAGGCCCCAGAAACGCCACCATGTTCTTTTGAGTGTTGCCAAAGCCCAGGCAAAGCTGCCTGCTGTCCCCACCTTCCAAAGACAAGAAGTTAAGCTAAGCCTAAAAGCCCAGTCATGTCCTCAGGCCCTTGCTGATCCACACACCTACACCAGGGATGCTGCACTAAGAGCTCTAAAGGGGCTGATCCTTCTATGCTGCAGCAGCCCAAGTTTAATCATGACATTTTTTACCTATCCTCACCATGATGCAGGTTTGCCTAGTCCAGTACAAACCAAGACCCTTTTGGTGCTCCCCTGGCTTCCCCCTCTCCCCTCTGCTACACTCCTAAACTGAATGATAGAGACGGACAGCTCCAGTCCCAAAGGAATTCAAATGTTGTTCTTCTCAACTCAGTTGAAGAGAAGAGCCTATGTTTATAAACCTGCAGGCTTCAAGCAGAATAAATGAATCTCCTAATAGCCCCTGCAGACAGGAGGAGACTTGGGAAATGGATCATCCCATGGGTTTGCCATGGAGCGTCCCTTGAGTTTTTAACCAAGCATTTTCTCATCTGAGTTTCTTATATGGCCAGTGATTTTTCAGAGAGAAAACCAGATCAGAATTTTGACACCTCTGAAGAGTCCTGCAGAGCCACAGCCCCACTTCTTTCCGTGACACCTCAGACCACAAACGTCTATCCAAAGCACAGCCAAAAAGCTTAAGCAACCCATTTTTTCACTAGAACAACAGAGCACAAGGTGTCACACTCATTTTGCAAGGACTGCTAGGAGCCTGGATCTCAATTAAAGCTACCAGGACTCAAAATAGCCTTTTGCAGCATTTGCAACCTGCAACATAAAGCATGGGTCATATTACTGAAAGTACCTGAGAAACACAAACGGCTGAGGCTCAGCTTCAAAGTGACCCTTGCTTCAACACCCACTTCTTTTCTTCTGTGGATGGAATATGGTTAAAAGCAACACATAACTACCATTTAATACTGAAGAAGTCGGTCAGACCACACTGATGCTTACAGGTAGAGAGAGAGAGAGAGGGCTGATGCTCACGAAAGACTTTTCCAAAGCGATAGGGTAAATCCAAAACACAACTGAGACTTAACCTCAGGTCTCCCAAACCCCTCCTTTCCCCCCCAAAACCACTGCACTTTGCTTTCTGCTCGCTAATATAAGCCAACGGAAGGGAGACGGTATGGCTGCATGGACACACTCAGCAACCAGGGCTCTAGTGAGGAGTACAACTGAGAGGAGAATCCATTCCCTCTGTGAGATGGGAAGAAAGCAGAGGGGCACAGCAGGGTGCTCCTGACAAGATGGGAAGGAAAGCAAAGGGGAGGTTTTTTTTGTCTTTACTGTGAAGAGATGTCTGCGTTTCCCTTATTAACAGCAAGGCTCAGCCCTAGCTAGAGAACAGCAGGAGAGGCTGAAAAATGGGGTCTTTTCAAAGCACCATTTCTCTATAAATATCAAGCATGAGCTGCTGCTGCCCATGAAAGCAGCCCATTACATTTCTGGGGTGCTTTCGCCCAGCCATACAGGAAGCCAAACTGATTAAATAATCTTTTTTGGGTTTCAAACAAAGAAACATAATCTCCCCAACCACCAGCAGCCCAGAAAACCCCACTAGGGGACTAAAATATATAAGAAATCAAACTTGGTTGTCCCAGCATCTGTGCGGGCAAAGCAGATGGGTCTCACTTCCAGGTCTGAAGGATCACAACCTTATCTGTATGGAGATGCCACCATATGTGCTGGCCTATTTGATTATGTTTTAATAAAAGAAGAAGTAGCTCCCTCTACTGCAGAGCACCACACGCAGGAAGGGCTGACCCAACCACCCTCAGCCCCAGGAAGGAGTTTGCCACGATGCCAGTAAGGTCACAGATGCCTTAGGACAGGAATGGGGACAGACAAAGGTACCAGAGGAAGGGGTGCTTGACAGGCAGGGTGATGAGCTGCTGGCTTAAAGGGTAGGGGGAATGATCAGGTGTCCAAGGAAGCTGGAGGGATGGGAAAAGGGAAAGACTTCCATCAATTCTTAACACTGCTTGTTCTGGCCCTAGCTGCCATTATGAATTTTTTCTAACCTTGGCAAAAGTGGTACAAAATCCAGCCCAGTATGAAGTTTGAAGAGGACTCAGGTAATTTTTTTTTCTCACAGCCAGCTTCAATTCTCATCAAATTCCAGTTCACCACAGCAATCCCTATCGCAGAGGTCTCAGCAAACCCAATGACCCCTGGAGTCCACAGCCCTGCACTGGGAAAGCACTTTAAATACACACACACACAGCCCGGGGGGAGATCTTCCCTCTACCTTCTCATATCTAGACCTGAGGGCTCAGCTGTGTCTTCTTACATAGATTTTTTTTTTTTTTTAATGGAGGCAGAGGAATTAAGCTTTATTAAAATAAGGGCTGTGATTCTCTCTGTCACATGCACCCATGACACGGGAGTTCAACGTGACATGTATCACCAGGAGGGCTACCAGCAAAATTGCAAGAACCAGTAACCAGAAGACCCGGGTTCAGGCCAGAGGCAAAGAAAAGACACGACGTGATGAGGGGCTGAATATCTTGTATTGCTCTCACGTGTGTCCTCGGGTCAGGTGGGGAGCACAGACAGTGAGGCAAGGCAGCAATGAAACAATGCTGATCGTGTTTCCTTTGCCCTGTGCCATCCGGACTCTAAGGCTGTTACAGCTGCAGCCACGTGCTCCCCACACAGCCACAGACAGAGAGGATTTAATGCTCTCTAAAGCTAAATCTCTAATCCAAAAACCTATGGATAAAAAAACAGGGTTGGGAAAGGAAGCCATGACCAGCTTCCACCACCCAAAAAAGTCTGCACAGCTGCCTGGGGGCCAATAGGACAGAGATAACGATATTGAAGTGAATAAAATCAATTGTTCTGGAAGAGCTTTCTGGGACCATTAGTTAATTAAGTTGCCAACAGATAAAGGTCTATATAAAAAGTTCTGATCACCTTCAGCACCAAAGATTAAAGAGGATGGTGTCCACCCCCCGCCTACCTGCAAAATCCCAAACTGTTCATTCTCTGGCTGCTCTCTTTCACAGAGCAGCAAGAGTTAAAAAAAAAATCCACACTTCTTCTGCAAAAGCAAAGGCACTGCCAAGCACGGGAACACCAGGGAGAAGGCAAGCACGCGGCTTGCAAGCTGCCCAGCTTTATTATTTCTTGAAACAAAGACATCTCTTCGTGCAAATGTTTTTCAAGAGGTGCAAGAGACGCAGTAACTGTCGTGAGTCCCTTTCAGACACATCCACCCTCCTTTTGGGACCATCGCTTGGGAGATGATGGGCAACTCTTGGCTTTGCCCATCCCAGCTGTCCCTGCCCCACTGGCCATGGCCCCCTGCCACGGCGAGGGAAACATGATCAGCACTGTTTCCCTTCTGCCTAATTCCACCTCCACACACCCACGCTGGAAATAGATGATCTCTAAGGTCCATTCCAACCCAAACTACTCTAGGATTTTATGATCCCCAGCGCACCAAAAGCCACCTTCCAGCTTTCCCCTTGAATGTTGAATTGGCCTCACTCTCCCCCAAGGAACGGTGAACCTACCCAATCCTTGCTGAGCTTCAGTGGCCTCAGCAGAGTTAAAATCAGGCAGGATCTTTTGAGAAAGTGCTCCCCTCCATAAGGTGAACTGAAAAGGAAAAGGGATTTGGAAGCCCAAGAACAGATGGGAACAAAGAAGGACTGATTCTATAAACATCTTCAATAACAGGGTATTCTTACAAAAACCACAGAGCATCATGAGGCTTGGCAAACAGAAAAGTCAGACTTCAATCACCTTTTAAAAACACCCCTGAAGATGCTCCAGGAAAAAGCATTGCTGTCCTCAAACCCTGCCTTTCCAGAAGTCCCAGCTTCCTGGTGTACCTTTACCTGACACACAGAGTGCTCGTCACCACATTCCCACCCTCACATTTAGATCTCACTGAGCAGCTGAAGTCAGAATCTACGTGGTTTACACACATCTGCTGAGATGGGAAGTGTAATTTTTTTTTCCTGGCTCCCCACGTGAATTGCAGCCCCCTCTGGGAAGTGCAGAATTGCTTTTGAAGAGGAGCTAGAAACACTTCAGCACTTTCTGCACAGATAAAAAGGGAACTGTCGAATCCAGTGGTTCTGGAGAAGAGAGAGATTCCTGCTCCCTGCCGGCTGTTTACAGCACTGGTGCAGCCTGCCTGGGGTATTATTAACCACTGTGGTGCTCCAGCAAAGTCACCAGCACCACTCCACACTCCTGTTTGCCAGGGGAGCAGAACATCACTCAAACAGCCTCTGGTTATTTGTGAAATAATCCTGGGATATTCAAACACCCCTTGCTGCCATCCATGTTTTCTGAGGCTCTGATTCCCAACATGCTCAAGTCAGAGCTGGACCCCATTTTTCCAGCGAGTTGGAAGGCTGGAAAGGCTGGAAAGGCTGGAAAGAGGAGCTTTGGGGGAGGACATGGGCACGTGGCAGCACTTCCCTGAAACACAGCAGTGGGACAAGCTCCCAGTACATCACAGCAGCATGACATGGATGCAGGGCAGCGTGTGTGGCAATACAACCCCTGGCAGGGCTGGTAGCACCACAAAGCCAGCAAAGACACCTTAAGACAGAGCATTGCATTTTACCCTTTGTTTATCCCAATCTCCCAAGGCCTTCCCGCAACGCACAGCTCAGGAACAGCTTTCATTACTTTGTTTAAACCCTTTCCAAACCCATTTAATCTTTAGCATCCACAGTATCCCATAGCAATGAGTTCCACAGTTTGCCTACACAACATGGCAAGCAATTTCTCCTCTTGAAGCACCCCCAAAGTAATTTCACTGCAGATGCAGAAAGAGATGAAAAAGCAGGGGGCAGTCTGGAGGAGAAGAAATTAAACCGTCACAGCTTTAGGAAGAGCTGGCAAGGAAAGGTTAAACGAACTAGGTTCATTCAGCCTAGAAAAAAAAAAGGAGAAGACAAAGGCACAGAGGCATAACAATCTTCCAGTAGCTTGCAGGTTATTAAGACAGCAGTCGATTGTTCTCTGTGTTCAGTGGCAGAAGAAGAAATAATTTAACTTGGAGCAAAGAAAGCTTAAGTTTAGACATCTTA
>VWZN01019440.1:142605-200224 GCA_013396955.1 Regulus satrapa | reverse complement strand
AAAAAAAAGATTAAAAACTTTCTTCCTAGAACAGATACAGGGAAGTTGCAGAATTTTTCACTGGAGACATCTACGGAAAGGTTAAACAAACACCTGTGTGGAGGGAAAAGGTGTAATTGATCTTGCCTCAATGCCAACACACGGAGTAGATTATCTGCAGAGGCTCGTTCCAGCCCTCTGCGATACCAACAACAAACTTTCTAACTGCTTTCTTCATGCATTTTTAATTGCATTTTAATTTTTGTCCTCAT
The DNA here is from genome assembly GCA_013396955.1 of Regulus satrapa. Classification (NCBI taxonomy): domain Eukaryota; kingdom Metazoa; phylum Chordata; class Aves; order Passeriformes; family Regulidae; genus Regulus; species Regulus satrapa. The sequence goes on along the minus strand of VWZN01019440.1, from coordinate 199,973 downwards.
ATAGCTTGAGACAAGTGTAAAAAAACAAAGCCATGGCTATTATATCAGAAATTACACGCTTTCCATTCCTTCAATGCAATAAAAAGATGCAAAAGTTAGAACAGATATATATTGAGCTATACAGTCACACCAATAAATATGTATGGGTGTCGCGTCCCCTTTTGCTTTGCCAAAAATAGTACCAAATTATGCCAACCAATGAAAAACCACGTTTCATTAGGAAATGAACTTTAAAATACAAGATTAAAATGTGGTTTTTAAATCAAGATTTCCTGCTTGTTGATTTAGATCATGATTAAAATGGGTGATTTAAATCAACCACCTTGAAGAAAACAGGCTGCCTCCTCAAGTCTTTAGGGTGGAGAAGACAGCGCTGCCCCAAAGACCAGTCAGGTAATTCCAGTTTCTACTGCTCTGCTCCTTCACCAGCTCAGTATTCCTACCACATCCATCCTCTCTGAAGAAAAAGCCATTTCCATCCCCAAGCCTGGCACCCCAAGCCCCTTCCACTACCTTTCTCTGGACCTTGAGCCTGCACAGTTCTCATGCCCAAAGAGCATCATCAAGAAATTCCAAGCTGACACAGAATCAGTCTCAAACAAACTTCTCTGTGGCAATTATAATCAGATCCTCCCTGGATGCAAATAGTGCTTCTGAGCGTGGGCTCCAATCAAAGCTTGTGAATAATTACGACAGGATTTTAAAACCTGCCCTCGAGGACAAGAGGAGCGTGGAATCAACATGCCTGCTTGAGGGGATGGAGGTACACACAGAAGGTGGGAACTTCCTGCCAGCAAGACATGGAGAACAGAGTCCCAAAGACCTCCCTACAAATGGATTTTGGATATTTCACCCCAGAGCTCGTCTAGAACATCAGGGTGCCACAAAAAGTGGTGGCTCCACACTTCTGCAGAACACTCTGGCCTTGAGATGGCCAGGTCTTGTTTCCAAAGTCATGGCACGGGCTTCGTGAAGAAGAAGCTTTCACAGAGCTCTGAAGAGAGCTCCAGAGATGCCATGACCACTGCCAGAGGTGCAAGACACTGGTGCTTCTTGGTGCACTCATCTGTCAGAACTAGCTGAACACCAGTTCGTTTCCCTGGGCCCATGGACACAGATGGGACTGAGAGAGGAAGGAGAATCCCTGGACAGGATACTTCCCAACTTTCTCTTTCCTCCAAATCAAAGGCTTACCTATGGTTCTGAAGATTCCCCAAATGAATCTCACCATTTTTATTTATGTACTTATTTATTTAACGGGTTTGAGATACTCAGAAGCCAGCAAAAAACCCCTGAACTTCAGTTGTTGAAAAGCCAGAATTAACTCTGCAGTCAACACAGGTAGAGATCCAGCCCACCTGACCAACCTCCACAGGCCACACGGAATTTCCCAGTGCCAGAATCTGCCTTTCCTTAGAGAAGAAGTAGAGAATAACTCTGAGCAGAAAAATGAAAAGTTTCCCAGCAACAGTGTGTGAAATGGAAGCAACTCAGGGAGACTAAGATGGCATCTCTGAGAATCACAAAGATCTTAATCCAACTAGTCCATGCAGGAAAGAAATGCCCCATGGGCATTTTAATGGTCTTGGTGCTGGCAATTTCAGTGCCAACAGGAATAGGAGGGGAAAAATGCATCATCAAGGATGGAAGCGGGAAGGAGAGACCAGGACAAATTGAAAGAAATAAACAGAACTCCAAGAGGGATTGGTCATCCCACAAGCAACTTGAAATTTTCTCAGTGCCCACTGAGATTTCATCAGAAACAAAACAATTCCACTAAATGTTATTTCAGCACAAATCCACCAAATCAAAAATCTAGGATTTCGTCACCAGTATGAAAAATTGTAATTTTCCTTGGTTTTTGCTTGGAAAAATCAAAAATCATAGATTTTTAACTTTTGTGTTGATGTTGTTGTTGTTGTTTTTATTTCTGACATTAAATGAAATAGAAAGAATGGCACCCAGGCAGGATTCACCTGTCTTTCTCTTCCCACCTCTTCTAACTTGTGAAGACTTCCTTCTTTAGACAAAATAAAAGAGGCTGTGAAAGAAAAGCTAACTCATGTTAAAAGCATCTGCAAAAAAGTGAAGGAAACTTGGAATCAAGGACAGAACAGGAATGAAAGACAACAAAAACACGACTAAAAATAAGTTTCAATCTCTCCACTAAGAAAAGTCCTTCTCCTGTTCAGTAAACTTGAACCCTTGGCAGCTTTTTCCTGTGAATTGATTGTTGTATTGTTTTGTTTGGGCTTTTTTACCAATTTAATACATTCCATCTGCATTAAGTTGGGCAGCACAAAAGGGCACTGGGCAAGTCAGACTCTGGATTTTCAGCTTTGGCTCAAAAGCCAAAATCTGTTGTTGATTGCTTGGGTAGAACAGCAGAGAGAGGCCAGAGTGAGCTTTAAAAACAAATTCAACACCTTCCACAGCCCGAGAGGCATCTCTTTCCATCTGCCATCTCGAGCAACTCTCCTTGCAGCACGAGAAGCAGTCCAAGACCTGAGCATATTTTGCAGATCCTCCCGTGATTTTGCAGGCTCACCCCCATGACAAGGGGAAGAGGCACCATCTCATCTGCCTCTCCTTCTCCCAGCAAGCAAACTGACTGCCTGGCCCTGGATTCTGTCATTAGAGACAGGAGTCGTTAAGAATTCATGCCCACTGCCAACACTGCATTTTTTGGAGAGGTCCTGCACTCAGGCAGAACTAATGAGCAGGCAAAGAAAGGGAAGAGCAGTTAAAGCAGAAAAACACGCACACAAATACAGCCAAAATGAGAATGCAGACTTATCTGTAGGTCTTCTCCCCTCCGAGGTAGCTCGGCAGCATCGCATAAGGAAATGTTTACCCGTGGGAAGGGATGATTGTCATACCTGTGATAGGGATGGGGAGGCTGAGGGAGGCAGGATCTAACGGTACCCAGGCACACTGGAGGGCTGTGTTGGAACTGGGGCCGGGTTTGAAAGCACCCACCCTGACACATTCATTCAGCCGAGGAGATCACAAGGTGCAGGCAGTGCCTTCGGATGGCTCCGAAGGCTGCAAATTCTCAGCTGTAAAAATAGGCCAGATAATACCTGTCTGAAGGGGATTTACCCTGCTGTACGTGCAAAATACTTTGCAGTCATTGGACAAAGGGTTTTATCAAAATACAGCCAGAGGCTGGATGAGATATTAACCTCCCCCTCTTCCAGCTACCGCAGGAAAAAAAAAAAATTAAAAAACCCAAAAAACTATCTATATATATCCTGCTGCTGGTTTCTGGGAGCAGAAGGCAGCACTTCTTCCTGCATTTCTGTGTGGAACAGCCAGCTGTGGAGCATGTGCTTACTACTAATAACAACTTTAACTGCAGTGGAAGAGCAGAGAACTTAATCACATATAGAAATAGGACACGCAGAGATGGGATTCACAGAGGGATAGGCTCCCTTTGCACCCACAGAGCAGACTGCATAAGGAAGGATGCTCTTCAATGTACACATCTCCATGTACAGCTTTGCTGAATTGTTGCTGCCAGAGAATCGTAACTAAAGCATTTCTCACTTCCATCTGTTTCTGTTGTAAGCCATAATGTTACAGCAGCATTTATTCCTTCTTCCCTTTCTCTTCCCCTGCCTGCTTTTTCCCCAAGCATCCAATTTTTTAGGCCTATAACCCTGAAAATGATGAAAGTCTCCCATTGATTTCGATTGGCTTTTGTTTAAGGGCTTGATAGCAGAGAGAAAAATTGAATGATCATTCATTGAACGAGACAGATTTGGCCCAGTTCCCCAGCTGGTGTAAATCAGCACGAGCACTCAGAACTCGGAGGCTCCCTGCCCTGTGCTGATGACTTAGTCCACTTCTGTGCACACCAGGAATTTTAATGATGCTGCCCTGCCCTGCCAGCCCACAGACCCAGCAAGCAGCTTTTAATGCTGCTCAACAGCTCCAGCTCAGGACCGTGCCTGATCCAGCTCACTCACCTTCAGGACAACCCGTGCCATGGGCTGCAAGACAGCTCTGAAGCTGCCAGGCTGTTCCCCCGGAGCACCAGCCTTTTCACTGCCACCAGGTGTCCCAGGCTACTGGATCACCGCTCCCCGGGGAAGGTGGAGCACCCTGGTAATCCCAGCATCAAACCAGGATGCACTTAATGGACTGTGGCAATGGAAGGGTGGCACCTATCTATGAATTTACCTTGCCTCCCTTGCTGCCCTTGCTCACCAGAGGGAATTAACCCACCTGGGATTAGAGCAGGCAGCAAGGTAAAAGGCACAGGGAGGCTTTGCAGCAGCACATGCCTGAGGCAAGACATGAGGCATACCAAGCACAACTCGAAAGCCATGCTGCTGCTGGGAATCCCCTGGAATTACCTTCCCCTCATTATACAGACATTCCTTTTTTCCATAGCCCACCTGTAGGCCTGCCCAACCTGAACAAGGTGTTCCTGAGAGGGGCAGGAGAGGATATGGTGCACTGCCATCAGGGCCAGCAGTAAATTCAGGGTCTGAATAGGAGTGAGGAGGCAGGATACAGGGTCAAAGGTAGTCAAACCTCTGCCAAAATGTGTTTTTCCATGAGTTTTCGCTTACCTAATTAGAGACATACTACAAGAGACAGTCTGGAGGAGCAAGAACCATTTGTCTACAAGCTTCTAGCATTGATCAGCTGGATCTTTCTTTCCCTACAGAGGAGATTGCTACAGTAGTCCAGGAAAGGAAGGGGAAAGGCAAAGCAGAGAAATGAACAAGCTAACAAGAGGAAAACCTCTGTCTGGCAAGTCTCTTGCTCACCTTGATTAGCCGAGCAGGATATAGACATAAAATTACAATTGCTTCCTCCATTCCCTCCTGCCCCCCACACCCACCCCTCCCTCCTTTGTGTGGGGAAGATGTTAAAAACGTCAGGCTTGATTTACCCTGACACACTGACTGACTCACGGCAGCTACAAATCCTCCCCACCAAACCAACCTCCCCTACCTGCCACCAGGCTGCAGATGGCAGGGGGAGGAGGGGGGGAAACACCGTCTCCCCCTCTCGCTGCGTACATCAAGCCAAATAACCTCTTCTTTCTCCCACCTCCGAAAAGCAGACAGGCAGCTTTTGTTCAGGTAGCTGACGCTGCGGCACGAGTGTGTTTTAAACAAGGCCACGCGATCTCTCCTTTGCTTTGTGCCTGTCTGTGCTCATTTCTGTTGATGCAGGAATCTGGGGATGAGCCGGAGCACACATGTTCGGCTCAATCTGACCACTGCCAAGTGAATTACAGCTCAATTTCACCGGGGTGATTAGCTCCAAAAGGAGAAAGGAGACGGCAGGGGGAAAAGTAAACGCCAACCTATCCTTGTGCAAACTTCCAAAGGAACAGCTAAAGTGTGTTTTGGATAGAAAAGCAAGAGAAAGCTCTAGGCAGGAGGGAAGGAAAAGGGGTGGATAAAAGGAGAGAGGGAAAGATCTAATAGAAACGGATGCGGTGCAGTCTGGGATACAGTTCTGGCACATCTCCAGAGGCCAAAGCAGTTCCTACAGGATGGAGGTTTTCTTTTAAAAATACTAATGGGCTGATTTGCAGAGCTGCCTGGCTCCCAGGTCTCGCACAGAAACTACTCCTCAAACATCATTAACATGTGTGCACCGCTGAGAAAGCCTTCCAGACACGACCCTGCGGCCTGACTGCGGCAGCCGCCTCAAACAGCGCCCAAACGAGGGATGAAAAGGATCAGCCCAGGCACCACACACCACCCCCACAGGCCAGGGTTTGCTGTGGCACGGCTCAGGGCTGCTGTGAGATCCACTCGCCCGGCCCTCACCTCTCAGGGCCACTGCCTCAGCCCCACGGGCTCGTGGGGTCCTCCACACCAGCCAGGCCAGATGGTCCTGGTGGGAATCATGATGCAGCCCAGCATCATTGCCCTTCCTCCACCACCTGCCCTGTGCTTCCTCATCCAGCACACAAGGTCTCACATGGTGGCAGAAGACTGGGGACTCCATTCCTCAGCCTCTGAGACCCCGTGTCAAGACAAAAGGCCACTGCAGGCATAAGGACACGGCCACAGCCTTCCCAAGAGGAAGAGAGGGAAAGCAATTGAGGATATCTATGACTCTCTTCTTGCTGCAAACCCTTTGATTACCTTCAGCATCCCCAGGGATCTGCCTTCCATGATGCTCTAGTCCTGCTTCACATCTATTCATTCTCCTCTTTTGGAGTCCACAGCAGCGAGTGATGACGGAATTTATATGTAATGGACTTACCTTCATTTTCTTTAAATCTTTTACTTAATGAGGTCACCGAGCAACCCACATCACACGACACAGCAAACCATCCTACTCCTCTCTTGGTTTGATCATCCCCCTCTCCTGGCTGCCTCTCTACTCAAACAACACACACATCTCAATCTGATTAATCTCTCCTTGTGTGGAAGCTCCCCTACACTTTAAATCACAGCCTCTGCCTTTTTGAGGTTTCCTATACCTAGCTCCCCCAAAAGGTAGAGGCTGTGATGAGAGGGGTAGAGGCCCCTCACAATTCCAGAAGTGGCAGTTTTAGAGAGAGGACTTCCCTTGCCCTCCTGGCAACCCATCTGATTGACCAGCACTGAATGTGGGTGAGACATCCAAACCCCCCACCAATGCTGGCAAAGTGTCCCTTCCCACTATTCCAGTTATTGAGGGATTAACAAAATTGTTCATATCGTTCTTTTCAGGAGGTTGCTGGAAGGGTACTTTGTCAAATTACCGAGGGGACCAACAAGACACATTCCAGAGCTTGAGGCTACTTGTATTTACTAGCAGAACCACTACTGAGTTTATATCTTATCTACAAAAACAAACCCAGAAACCTTTCCATCCCAAGAGGAAGAAAACACCATTTGCACAGTACAATACAACACAACTGTTCTCAGTGACATTGGCATGCTGAGCTTCCTTTTGCAACCTCCTGGTTAAGAAAAGTTCCAAAAAATGTGTGTTGTGTGATAAACAAAAGCAGCACAGCTGGAACTCCTGTGATACAGAATCCCGTTTCTTTGTAGTTATTTATAAACTCTTATTTCCAATAGTTGGGAGCTTCATAAACTAGAGCAGATCAATAGACCTGAAAAGGTAGAGCCTGATCAGAGGGAATTAGATTACATTGGTGTACACATCTTTAGAAACAGGAAGAGAAGAGCTGATCAAAATGTGTGGGTCAGAAAGACTTTTTTTCTTCTTTTTTTTTTTTTCTCCAATCAGATATTTTCTCAATTTCCAAATAATTTTTTTTAAATGCTGCTCTTTTAAAAAAGCGTATTTCCTTTTCTCACACCCAAGCCGAAGTAATTTCTGATTGGAAAATTTCCCATTGGAAAATGCCAGAAACCAAACTCACCATGGTTTTGGGAAGGGTGGCAGAGAGAAATCCGACTTGGGTCTTATTTTCCACTAAAACCCAGCCACTGCCTTTTTTAGGCTGTTCAGAAAAAAGAAAAGCAAAAGCATTCTTTTCCCAGCAGAAGCACTGCAGCTTTTTTGGACAGATGTGGTTATTCCTCATGTGTGAGAAACTTACGGGCTCCCGGCTGTGGAGACAGCCCAGAGATCACCCCCAGCCACGGGGATGTGAACACAGCGCCGGGGTTGCTCTTCTGAGAGGCCAGAAACCACCTCCAACTCTCCAAGTTGCCTCAGAGCCGCTTCCCCAGGCTGTCTGCAATCCAAATCAAATCACATCTGACTTCAGGCCAAGTTCAGGAAACTCGATTATCTTTCTCCCCCTACGCGATGGGAGATGGCAGGTTGAGGGGAAAGAGGAGGAAGGAGTGAAAAATTAACACAAGCACTTAAGATGTTATGAAACTGCAATATGCATCTGTAGCCTGGCCCCCGGTCCTCCAGCCCATACATTATTTAACAGAAAAGAAAGCATAAATGAGCCAGAACAATAGCTGGAGGGTGGGAGAAGAATGTATATATATATATATATACATATATATATAATTATATATATATATAATTCCTTAAACCATGCCCATTAGTTTTGTTTCTTATTTAGGATACTGCATTAATCATGCTAATATTTTACAGCCAGGCTGTACACTTTAGCCATTACTTTAATCAAAGCCATCAGCGTACCCAAGAACACGCTACCAGGTGGGAATAGCTGCTACCGCTCGCTGTTAATTACTTTGCATTTTACAGCAATCAGCAGCAGGGGCTGAGATCATAATAAATTCATGACTTATGGGTCCATAAAATCATTACCGTAGGAAAATATGTTTTATCAGGCATTCGTCGGGCTGCTGCTCAGAGAGAGATTTCTTGAAGGAAATGACACCCATGAAATTAAACCGATCCTTGCAGTCAGCAGAAATGCTAATGTGGGCACAAACAGAGCCGAGGCTTGTGCCGAGAGCAGGGAGGGGAAGAGGGAGAAGGATTTCGCCAGCCAGGAAGGAGGGGAGGCACTGGGGGAAGCCTGCTCACCCCAGGATAGGTGGGGCAGAGGGAGGACGGGGCAAGGGAGGAAAGGGAAGAAGCAAGAGGAGGATGCAGGGCTGCTAAGGAGTCTCAGCATCACCACTGCCACAGCCTGAGCCTGCAGGGGCATTGCTCCATGGGGCACCTCAGCACGGGGACACAGAGGGAAAACTTACACCCTTCTAACGGGAGACTCATCAAATCATAGTGACCCACAAGGACAGTCGTGTCCAGCTCCTGGCCCTGCACAGAATTCCAACATGAGCCTGAGAGTGTTGTCCTAACACTTCCAGAGGCCTGGCAGAGAGGGATCCTGCCAGATAAAGACACACCGATGAACTGATGTGCAGCAGCTCCATCAGCCCAGGCTATATTCCCTCTCCAATGGCAGTTTTCCAGAAGGGAACACAACCTATTCATGACTAATCACAAAATCTCTCTGCCTAAATAACGACACCGAGAGCTTTGCAAACAGGGAATGGCAGCTTGGCCTGAACTCCCTATCCCCAAAAAGGGTCAACCAAAGGTCAGAGTTTTAATTCAAGCCCCTAAAAGCCCAGGCAGGTTACATGGGACGTGATCAGCTCCACATGGAGCACACCAATGCCACTGCAGCAACATCGAGGGTGGCAGCAAAATCAAGCAGTGCCAAATTGACATAAAGAAGCAATAAAGAAGCCTCAGGATTTGAGAAGCATGAAAGGAGCCTAAATGAACTTGCTGAATATTTTTTAAGTCTTTTTCTGCACTTGCATAAACTCCCATGGCACTTGCAGAGTCATTAGCCCTGCCAGTTCCTAAAAAACAAACAATAAGTTCACTTATGACTTTTTTTCTTTTTTTGCAATCTAAGATCAACTGAGTTTTCTTTGGCAAGAAGCCACTGGCTCTTTAGAACTCTCTTGTTTCATGGCCTGTGAAAATGAAAAAGTGAAATGCCAACTAGAAAATACCCCCAAAGTGTTAAATTGGCTAAGCCCTTGTTTTTTGCTGTTTGTTTCAGTCTGAAAATACTAAGGAAGCTCAGTCATAGCTGGTTTGTTTGGTTTATTCGCCTCTTCCAATTACACTGGGCAAACAGGGAACATTATTTAGTGTTATTTAAGCATGAAATTATAACAGATCATTTTAAATATCAAGGCCCTAAAAATAAATCTTTCTATCAAGGCACAGCAGGTCTAGATCTACTAGCTTGTTAACATCCACCAGGGTGGGCAGAGGGTGGGAAAACCCTGCTGGAGAGCTCCGTGCGTAAGAGATTTGTTCCTTTCCTTTCTGGGATCATGAAAGCCTGGGCACCTGGGCTCCAGCACTGCACTGCTGCTGGTATCTGAAAGAACATGGGAGCACAACCAACAATGTGGCCAGAGCAAACCTGATACCCCCCAGAACATCCTGCACAGTGCCCTGGGCTCTCCCACTCCTGCAGAGCCCCGAGGAGCAACACGAGCTGAGAGTTACCTGCGAGCTCCAGAGAGGATCCCTGTGGGTATCATCTCCATGAGACATGGCCTGTAAGAGGGGTTTTGTTCTTCCTTCAGCCCAGGTGGTTTTCCTGCAAGAAAAGCCTGCCTGCAGTATCCCACACAGCTCTGGGTGGTACCTGCACAGCCATTCCACGGAGAATGGGTCACCACACCCTCCTGGTTAAATCAGGATTGTCGGCCAGAGCACATCACAGCTCCCTCTCCAGACTCTGCACCTGGATTTCTTTCCCTTAAAATCTAGGGAGACAAGGGAAAATATAGAGTGCAAAGAACACCCAACCCATGCTGCCCAACAGGAGAAAATTTGGACCTTCATCGTGGGAGATACTCCCAGGTCTAATTGAAGCTTACCAGAAATTTCCACACTATAGTTCAATAAGCCAATACCATGCAGAAATAACATCCCCAGAGCTACATTAACCTGACACCAACCTTCATCCAGGTTCCAGATACCCTGGGCTACACCAAAATGTCCTCGGTGTCCTATCTAGGGCCTCAGAGCAAGCCCCAAGACTCGGGCTGCAGAAAAGCTTGTGCCAAAACCTCCTGTGCAGCCCCATCAGCTGCAAAAGACAAGCCCAGCCCCAATCCCACTCCCCAGCCCCACAGGGTGAGCTCCTCTCCTTCCACACCAGTTCTGGAGGAGAGGTGATGTGCCAACAAAAACCGCTTGTGTAGAGCAAGCTGTGGGTAAGAGCAGGTTGTGGCAGAGCTCTGCTGTCTCCAGGCATGCTGCTTTTCTTTGCAAGCTGTCTTTACCTTAAGAAACCCCAATCACTCTAATCCCTGGGAGTAAATTGCTCCACGCACAGCCCAGACAGCTGCTCACTGCTTGGCAATGCCAACCCGGCTTCAGCCATGGCTGAAGGAGCAAGGAGGAACCAAGACCTGCAGGAGCACCTCCACCAGCCCCTCAGGAGCTCCTAACCAACCAGAGCAAGCAAGCCACAGCCTCTCCGTGTGGTAAACTGGCTTTCTTCTCTCTCATCAGTCCCTTTCCTACCTCTCCAAGGAGCAGGAAGGATTCAAACCACATTTCAAAGTCTCTGTGTGTCAACACTCTCCAAGATTCAGAAGGGCGACAAAACACAGTGAGCCATAAGGAAAACCCGGAAAACACCACACTCCAGCCAAGGCCACCTTCACCCTCACCCTCCTGGGATTTGGTCAAATTACCTGGGCTAGACCCTCCTGTGTGGCTCAGGGCTGGACCATCACCTTTTTGCTTCCCTCCAGTGGGTTCCAGGTTGACTGTTCCTACTGGGGCTATACCTAACTTCATCTGACAGGTACTGCAGCCTAGAGATTTCCCCTTTAAGGTCCTACCCAGCTATAAATATCCTTTTCTTCTTCAGGGAAAGAGCGTCTGACCCAAAGTGTATGAAGCTTCCTGACAGGCTGGGAAAAGAGAAGAGGTTTAAATGTCAGCTAAAACAATCTTCATTTTCTTTTCTAAATTTGCAAAGCTCCCCGAGTCACTGGAGTGAGGAATTTGCCTGTTTGAAGTTCAGCCTGAAAATCCTTTTGCAAAATATTTGCTGAAACACAATAATGTTGGAATTGGAAGGGATTAAAACAGCTTCAGTCCTTGCCCCATCCCCCTGAAGCCCCTCTTTAAGAGGGTTTCTGTAAAAGCAGACTTAGGTCCCCATGTCTTGAAGGCACGATACAAAGGAGAGAGGGAAAGAAATAAAAACGTAAAGCTCCTAACATCACTATTATTGAAATGCCTCATTTGACATTTTGACTGTTTCAATTAGCTAACAAGGAACGCTCCACTTAATCCACCCTCAGATACTGAAAGAAACCAAGCCTTTCCCTTCCCCCATGCCAGATCTGGCCTGGCAGCTACTTCCCAGCCTCCGGAGAAATCCCAGCCTGGGTGATGTCTCCCACCCTGGGGCAGCCAGCAAGGCAGAGCATCCCCAGCCCAATGCTGGCTGACATTCGGGAGCATCCTTCCCTCAAACCCAAGGCACAGCATCAGAAAGTCCACGGGGGAAGGAAAAGGGCACCCCAAAAAACCACTGCCAGTGCTTTTCCTGACCATTTTGGGGAGCACAACGTGGCACTGTCAGACCAACGGAGGGGCCTCTCTCTCCCTCACCTGGATTAACCAACAAGGAGCCCTGGCTGGTTGGAACTGCACCGAGGTGAAAAATTACCCTCAATGAATCAGTACCCACAAGAGAGGATGAAACCCTGCGAAAACATTTCCCACCTCCTGCACACGGTCCTGGGCTAATTCGACTGGGTTCGTTTTATTTCTCCAGGATTTATCCGCCGCTGTGATTTTACGCCAAGGAAGCTGAAGTGCCGGGAGCTCTCCTGTCAGCACGTGTAAGGGCCAGAGCCTTCCTCCACGGAGCATTTTACGACCTTTAAACACACACACACTCTCTCCCCATCCCACAGGTGAGCTCCTGCCTGGGAGGGGGACTCGTGGCATTACAGGGGAGGTGCTCCACACTCCATAAAGTCCAGGCGGTCGCCTTCGGCTGGGGGAGCTCTTGTGAAGATTGATTATCCCACCAGGAGCATTGTCTTTGCTTTGGGCAGAAAAGCAATTCACGAGCTCTTCCATGGCTGGACTTTCACAGACAACTCTGCAGGCACCACCAAGAGGGTTTTCTCCCACGTTTGGAGGTGGAGGGATGGGCAAGGAATGATGCACACAAAGACAGAGACATTTGATGTCCACAGGACACTGCCTCATCCAAAACACTGGGGTTCTGGAGGCAATAAACTCTTACAGTCCCTTACAACCACTGCTGTCCACCTCTCTTCATATTTCTAGGGATCAGGAGACTGAAAAAAGCTGCAGTGCTGGGTTAATGGTTGGACTTGACAATCTTGGAAATCTTTTAATTAAGTGGATTTACATGTGGAGAGCTTACCTGTGACACCACCTGGTCTAAGTACAAGAACTTTCAGGTTTGAACTGGAACACCTGGAATCTGGCAGGGAGGAGTAGGAGCTGCCTGACAGACTGCAGAGCAAAGTAGAGACTACACATCAAAAGTCAGCAAAACCCTTTTTTGTTTGGTTTGTTTTGTTTGTTTGCTTTTGTAAGACCCAGCTCTCTCTTTTGCTTCCCATAAGTAAAGTCTGGCACAAGTGATGGGACAAATCCTGCCCATTTTATGCCAACCATGACCTCAACCTGTTTGTTCTGTCCCAACAAATGGCAATACTCTTCATGGGAGAAGAGCAATATCAGGACATATTTGGAATAGCCTGTTCTGCTTTAATAACTCCCACACCATAACAAGAGATGCAATTTCCTCTACCCATGAAAATAAACATCAAAACAACACAAGAGTTTCCAGGATCACCTCAGTAGAACCTGTCCTCCTTTTGCACAGAAACCAGCTGGCTTTGGGAGTTGTATCAGATGCTGCCAGCTCCTGAACACCAAGTTAACTTTCATCATGTGGCTCTCCTCAGCAGTTCAGGAAAACATATGCGTGTCAGGCAGCACTTAAGTGAGTGTGAGACTTTGTGCCAGGGGAAGAGATTTGTTGTCCAGGTGCACGAAGGCTTTGTGGGAAACTGGCCCTAATCCTCTCCTGAAATACCTTGGCTATCTCTGAGCTCCTAGCCCCAACAAAAGGCGCATACACCATCATAAATAAGAATTGTAAGAAACCCCACACCCCTACATCCAGCCTCTGAGAAGTGCTGGAGTTATGTCAAATAATCACTCCTGCCTGGCTTCACTTTAAACCAGTCCCAGTGCTTCCCTGCTCCATATGACTGCTGGAAGGGATCACTGTCTTTCTGCTTGTTGCCAGTCTCCCGAGCTCATGGACAGCCCCTAACTAGCTGTCCTTGTGCCAACATCTGCTTACTCTAAACAGTGCTCCCCCCAGAGTGCATCACCTCTCAGCCTTGATTTTGTGACGCCGGACTCGGGGTGTGATAGGACTTGCACAGCTCTGAATTCCTCTGCAGGCTCCTTTACATCTGCTCCCATTTCTCCTCAGAAAGACTGGCCACAGTATCCCCATTATTCCTGATGTGGTACCACCAGTCCATCTGACAGCAGGGCTAACACTTCCCCCAGCAACATCTCACTGGGGCTTCCAACAACCCCTGTAACTCCAGCCCTGGCTGCTTCTTGTCATCCCAGTGAATCATAGAACATTCTGAGTTAGAAGGGAACCCACAAGGATCATCAAGTTCAGCTCCTGGTCCTGCACAGGGCATCCCCTACAATCCCACCATGGCTGCCAGGCTTCAAGGAACATGTCCAAATGCTCCTTGAATTCTGGCAGCCATGGGGCTGTGACCACTTCCCTGGGAAGCCTGTTCCTGTGCCAAATCACCCTCTGGGTAAGGAATATTTTCCTAATATCCAGCCTGAACCTACCCTGACACAGATTCATGCCATTCCCTCGGGTCCTATCACTGCCTCACCCAAGCTATGCTCCTCTGCTTTCCCACCACAGAGAGCTGGAAAGGTCCTTAATTCCTGGGAAAGGCAGCTGAAGTCTCACCAACTCAGCCCAGTGCCCAGGAGCTCCCTTACCCATGAATAGAGCCATACCCTCACAGTAAAAAAAGCATCACTGAGCCTGCAGAAGGGACCTGGCAACAACTTCTCCATCCCAACCTCCCAGACGATCCATAGGCACCAAATACCTGCAGCATCCCAAGCAGAGGCGCCTCCATTAATCACAGCCCTCTGCAGTTAAAGTTATTTAATTCAGAGGTGAGAAAAGCTGCTCAGCTGTTTATGTCCAAGGGTTAAACTTGCCCCAGCCGCACACTAAACACATTTTTTACAATCTGGCAGTGATCCTTGCCTATTAAGCATCTCTGGCTTCAGAGAAGAGGTATTGATTTATTTCACTTTTATGGCTGGAGGTATTTATTCCTATTTGCTTTCTTGCTTCTTCACCCCAGCTGGGATGGGGGGAACGAGAAGGAGAAAAAAAAAATTACAAAGCTGGTGGAGCCAAGAGGTGATGACTCACGGTTTTCTGATGGAGGGCACGAAGACTGGGACAAGGGAGGTGGGGACCAGCTCTGGGGCTATGCCAGGCTTTGTCACAGCTTTTATTTTTGCAATGAAAAGGGGAAAATGTGTGGCTGGAAGAAAAGGAAATCACATCAAACTTCAGAGGGAAGGTTCCTATCGAAGTTGTGTCCCCATAGGGTGCTTTGTGAGTTAGAGCTTGATTGATTTGTACCAGCTAAGGACCTCAGCAAATCTCTCCTGTGGGAAGAATCTCAACGTTTTCCCATAGCTTAAAGCCAATCTAGAAAGGAAAATAAAATCATACAGCTGCAAGGGAGAGTGTGGACTAACAGCCCCGATTTTAGCCCATTCTCCATACCCCCACAGAAAACCATTTCCAGGCAAGGCTCCCAGGCAGGGCCCCCACTCCAGTGTCTAACACTGTGTCTCTTCCTGGTTCAACTGACCCTGGGATGTGGATGCTTTACTGAGGGCCAGTACAAACACAGATTGGCATTTTCACCCTTCCAGATGTTTCTCTGCACACAGGGAGGTGCCACGAGATGCCTGGGGACGTGATGAAAGCAACAGGACCATTCAGAGCCTCCAATACAGCAGATGCTCTGGCTCATGGCACAAGTCCCATCTCACATGCCCAGCTTGTTCTGCCTCCTAGTTGGGAGTTTGCTTCTCAGAAATGCCAAAAAGTCACTCACTATGAAAAAACCAATGAGATCCCTTTTCAGCAGCATCCAGTGTCAATGCATGAGCCTCAAGCTCTGCCACTGAACCTTCCCACAGCACAGGACACGACATAAAGCATCCTGCTCTCCTCTGGCTGTCTGGACTATTTTGGGGACATGGCTTAGAGGTGAACACAGCAGTGCTGGGTTAACAGTCGGACTCAATTATCTTAGAGGTCTTTTCCAACCTTAACAATTCAATGATTTTGGTTGCAGGCATGTTTGAGGAGACGATGCTTTTCACTCCCGTGTGCAGGTAATGCAGGTTCAACACGAGGCCCGT
This sequence comes from Regulus satrapa, assembly GCA_013396955.1. Classification (NCBI taxonomy): domain Eukaryota; kingdom Metazoa; phylum Chordata; class Aves; order Passeriformes; family Regulidae; genus Regulus; species Regulus satrapa. The sequence goes on along the minus strand of VWZN01019440.1, from coordinate 184,055 downwards.
AGGCACCATCTTAGGATTTCTGGAAGCACAGTTCGTATCTCTGTTTCTGAAATCCCACAGTACAGGTTCTGGGCACAGAAAGTGAGCAAAGGTCTGACTAAAACAGGGAAAACTGGGGGAGAAGAAGGGGAGGTAAGAGCCAGGGGCAGTGGGAAACAGGGCAGGGATACCTGGACAGGAGAGGTGAGCAGGTCCTGCTGCAGCAGGGAAAGCTGAAAGGCATTTGAGGGAGGTGGGAGTGCACTCTGGAAGTTCTGCAGTAAGAAGTGTTGGGGGTTTGGAACTCCATAAAGAGGAGCAAGAGCTTGGGAGCATAGAGCACTCCAAGTCAGGGCGTGAAAAAAAATAAAAATAAAACAAGACAAAAAACTACAGTCAAATATTTCTTTAGCACAGTACAGAGCCACTGAAAGACTCTTCTTTGCACCTCTGCACGTTACTGAGCCCACAAAACTCAGGGTCTCACATCATTCCATCATTCCCAAAGGCTGCAAATCTATCCTAGAAGCTTTGTGTATCCTCTGACAATTTAGCCTAGCCCTGAGAAAGCAGAACTTGAGCTCCCACCCTGTCTGTTTGTTTGTCATCCCTCCTGCTTCAAAGAGAAGCCCGCATTTCCATCCGTCAAACCCAACGTGCAGATGGAGCAGGGATGGAAGGAAGAGGTGGGCCGGTGGTGGAGAGCAGGAGCCGCCACTGAGCGCAGCCGGTTCACGCTTCATTAGCATCCTCTCCCAGCAAGCTGCGAGCACAGCCTTGCAGTCTGGCTACACGCAGACAGGCAGGCAGGCAGGGAAGGAGCACATTTTCCTCTTGGAGTCCATCTCCCCCCTTCCCAAACCCGGCTAACCCCCGTGGAGGCTTCCTCGGGCTCAAAGGTGCACACTTCTGCTCCGGCGTCTCCCGCGCTAGTTAAATATACCTTCAGGCAAACGTCAGGAGCGAGCCCAGTTTGAAACTCACTGTCTTGTCAAGATGACAAGTGCTCTGCCAGGCTGTTAGTCTCTGCTGCCCTTCCTGTGCCTGTTCCCCCTCCCCTTCTCCTCATTAGAAGTTCCCTTGATAAACCAAGGCTGGGTATGTTTTTTTGTTTTCTGGTTGGTTTTTTTTTATCATTTAAATGTTTTCTTAACTTCAAAACATCAGCAGCTGCAGGACTGAGAGAAGTATTTTTACAACGTAAAAAGACAGAGGTTCAGCCTGCTATATGAACATGGCAGGATGGGCTCATGGACAGAGAAGAGCCCCAGTGCATTGTACTCCTGTGGGCAGGAGCCCAGCCTGGAATTCTCAGCTCCCCACAGCCTGGCAATCCTGACAAGGGAGTTGGGAGCAAGTCAGCACATCCTGCAGCTTCATCTACCTCAACCTTCTCCATTCTCATGTCCAGCATGACTGTCAAAGCCCTCAGTTTCAGTGTCCTCCACACAGCAGCCTTCAGAACCCAAACCCGTGTTTATGAGGCATCGAGGACGGACGCACGGTGTGGATGACACTCATAAAAGCATAACAGCACAAAGCAGAAAGTCCTGAGGAAGGAGCCCACAAGCCAGGCAGGAGCACAGACTGAAAGGCAGACATCTGGAAGCCCAAAACACAGGCCAGGGACAGAGCTCGGCAGCCCACAGCTGGGTGACTATTGATGCCAGCATGGGACTGCAGGAGCCCACAGGACAATTTGTCTCATTGTGCTCAATGCCTTTGCCTTTGGTAAATCATGCCCCGACCTATGTGGCAACCTCAGGGCAAGGGGGGTCAGACCCTTCCTCCAGCATGGGGTCACCCTCGCAGGGAGAGGCACTGAGGGTTGACTGCTCTTGGTTCTCTGCAGGACAGGTAGCAGGAAAGGATCACTAGTTTGGCTTTCTCCTTCCTGGCCTACTTCTTAGGCTCTGTGACTCCATGCCCCTGGATTTCTGCTCTTAATTATTGGATCTTTCAATCTTATCATGTAAAGGTTTGAGAAGCACAAACCAAGCTCCCCTTGAAAACAAAGTAAAGCACTGAACCTTCCTACAGGCCTTTTCTATTACACCCACCTGCCTGGGCTCTTCACAGCAATAAAATAACTCCTTTTCACTGTTAGGTGTGCTCGAAAGCATCTTCTCTAGTAGCCCAGGTCCTGGAAGAGCTTGCTTTAAGAGTTGGCCAAGCCATTGAATCAAAAAAAATTTGTGAGGGAAGATGACTTACGCATTCTCCTCTTGCCTTCTTTGACTCCAGTGGCTCTCACAGCATCCCCAAGCAGCAGCAAGTCCTGCACCTGGGGCTAAGTGGTCGCAGGAGTCTCCCTACCTCACCCGGGCTCTTCCTGCATGGTTCTCCAAGGCTGGCTCCCACTCCTTCCACGAGCACACACAGCATCTGGCACTGGGTCTCTAGCCTGAGCAGGGGCTACTTGGTACCACTGACAAATGAATAACCATGATTAGCTTCTCTAAATGAGCATTCCCATCTTCTAATAAACATCGTAAAAAGGAGAAACGAGCCTTAATTCACTTTTACTGTCACAACTGACACGTTGCAAGATCTTAATTGGACTGAAAAGAGTTTCCAGTAAGGAGATGCTGTTTAACTAACTCATTAGCAGCAGCCTGACAGAGAAGGATGCTCCAGTTTTAGGAAAGGGAAAAGAAAAACCAGAATCCACTGATTCTCCACCTGCCCATGCCCCAGACAACCTCAGGAAGGAACAGAGTAAAGAGTCTCTTCTTTACCTCAGGCACACAGCAGCGTGCAGCACACACCCATTCAAACATCTGCCTTCTGTGTTCCCTTCCACCAATCAAGAATGACCCCAAAAAGGGCTCTGTGGGCAGCTACCCTGAAATTGAAAATATTTGAGTCCTTCACAGTTCCCATCCCTATGCACTACCTACAGGATATTCAAAGGTTTCTGAGCAACGAGAACCCCTTCTCCAGCACTGTTTCCACCCTGGGCTTCTCACAAGGTCTCACAAGGGAAGCAAGACAAGGAGTGTAATTCCTCATCCATCTCCCAACAAGCAGAGGGACTGCTTTGTCTCATTTACAGAAGAAATATACTCACCCAGAGACTGATAAAACCACCTCAACTAGGCAAACTTTCCAGCAGATTCTGAACCCCAGGGACAGGAACAGAGAAGGCAGTGCAGGTGTCACAGTCAGCCCAGCATCAGCTGCACCCCAGCACCTGTGCCTCGGACAGACAGACAGCTCTGCGCCAGTTGTTCCACCCAGCAGATCTGGAGCAGCGCCTGGCTGGTTTACTCCAGCTCTCTCTGTCCCAATGCAGATAAATTTAGTTTTCTGCTCTCGCTGCCTGGGGAAGAGTAGGGAGGGGGAGCTGACATCTTTCAAATGAGACCTTAAAAATAAGCTGTCTGCATGTCTGGACGTTGAAGAATCCCAGGCAAAGCTTTGCCTGGATAAAAGAGCTCGTTCCAGCACCCGAGCCAGGCTGTACCCTACCCAGCCAGGAGCAGCTGCAAGCATGACTGGCATTTCTTGCTGCCCCCAGGGTGCTCTGGGGGTACCACCACGCTGAGTGCCACGTATGCATGCAGTGACAGCCCCTGTGCTTCATTTCTTCAGCTCTTCTCAGAGACCTGGAGAGGAGCTAGAGCAGAATCAGGAATAGAAGTCCCGACTGCCCATTTTCCCCAGCTGTCACCCACTCCAGTCACTAGCCCAGCCTCCCTCCCAGAGACACTTTCTTTCCCTGGGGCAGAAAGCTGCTCTGCAAAGGCAAGTAAGCATTTGATAAAGAAAATAACAGGATGAATAAAACCATGTGTTTGTACAGGAAAGCTTTTGCTCTGATCTCCAGTGCTGCAGTATGTTTTGACCTACTATTGCAAGGCTCAGCTACATCTTCCCCCCCTTCCAAATGTGACAGAAGGCAAAAAGGAAGCCACGGCTGATGCTGCAGAGCCCTGCGCTGGGATTCCAGCTGACAAACAGCCTCGGCAGAGCTGTCCACAGGGACACACACGGATTAAACCCCACCTGCAGGAGGAAGTGCATGGGGACATGCACATATACCCATGTACAGTCCTGATTCTCCACTCACTCAGTGAAACATACCCTTGAGATGATAGACTCCCTAATGAGGGCTGACATTTACCAGCTACCACAAGAATCCTGTATCACCCAGAATAAAACTTACAGACAGAACCACCCCTGCTTGGACAGGGCCAGTGGCAATAGACCTCGAACCCACCCGACACTTCTGAGGAGCCGAGGTTGGCAAGTGGAATCGGCTCTTGTGTGGCATTCAAGGGGAAGATTGATGACTCCAAGTGGCCTTTGCTGTACAGCCTCTCTAGGCTGTCAGGCTACTACACAGCCCTGTTGGTTTATCACTTCTGTGTTGATACAGAGGGAAAAGGGGCTCTAAGCACCAGTATCAGAGGCTTGCAGAGTGATGAAGGCTCCACAAACCACTAACGGAGATCTCACCTGGGAATCTCACCCAGGACAGGATTAAATCTCCGAGGTTCATTCCAGAGTGCTTTAGCACCAAGTCCTCTTCAGCACAGGCAAGCTCTGAACCACACACAGATCGAGTGCATTTTTGCAGCGGACTCCAAACCCTCCCTGGACATGCCTCATCTGATTTACTATTGCTGCCATGGAAGGTGGATTTATTCCCAAATTTAGCAGCTGCCAAATCAATGTGAGAGTGTTCACATGGGGATTTGCCACAAGCTTCTGTTAAGCCAGGGCAGGACTCGTACGCTGAACAACCTTTCCCTCGAGAGGAAGCAGTGGCCTTGCTGCATCACAGTGGGGGTTGCTCATCAAGTATCTCACTCTTGCCAAAATCCAGTGGTGATCCTCTTTGGAGCTGGTCTCTCCCCTTTCAAAGATGTCACAGTGACAAGGAGACAAGGAGCTGACAAGGAAAAGAAGACTTCTAAACTTCAACTCCAGCTTGGCATGCAGGGCACATGGTAGCGGGTTTATTTTTTCAGCAAGCAAGTTTCCTTTCTTCCAATCAACTCTGAGGCAATAAGAAGTGGGTTTCAACATGGCATAAATCTGCCAGCAGCATATCAAGGCTTCAGAATAGCAAGGGCACAGACAATTGTCCAGTGGAAAAGAAAAAAAAAAGGTCAGAGCAGTAACTCTTGCAGTATTTGTTCCACAAACAGAGGAGGTTTACACAGCTTTTCTGGGCAATTATAGGGCAAGAAATAAATCTCAACAGAAACTCATCTTCTCCCTCTTTTTGCAGTCGAATCTCTTTGCCTCCCACCCCTTGCGATGTCCCCAAAATGCTTTGCAACAAGATGTCAGTTACACAACCCAAGGCTGAGCCCCAAGAGTCGGTGGAGAAGTGTATTAAATTTAATAGCATTGCTCCAGGTAATCTATGACCACTTATAATCAATTGTCCATGCCCGCTGCAGCATGACTGGAGCCATTTTCCCAGGCTGCAGGTGCAGGAGTGGCAGAGAAAGCTCTTGCACAGGCTGGGAGCGAGCTGTCTCACGGCCTTGAGAGGCTGAGGGACGGCCAGGCAGTCTCATCTCTGCTGCCACACTCCTGCAAAGCCAGGGCCTAAGGTCTCCCCAGGGATTGGAAAGACCACACCAACCCCAAAGAGACTATCATCTGTGCTGGGGGAAAAACAAGGAGGAACCAGTTTCTCTCCTCTGGCATCAACTCAAGGAGGCAAGAAAAGGATCACTGTCTGTTTTATGCAGAGGGAAATGATGCACAGGGAGATAGGAATGATTTCTCCTCTGCCGTGACAGAGCTGGGAAACGACTGGCATCTCCTGCAGCCCCTGAAATGCACCCCTTCCATACTCTGCAGCACCAGCATCGTTCCAGCGCTCAGGAACAGCTCCAGGTTCCTCCACGGTGCTGAGGGGGAGCATGAGCAGCCCTGTGCAAGCAGCCAGGCTGGGAGAGCCAGGCCAGGCAGGCAGAGGGGAGAGGGAAAGGATGGAGTACAAGAGCAGAGCCTCAGGAGCAAGGCTTGCTCCTCCCATCCTTGCCATACAGGAAGGAAACGCTGTCACACCCATCTCGGCACTTTTCCCTTAGTGGAAGTGGTAGGAATTAGCTGAAGAGCTGCCCCAGATCCCAGGTCAGCTGCTGTCACCACACCAGCCAAGTTCAAGCAAGGTCTGGGTCTAGCCTCTACTTCTGGTGCACAGAGCAAATCCAGTTCTTCCAAGATGAGGGTACACTTAAATTCATTCATTTGTACAACGAGTACAAACAGCCCAGACCCGTGCTGAGTATGGTGCTTGCCTTCCCCCTGCTCAGCTCTCTGGGGGCCCTGGCAAGGGGCTGAGTTGTGTTGCCAGCTTCCAGGAGGGCTGTAATAGGGAAGAGTTACAGGACCTCAGTCCACATGTGCTGCATTTCACAGCACTAGGGGCAGAAACACATCCCGGGCTTTCTGAGTCTTCCTCTGTCTCCTCTTCTTGACCCCCAAATGGGTTGAGTCCATGATAAAACGTGGCCAGGAGCCAAGTGACATCAGCCCCAAGCTTGAAGCAAAGCTATCAAGTGCAGTCAGTGAGGGACAGCAGCCTTCAGACTCCATATTTCTCCCTTGACACTTATACGGCCAAAGAAAGTACCTGTCACGTTGGCACCCAGGAGAGAAGATAAACACAGGCACAGCCTCTGAGCTGTGGTGTCCATCCAGCATTACTGCAGCAGCCCTGGGAAAGGAGGAAGGTAGAGAGCCCAGGATCCCCATCACTCAGGCAGGGAGCAGAGCCAGGTGCAGGGAGGAGGTGACAGCAAGTGACAGCTCCAAGTGTGCAGGAGCAATTACAGCCCTCTCTCCAGCAACATTTTCCTTCCCTAAGCTCCCTGCTCCCCTCCAGCCAAAGACAAGGCCCTAGTCCCACCCAGGCAGCCTCCACACACGTTGGGAAGAGCAAACCCCCCGTCAAGCACGCATAGAAAACTAGCTGAGCCTTGTCACAGCAAAGGACACCGGCTCCAAAATCCCTGCTCCCTCCCTGACCAACAGGCAATTGTCCGAGCAGTCGATCCCCAGCCAGTTTCACCACGTGGCATGGAAGGACAGCCAGAAACTCCTGTCCAGCCTGCTAAAACCGCTGGTCCCCTAAGGTCACAAAATTCAAGCCACTTTCACCGAGGAAGCGATAAGAAGCAGCGGGGTGCTAAGCTGTCCTCTTCAGCCCAGCGTTAATCTCGGAGCTTCTCCAAAGCCTGGCACGAAAGGGATCCATGGAGCTCGCCTGGGAAGCAGCTGCTGGGCTCCTGAACAGAAACACTGCCATCTACAGGCCCATGGGCTTGCCTGTGAAAGGGGTTGGGAAAACCTGGGAGCAATTTCCACTATCACCGGGCACCTGTGCGGAAGAGAGCAGTCAGAAGGGAGAGGGAACCTGAGGTTTGGGAGCAGACCCCGGGAGATTTCAGTCATCGTTGCTCAGAGAGCTTTAAGGGACGTTGCAACACTTGGGTTTTTCTTTTCTCCTCGGGAGAACTTGGCCAGAGCTTGAGTAACAATTGTTCCTTCTGCTTTGGGGTGTTTGAAAGCTTGTCTTTCCCTCAGCAACCTACTTGGAGAGATGTGAGCTGGGGGAGCTTCTCTACGCCCTTGGGCAGACCATGCTGAGGGGAATGAACTGTGGGGACACAGCAATGGAGCATCACTGCGGTGCCTGTGGAATGGAAATGGGTGTGAAAGCACCTGGCTCAGCCAGGATCCCAAACTCCCTCTGCACACGAGAAAGTGCCAACCACCCAAAGTCTTCTGTAAAGGCAAGCTCAGATCCCAGCAGACCCCGCTCCAAATCAGGCCCATACTCCACAGCAGAGACATCCTCCACAGCATCCATGCTGCTCTAGGACTCAACAGCCTCTCACCAGCTGCTGCCTCTATCACACAAGACCAGAGTGGCACATCACCAGCACCTCCTTGTCAGCAGAGGGAGGCAGGTGCTCCACAGGGGAACAAGGTGCAGGCAAGGAACACACGGGACACTTCCAAGGCTTCTCACAGTGTCCTCCACTGGTGCCTTCAGTGCTGCAGGAACAACACCTACCCCAAAGCACAAGGAAGGGGGAGAACACGGTGGCCTCTACCCTTTGCAGTGACACATGAACCAGCAGCCAAGGCCCAGCATTGCTCCTGTGGCTGAGACAGTGGCCTCCACAACAGGGACAAGCTGGACAAGAAGCTGGGTAGATCACAGGGGAGAGGATGAGCAGGGGAATTCAGCTGAGGTCATATCCTCGTGTTAGGTTAAAAAAGGCTGGCCCACTGAAGCCACTAGTGTAGACTGGACTGTATCAGTGAAGAACAGGAGCTGGGGCACACAGCCTCCAAGCTGAAGAAACCTCTCAGCCCTACAGAGCAGCCTGTAAACAAGATGCAGATCTCTAACATTTCACTGGTCCCACCCTCCAAGATCCCCAGCAACAGCCCTGTTCGGTCCCTGTCACATACAGAGAGGGGCCTGGAGCCCCTAACTCTGCCCCACGGTGAGTGCACACCCTACTGTGATCCACTGCCACAGTGTGGCACATGCCAGTGCTCCCTCCACCTTTGCAAGCACACCTGGGAGCATCAAGCACATCCTCAAATCCAGACCAGTGCTTAGTCAGAAAGCTTTTGTCAGCAAAGATTAATTTCTGTGGTTTGCAGGTTTCTACCTGAGCTACCTCGGAGCTTGAGCTCTCTGGGGAGGAAAAGAAAAGATAATAAAATCCCCTGAATGTGTGATCAGAAAGGAAGCCTGATCGGGTGTCCTGCAGTCCTCTCACGTTTTTAAACTGGTGAATCACTGGAACTACTAAAGAGAAGAAAAATCACCTAGCCTGAGCCCTGGAAATCTCATCTGGGAAGGTGAGAAACTAGAAAAACACACTCGAGCACAGGTTTTGAAAAGAAACCGCTCCTCAGTCTTAATTAGGACTTGTCCAGATGAGGCAGCCATTAAGGTGCTTGCACAGGGAGCTGTGGTTACCCTCCACTAATGGATGAGTAAGAAGACACCCCGGGATTTAAGCTACCGGCGCCTCCGAGGACTGAGGGAGGGGAGGCTTCTTGGCAGCTCTCTTCCTCCCCTCCACGGCCAGCAGGCTGGTGATGGATGGCTGAGTCCCAGCCCTCCTCTCCCACAGCACATCATTCGATTTGCCGCAGACGCGGGGCTGGAGGTCCCCGGCAGCGCTCTGCATGCCAGGAGAGGTCACCGCCTCTTTGAATAACGTCTTCTTAGAGTGCCAAGAAGTGACATCAAGCTTTGCCCCCCTGTCACCCTGCTCCCCCCCACACGGCATCACGGGGATGCTAGTCAGAGTAGGGGTGAGAGGAGGCGCGTCCCCCGCCGTCTCTGCTGCCCGTGCAGGATTTATACCTGCCCTGTCAGACGGCCACTTACAGACGGACAGCCATGGCACACGCTGCCTCCCAGCCCAGAGATGGATGGGGACGCTGCGCTGCTCCACGCCAGCCCAAAACTTCCTCCAGGTGCCCTGCACGGAGGGCTCGCCCAGGGTAGATTACTGTTTGCATGCAGGTGTTCGATGGGAGAGCAGCTCCTCTGCAAGGGGCCACGCTGGACAAGCCAAAACGCTCACAAGATTCGCTGCTGAGGCCCTGAGACAATGCGTGAGCCGGCAACGTGCTGACACAAGAGACACAGATCACATAAAAGGCACTGGCATGCCTTTATTCCTTTCCCCAAACTTCCCTCTCCATCCCAGCCGAGGCTTGCAAGCCTGCCTTCTGCTCTCTGACCCTGCTTTGACAGGAACAGCTGGTCCACAGAGCAGCAGGTCAGACAAACAAGGCATGGCACGTGGCTCCCAGAGCTAGATAGGAACAGCTGAAAGACATAAGAGACAGACTCAGCCACAGAGGGAGTCAGCACTGTGAGCAAGGACCCCTGACCCCAGGTCTCGGTTGGGAAGCTCCCTTTCTCCCAGCATTTGCAGTTTTGGATTGCTAAGTGGCCTTACCTCAAAACAAACTGAACATCTCACAACAGGGTAGAGGCTACAGGTGTGTTTTCTCTTCATGCCCCTCCAAAACCAGCCTTGACCACTGCTCACCAGCTCAGACATGAACACGTGTGAGCAGCCACCTACAAACACCACAGATCTCTCTGGAGTCATTTGATATTTATGGTGGCTTCTCCACTGACCTCCCCAACCAGCAGGAGGATGCAGGACTTGAGGGCATCACTGCGAAGCTCTCAGCCTGAAATTACAAACATTGTCCCACTGCTGGGTCTGTCACCACGAGATCTTCCACCACTGCAGCCAGCTGGGACCCTCAGCAATTTTCAGCTGCAAAGTCAGCATTCAGACAGGGCCGCTGCTTCTCTCCCAGCCCTGAGCTGGACATTTAAAAACCACACTCAAGACAGGGAAGCTCCAGGGTGGGTGGCAAGGGGGGAAAACGTTCATTTGTCCTTGGTAGAACAGCACGGCAGCACCAGCAAACCCTCGGCTTTGAGGGCAGAGGAAAGCACTGGCAGCTACAAATTACTAATCAATGTCGAGTAACAACAACACCAGCTAATAAGGAAGGGCTGATCAGCTTACTATGGCAGTAATTATTCCTGACACCAGCCCTCAGAAGGAGCACCCAGGCTTAGCACACTGTCTACCATGATGATAACCCAAGATAACTAGAGAAATTTTGTGCTGGGAAAAGGGAGGGGGAAGAGAAAGAAAACCCTCAGCAATTAGCAAGACTTGTGGTGCTAATTACACTGTGAATGGTGTGCAGGCTTTGTCAGAGCTCACTTGAGCCTTCTGGGTGATGTCAGGGAGGGATGAAGTGCCAGCACACCTTTTCACGTGACAAACAATTCTGCCACCTGATTATTTTTGAGAACAGCACAACTCTCTGCTGCTGACACCGAACCTGGCACACATCCTTTGCCATCATTGCCTGAAGAAAAGACTCTCACCTCCATAAAGTTCAGCTTCACATCACTAAGTGGTACTGAGCTCACCTAACCTGGGTACAGGACCAATTCAGGATGAGATACAGCCAGCACAAGAGTAGAAATCTTAATTTACCAACATGTCTGAGGTGTTCAAAGCGTGCTGCATTCACCCAGAGCTGCTCGGGATCCTGCAGCAACGATGCTCTGCAGTGCTGCAGCAGCCAAGGCACAAAGGTCCCCATCACTTCCAGCACAGGCACCAGTCCTCCCACTGAAGAGAAGTTTCCATCAGCATCCCTTCACCAGCACAGGAAGAGTTACTGCACCCAGCAGGGGTAGCAGAGTGAACGTGTGAACACACATGTGCTTCCCCCATGCACTTCTTGCTGATAGAACAGGTGAGAAGAAAATCTAACAGCCCCCAAGGCTTGCGATCGCACACGCTCCTCACTCACCTCTCTCCCAAGCAGGCATAATTACAGGCACCGTTTTCTCGCACCCTTCATTCGAGGGGGCTGACAAATTGCTCTCTCAGCAATGTGTGTGTGTGTGTTTTAGAGAGGTGAGCTTCTCGGAGAGGCAGCTGCCTCGGGACGCGGGTCACCGCAGTCACCAGCTCACGGAATGGCGAGTCCTGCGAGTCCAGAGATGAATCAAGAGGTTGCAGCTTTCCTTCACACAGATCAATGCAAGCAAGCAGCAAGAGCTGCTGGTGCCTGCTCAGACCTTTTCCTCTCCGGCTCTTCCTTCTCTTCCAAGACTCACAGGCTTTGGCACCTTACACAGGATGGGGGCTTTACCTTGGTGACCAGAAAGCCAGCCCCCTGTCAGGAATACAAACCAGTCTGGTGAGATCCAGCAATCCAAGGAGGTGCCCATCAGCACTGTGTTTCTGGCCTAAAAACTTCCCCAACACTTCCCACAGGCGAGTCCTACTCCTCTCCCTCCCTTCAGGGGTGTTCTGTGCCAGCCCACCCTTCCCATCCCACACACAAAGCTGTCATAAAGTCTACAATCCTAATACAGGACAGCAACAGGGGGACTCGGCTACCAGCCCTTGCACAAACAAAATCCTATTACAACAGAGATCCTGATTCCAGCCTTTATTTACAGAAATTATTTCTACAAAGGACCCTGAGGGAAATCACAGTTCTATGCTGCATACACTGAATTCATCATTGCTAGGTAAGAAGCCTCACAGTGTTTTGAGACACACCGAGATGCAAATAACATCTGCGTTATATGTCATGGAGTGGGAGACAAAAGGGAAAAAAAAACAACCACAGCCTAAGCTGTCGCAGGAATACGGAAAGGGAATGGCATGTGTGTTTCTTTTGTCCAGCCCAAGGCAATTTTTATCCGCAAGGTGCACTAAATCCTTTGCGCCGCTCGATTAAATTTACAGCTGACCTAAGCACAGATTGTTGTTCTGCCAAAAAAGAGCGGTCCAGACTCAGAGTTGTCCACAGGGCGAATGGCCATGGCCCTGTGCAGACATGTGGGCAGCCCAAGGAGGGCAAGGAAGGGAAGGAGCAGGGAGATGCTGCAGGGCTGGACCAATTTGGAATTGCTACCATGTGCAGTATCGTGAGCTGTGCCAGCACTGACACCAAATCTTGTGCTGGAGCATCCACTTTCAGGTGAGGAATACAGATGAAGAAGGAGAGCAAACCCCCGTCAGGGTTTACTCCTGAGATGCCACATTTAGACAAGCAGGGGAAACAAAGGTATCCAGCACCTGGGGCACCCTCCCACCTGCAACTCCTGCATAGCCCAGTGATGCTCAAACACCACCACGGTCCAGCAGTCAGAGCCTTCCCCTGTCACCAGCCTTGACTGGTTGATAGAACCAAAGAGGGAAAAGGATTGTGATGTCCAACAGGGAACAGACAGTTCTTCCTGGGGCACATCGACCTGTCAGATGCACACCGTTCAGGCATACTGAAAGGAAGGAGGAAGAGAAAGAAGAGAAGGCATCTGACCTTACACAAATCTACAGGACCTGCTCCTAAAATTTACCTGTGCAAAGCAAGCAAGGTGTCAGAGAAAGGGAGGTGAGGTCTCTGACCCTGCAGTGTAGGTATCATAGCACTCTAAGGGTTATAAAATCAGAGTGCTGACACCAGACTGTATGGATCACACCAGGCACCGTCAGAATCACACACAGCTGCTACAGAGAGACCTTCTCCAGCAGAAGGGTCTCCCTTGCACTGCAGATAGTTGTAATAACAAGCCATCATCACTTTGCTGTACACAGCCAGAAACGCTGACTGTAATGCCCGGCCAAGGATGCTCACAGTGTCTAACCTGAAAGTGATGTTTCTTCAGCTATTCCCATGCACCTTAAAAAGGATTATTAAATTATTAATCCTATGCAACTGAAAGTATCTCCCCAAGGTGAAGCTCCCATGTCCCAACATTGAGTTGGGTGGAGGAAAGCAAAGACCTACAAGATGAGGAAGGTGAAGGTGACAGTTCTCCAGAAGGGAACCAGGAGAAATGGTGTTGCTCAGGAACAGCCCAGATAGGACTGGCACATCACTGAGGGGGACACCAGCACAGGATGAACCAGACTTCCAGAAAGGGAAGCTAGAACCAAACCATTCCTTCTTTGTGTCCTCCATCAACTCGTTTCTCTTGCTGCTGTCTCCACCAGAAAGAGAGGCCATGTTCTTCCTCACATCTGTGGATCACAGCTAAGGCAGCAGCCTGGGCAAGGCAGGGTAACACAAGGGTTGGCCCCTGCCAAGCTGTTCGTCAGCATTTCAAGGTGAATCTGACAACATAGCTGGTTTCCTAAGTGTTAAGAACATGCTTCGCTCCAGCCTTTCATCTCAAGCAGCACGCCGTGCCAAAGGGCAGCTTGCCAAAAGCAAAAATCACAGGCAGGACGAAAAGCATCACCCCTGGGAAATCTGCATCCAAGGAAGGCTGGAAACCTCCCCCCTCAAATCTGACAGAACTCGAATCCCCCCCCTGCTGAGACAGTCTCTTTCAATTTCTTCAGTGGATGTATTTCACGCCTCACCTGCAGAGCGACTGTTTCCTGGAGAAGGAGGAACCCTGGAGAAGTTTGAGCACAGCACAAAGCCAAACCTGGATTATGTCCCTTTTTTTTTTGTTGTTTTTTTTTTTACCCTTTCGCCCCCTACTGAGGCATGTTAGGAGTGAGATTTCAAGAGAGCCCAGCAATATTGTCAGTGCCTGAGCCCCCTGCCAGCAGCCCTGAGCTGGCAGGAACAACACAGCCTCTTCGGGAACCCTTCCTGCTTGTTCTTTCCTCAGAGCACAATCGGAGGCTAAACTCACACTCCGACAACAGTGCTGTGGATGAGTCATCCTGGCTGCTGTCAGCCGGAATGATTAAGGATGAAATGGCATCGCTTATCAGCAATGAGGTGGCTGCAGGACCACTGAGACAGTTACAGATTGGGACTAGGAAACAGAGCCCAAAGCAGGGACTGGCTCAAAAGACCCAACCTTTTGTCCAACTCCTACACAAAGCTCAGCATCGCTTCAAAGCCTAAAACCAACTTAAACTTATCTGCTTGCAGAGACAGCGACTGGCTCTTGCACATGCCTATGAAAGATAAAACTTGGAGGGGCTCAATGATAATTTTAGGACCAAATTGTGTCAAGTTTTTAATGTTTTCAAGTTGGGAGTCCTTCAGGGTCAACAGAAGCGGGCTCACAGATCATAATGGCTCTGACTAATCACTGCCAGTTCTTGGCTGGCTGCCTGGTTAAAACTCGGATTACTCCAATGGGAAGCTGACCCCGATTTAAACTCAAACCCACATTTTACAGCTTCACGTTGCAGCTGCCAGGCTCTCCCTGACACACTTTCTTTATGACATTGCTGTTTCCTCTCACACTTCTGGTGAGCCACCAAGAAATCAGGGCCATTAGCAAGGTCTTGTAGTTGACAGGTCTAAGACAGCAACCTCCAGCCAGGAAACCAGTGTGATACATTAAACAGCTGAGCAACTAAACCCACCGGCTAAAATTATTTGCAGCAGAACATCAGTTCTACGGGGAGGTCTCCCTAAGCTAGCCCACGTTTGTATTTATTAAGAATAATACCAATATTTTCCCACTCACGCACTTTTCCCTCAAGATGCAAGAACAGGAAACACATTGCAAGAAAGAGCCACACAAAGTATTAGATAAGGCGTTTCAAGGGCACCTCCCCAGCTCCAAAATCAGTCCCCTGAAGTAGCCCTTGGTCTGCAAGACAGGTGCCTGTGTTCCTATGGCATGTGGAACCCTAAAAAGTCACGACTCACCAGCATTTCCACCCCCGGAGTTTGAAATGTAACAAACTAAATGATCTTTAAGGTCCCTTGAAACGCAAACCATTCTATGATTGACAGCACAGTGGGTATGCAAGAGATCACTTCTTGCCCAAATATATATAATTTTGGTTGACAGCTGTAATGGACATCAGAGCCTTGCTCTCCAGGGGGGATTTGGCTGGAGATCACCTGCAGATCAGCTGTCTGACTGGAATATAAAGGCAGGCATTGGCACTGAGAATGGTGCTTCAGGGACTGAGAGCTGATGCTTTCCCAAATGGCCAAGTAAAGCAGATAAAGGAGCTGTAGGTTGATTTGATGATTTAATCAATAAGATAATTATATTAATTCAATAGTTTGATACAAAGCCACTTCCTTTCTGTTTGATTTAACTGCACTTCAGAATTTTCATGGCTGAGTTGATCAAACACATAAAATAGCAAATTTGTGATAATTAATTAATATTAGATGTATTTTCCTTAACCATGAATTGCAGAGGCCCAGAGCATTATCACCCAGCAACCACATCATGACAGCCCATAGATTCGCATCTACAGTCACCACACAGCCAACCACATGTGCCAGAATTCATCCAAAATGCAGGACAACTGCACCATGAGGGGACCTGGCAGAGAACAGAGATGCAGGTGCATCCACATGCTTCAGGTGTGGGCATCTACATACATTACCACTTCTGGTGATGGAGTAAAGAAGGATTAACAGCAGGTACATAGTTGTTTTCCATTGATGGGAAAGAGGAGTAAAGTGTCATCCTTCAGGAGGATGGAAGACATTAGGGGTTCACTTTCAGCCTTGTGGGGACACCATCTAGAGAAGCCAGGCAGCAACACCACCACCACCACCACCACCCCTGCCCAAAACTGCAGTTACATGGTGAGCTCCATCCCTACTACCATTGCCCCAGAGAGCCACTGTAAGAGGGAAAAAAACCCAAAAACCCTCTACTAATAATGCCCCAGAGAATCACTGTGAGAGGGCAAAAATAACCCCCTCTACTATTAATGCCCTAGAGAATCACTGTGAGAGGGAAAAAAATGTGCTAGCAACCTCTACACCTTGTTAGGCTGCAGGGCCTTCCTCCCCAAGGCAGGGAGCAAGTATTCTTCACTCTCCTTCCCACAAAGGTGCTCCACTGCTCCTGGGAGCAGCGATGCTGGGCAGCAACATTTGAGAGAGCAGACTGAAGATGCTGCAGGGACTGGGGGTGTCTGCAATGACCTTTGGTTTTTCTGCTTTTCCCTAGGAAGGACAAAAACCACACTCCAACACTCCTGCCTGCAACTATATCTCCACAGTAATTCCCAGTGCTACCACAACCTGTTTTCGGGCTTGGTTCTTTTTCCTCCCTCTTTCTCCACTTGAAAATTCGCTAACCCCTGACACTGCCAGGAGAGTTGCCGTGAAGGCGATCGTAGGTCAACATTCTTCAAACAATTGCAGGCCTTCTTGCCAGGTTCCTCTCTGGGTAATACCATTCCTTCAGCAAGGAAGAAAAGCCTCTAATTAAAAAGACCTGGACAGCAACCCACCAGCTCCCACTCCTGCCCTGATCAATGAAGCTTGCTAATTAAAAGCAGTTGACCTGAGCAAAGAATGGCATGGAGGAGATTAGCCCAAGGGAGACAAGATTTAAGAATTAAATTACTTGGATGGTCTGTTTCATTTTATTTTACAATCCCCGTTCTTCCTCCTCCCCCACACAGGTAAACGGATTTTTTTTGAGGACTCAGTCCCAATTTGTGAGAGCAAAGGAGCAGAAAGTACGGTCCTGCTGTTTAATTCACTGTCAAACACCACAGGCTGAGTGCTTGGGGCTGTCGGAGCAGCTGCTCTGTCTGATCACCAGGTGACAACTGAAAAATGGCCGGGTGGCACCTAATTTCTGCACTTTGATTAACTAGTCCTTTGCACCCTGCCACATCAACAGGACTGGGGACAAACACACGGGCAGCGCCCCACACGCTCACTCCGGCTCCACAGCCAGGGTCTCCCTGATGCATTTATCTCTGCCTGAAAGCCCCGGGAGATTTATGCCCAGCAGTCAAAGGGAGACAACCACCACCCAAAAGTAACAGTGCTCAGATCAGGCCCCCATTATCTGGCCTGACCCGTGACTCACTGGTTGGAGTATTCCACCACACAGGGGCCATAAAGCAGGTGAGAATCCTAAGTCAAACCGGCAGGCAGCAAACACACCGCCTCCCACATCTGGGATCTTGCAGGATGCGCTGGGATTGCAAGGAAAGCTCTCTCTGGAGAGCTCTCACATCTAGTTTCCAAGGTTGCTTTGCCCTGCTCACGTCAGTGAGAGCCGCAGGAGCTCAGCACCTCTAGAAACTCTGTTAATAAGAGGCAAAGCAGAAGAATGTAACGCTTCCTTGCTTCAGGAGAATTGGGTGGAAACGTGAGGCTTTTCTCCCCCCCGTACAATTAGAAATTCCAGTGTGAAAGTGAAATATGTTCTCCTTCCACCACCGGTATTCGAGGGCCTTCACCACGGAATAACTTTAAGGGGATTTGCCCAGAGCACGTGCATTTGCACAGAGAGAAAGAATATTCCTGAGAGAAACAAGGAGCTTCCTAACCAAACGCTTGGGATTTTATGTACATTCCACACACAGTCTTGGCACTCCTTTTCTTTTTAAAATCATCGTCTTGGAGCTGAGAGGAATAAAACCAAGAGCAGGAGTGATGGCAACAATCCTATTTGTGTAACTTATTAATCCACTGCTCTTTTTTCTCTGGCATGCCACGTATTTCCTCTTCGCCTCTGATGTGCCTGCAGAACCCAGAGTGTCCCCCCATACTCCTGACTGTTGATACCTGATCTTCAGAGCATTTCAAATTTTGCACCCCCACGATTATTCTCTCTCCTTTTCTCCTTCATGCAGCCTGCAGCAACTCGCTTACCACTTTCCAACCAGCACAGCTGGACACATCTGACGCTGGACTGACCACCAGAGCAAGGCACTTTCTATTTCAGCTGCAATTCCCAAGTGAAAATAATACTCTGTGGCTTCTTCCAGTTCCCTTTCAAAAACACCCTGAATTGCAGGGTGAGAAAGAAGTGATTGCATAGCATCCAGCAAAAGGAGCTGGTCAAGAATTAAGACCCTAGGGCACTACTAACACCAGAAGAAAAAGACACAATAACTCCTTATGGATGCCAGACAGAAGAAAAATTATTCGGCACCAGAAACCTAAACATATAGCCAAGCCATCTCAGCGAGGCAGCAATCCCTATTCCTCCCCACCAAGGAAAGTAGGGCATAGGCATGTAGCAACAGACACGGAGTTAAACCCACAGCTGCTGCAAAACCAGAGATCTGCCTCCAAAGTGCCCTAGGTGCCCACACACCTGATGGGGCTCACCAAGCCCACAGGGATGTGGTGGCTCGGGCATTGTTTAAGCTGCATAAACAAAGATGTCTGAGATGTTATAATGTGCTGTTATTCAGGTCTAATTCCCCAGCTGCCGTCCCTGAAGTAATCCCATCATTTTTATTACCAGGAGAGAGCCTCCTGCAAACCCAGCCACTTTTCCCTTCCAAAGGGGAGAAAATTCATCAGAGATGCAGCAAAACATCCTCATCTGACTTGTGAAGCAAGAGATTTCTTTAAAGCAAGTCGGTCTCTGCAGCAACACCTCCCTCCTGCCCCGAGGAAGAGAAATACAGGGAGGCATGACAAGAAGCAAAGCTGGGTAGTCCATCAGAGGAAGGTGCCGAGGAGATGCAGTCCCTTCCAGCTACCTGGCTGAAATTCAAATGCTGGATTAGTGTCTCTGGCACACTTCTAGCAGGAGGCAAAGGAGAGAAATGTAGTGCTTCCTTCCAGCCTTTCGCATCTACAAACCTCTCCCAGGCAGCAGACATTCCAGTCCACCTAAAACAGGCTAGAATTAGAAGTTAGACACATTTGTCATGTAAAATTTCCAGGTACAAGGAGCAAGGCTGAATTTCTATCAGGCAGAGATGCTGTAACAACACTGTAGCAGCTGGGAACTCCAGTCAAGTGAAGGTCAGGGCTGCTTGGCATCCACTACAGTCACAGGCCTCTCAGAAAACCAAAAAAGAGCAAAGGACGAACAGTTCCCCTTGGCAAGCTCGCTCCTGTCCAGCTGCATACGACGGGCTTTGAAGGCTGGAAACTCAGCAGGGCTGGCTGCAGCGAAACAGGGAGGAAAAGGGAGATATGGAAGAAGGAAAAAAAAAAGTTAATCTTCAAAAACAAAGTGGTTTTGTTCCTCTTCTCTTTGGGCACCAAGTTAGCTCCAGCTGTGATTCGGGTCTGGGACTGAAAGGAGAACGCTAGCTGGAGCCCTAGGGAATTGGAGTCACTTATGTGTCTTCTTTGTACTGAGTTACAGCTCACATAAAAATGAAGGTGGCAAAGCCCTGAAGGTGCCCTTTAACCACATAAAGGGAAAAGCGCTGCAAAAGACAGCCCTCGATAAAACACGACCCAAATGGGGGCACATTGGGCATCCCTCG
The DNA here is from genome assembly GCA_013396955.1 of Regulus satrapa. Lineage (NCBI taxonomy): Eukaryota > Metazoa > Chordata > Aves > Passeriformes > Regulidae > Regulus > Regulus satrapa. Next base: position 164,361 of record VWZN01019440.1, on the reverse strand, counting down.
GGGTAGGTGACAGCCGCACGGGCAATCATCCTGACAGCGCCGGGCGGGGCTGGGGCTCTGCCCTTGGCCCACACCCATTCTGTGGGGGAGGACACCGCCAGGGACGCTCGGATTTGGCTGTGTCCTGTTTTTCCTATCAAATCTCTGCAAAAGCAGCATTCTTCCACCTTGCCCCTTGGACACCTAACAAGGATCAGCAGCTGGAAGCCCCTTACCGCTGCCAAGCCCAGCACCCAAGGACCTGCCATCTGTGTTCCAGGCTGCCTTTTGTAGGGATTTTGTTACGTTTTCGCCCTGATTGCCCGCCTCGGGCAGGCGGCAGTTGCTCCGTGCAGGACTTGGGAGGAGGGGAATTTTACAGCTTGGCTGCTGCCAATGCACAGATGTTACAGGCTGGGTCACGGCAAGGTGCTAAAGGCCTTTCAGAAATGTTGCAAAGCATTAATTATGTTCCTGCAGCTGTTCTTTAACCCTCGTCTGCGTCTCCTTTCTTCCACGGGCTGCCAGAAAGACAACTGTGAACGGGGAAATCAAAGCAGGAGGTTTTGAAAAGAAGTAAGGCAGAGTCTTTAAAGGTTAAAAGAAGCAGCGCTCTGCAAAGACGGAGCTTTTTGAAAGCTGTTTGTCCCTGCCACTTGCTTGGACACCTCCTCTTCTCCTACTTCGGTGCAGCGCTGAGCTCCAGCAGCATCCAAGGTGAAATGGAAGAGGTCACCCAAATCCTGACATTTCACAGAGCACGTCTCAGCTTGAAGGTTGATCCACGAGCTTGGGAATACTTTGTCTCACAAGACCGGAGCGAGGAATGATTAGTGGCTTGGGTTTAACCAACCCTCCCATCTGTGCAGATCTAGAGATGAGGGGCCTCCCTGGTTTTCCACGGGTTTATGTGAACCTCTTGAAGTGAGTCCAGAGGAAGGTCTCAAAGATGCTCAGAGGGATGGAACCCCTCTCCAACGGAGACAGGCTGGGAGAGTTGGAGCTGTCCAGCCTGAAGAAGAAAAGACCCCAGGGAGACTTGGAGCCCCTTCTCGTGATGAAAGAGGCTACAGGAGAGCTGTAAAAGGACTTTGGACGAGGTTCTGGAGGAACAGAAAGAGGAGGAATGGCTGTAAACTGAAAGAGAGCAGGTCTTAGAGATTAGATATTTGTAAAATATTCTTCCCTGTGAAGGTGGTGAGACCCTGGCACAGGTTGCCCAGAAAAGTTGTGGCTGCCCCATCCCTGGAATTGTGATTGGAGTAACCTGGTCTAATGGAAGGTGTTGTAACTAAATGGTCTTTAATGTGTCTCCCAACCCAAAGCATTCTATGACAGGAAATTCTTTTTTGTCTTCTCTGTGTTATTTGTGTTCCATCTCCCCCTCAGTCTCTTATTTAATCTCTCATGGAAAGTTAGGAATATATTAGAATAAAAGTTTTCAGAAAAGAGAAAAAAAAGCAATCTCATTTTTCTTTCCAGAAACATGGGGAAAGCAGTCTTATTAGTTCATCCAAAGACATATAAACCACTCTTATAAATTACTTTATATAGTGTGAGGAACTGCTGGAGCCTGTTTCTTTTGAAATCTTGAAGAATGCAGTACTGCCTTTCAGATCATGATCTTGCAGTGGAATACTAATGTGAACTCTTTTGGAGAATTTTCCTAATGTCTTTACCTAAAATGACTGCTTTACATAGAATACATAAGGGAAAACACTGACTTGTCAAAATTCAAATCATTTTGTGGGAACAAATANGCTCTTTTGGTGGCATGCCAAGAGACACCCAGCCGGCTGCCTTTTTTGCCTTATTATACTCCTTATTATTTATTTTATTAATAAACCTTAAAACTGTAACAGAGAAGTGAACCTCGTTTTTCACGGCTAGGAGGTTAGAATGGGAAGATCTGTAAGGCCTCTTTCAATCCCAACCATCCTGTCATTCTGTAGTCAGAAAAACCCCATTTTTCCCCTGCTGGACCAGGTCTCGTACTCAAACAGACCAGTGACTAAACTGACCTGCAGAACCCAAGCTTAGAGCTTCTCCCATCCCTGCCACGGAAGCTGGGGTTATGCCAAGTGTCAAGACAGCGTTGAGGCAGGCTTGCCTGGAACAGCTCTGGGACATGGAGGAACCCAGGTCTCTCTCTTTTGTCTCACGGTGCCCTTGACAGCCACCATGTGCCAGGGCTGGCACCGCACCCTCCGGAGTCCCTGCCCAGGCACTTCTCTGGGCAATGGAGCCCTGGAAAACATGAAGCTGCTGCTGAGAAAGCAGATCCGTGCCTACAGCACGGTGCCACTCAGAGCTGCCACTGCAGGAAAGCAGTTAAGGAGGTCTGCACCCAGATTTGAGCCCTGCTGGATATTAGGACTAATGAGTATCCACACGCCACCAGGGCAGCCATTCTGGTGCTAAAATTGCAGCCTGCCTGGGGAGGCATCTCCATACCCCCCAAAACAGAGGTTCTCAAGGGTAGAGTTTGTCCATTGCTTATCTTCAGGCCAGTTTCAAAGTAAAGCTCCATCTCAAACATGGGCATTCACTAACATCTGCATGGACTGGGCTCAGCTGTGCCACAGGACCATGAGCAGGCTGCTAAAACCCACCAGGCTCCTGAAATGCCTCTCCCTCCCCTATTCCCCGTGCTTTAAGCCACAGTCAAACAGAGCATAACTCCTTTTAAGACTTGCAGATGTGTTTCTGAATCTGGCTGGGCAGCTTGTGCTGGCGAGGGAGAACAAGATTGTCTCTGGAATCCTTTGTGCTGCAGCTCTCTGTGCACAATAGGCTCCTGCGCACTCGGGGGCTGAATAACTTTTTATGCTAGAGATGAAGCAAAGGGGGAGAGAAAAAAATCATACAGGCACAATAGCAAACAAACAGGCAGAGAGAGAGAGAGGTGATGGAAAAGCAGGCAGGAACAGCAACGCTGTTGTGCCCAGACACTCATTCCAAACAGCATCTCCCACGTTCAAAAAAGCATAAACTAATAAAGAATAAGTTTTTGCCTGACATCTCTTGGACGTGCCTTCAGTCGGGGATCATTAGGACTCAGCACGCTGGCCAGGGCTTGAACTTCTGCAGAACGGCCCCAGACAGCTGCCGACACCCTCAGCTGCTGCTGGCACAAATTTTCACTCCTCTGCCTCACTTTGGAGCGATGATAACTAAAAAAAAAAACAAAGCAAAAACCCCAATGTCCAGGCCTTGGAAATTCTGCTGCCAAATTCTGAAAGGAGATCCACTATAGCATTAAGCACTGAACCCCAAGGCCATGCAACACCAGACTGGGCAATGGTGACAGCCACAGGTGAAAGAGCTTCCTCCAGGTAGCTCAGGAGCCTCATCCCAGATGCCCAGATAGGATACAATTCCTACCACACCAAAGCAGCGAGTGATGGCTTTCTCCCCTTCCCCTGGGCATGCAGCATTTCAAGCAGGAATTGGGGATGAGCAGCGTCACCCTAACAGTCCTTACACCCTTGCCTTCCTCAGGCAGCTGCCCTGGAGCAGCCAAAGGTGGGCCAACATCAGATTCCCACCAGGATGAACCCATAGCCAAGCAAAATCAGATGAAAGGCTTTGCAGGAGCAGTTTTTGTGTTAAGACATTTCTGGACACCCCCGTTCTGCCTAAGTATCAGAAGACAATGTTTTTATCTGACTAATAGAGCTCCTCAAACCATGTGGCCCAGGCTGGCTATTTTAAAACAATGCTCAGCAGAGACTTTTGTTTCTGACAGGATAATTTACCCTCGCTGAGTACTCTCACCCCAGGTATCGGAGTGGATCAGAAAGGCTGTGCTAGGAAAACCACAGAATCGTTAAGATTGGGAAAAACCTCCAAGATCATCAAGTCCAACCACAGATGCAGCAACATAACTCACATCACCTGGAGCAGAAACTCCTACCTGCCCAAAAGATCCCTCAGCAGGGATGTGCAGAAAGGCAGCTTCTCCAGCAGCCTCTCCCAAACAGCAGCTTTCCCCTTTTCACTTCTTTTTCCAGCATTCTTTATTTTTTTTTTTTTTCAGTCTGCTTCCCTCCTCTCCCTCCCCCGACTCCAAGTTATGTAGATTTTAGAGAGGGGCTGACATCTTCTGATGAAGACGATCCCATTGGTGTTATTGTCTGGCTGCCAGCTCCTGGGAAACAGGCAAGGCACGAGGGCGGTTGCTGTTTTTAACTGGAGGCCGCGTCTGACTCGAGTGTTAGGGGAGTTAATGAGCACTGTGCAAAGGGAGGGATGGCTGGAAGAAAGCAAACAGGCAAAGCTTTATTTTTACATTTCATTATTTTTATAAGAAAAAAAAAGCCTGGGACCTTCAGGGAGTCGTAAAAGGGATTTTTTTTTTTCTTTTAATAGCAGAATTTGCAGCTGGAAGAACCTGCTGAGATATCCTGTGCTTAAATAGCAGGGAGGTGCCTGGGTCTCCAGAGAGGTTACCTTACTCTTCCAGGTTTCAACAACTGTGTAGCACACTACAGCTCTAGGAGAGAGTCCTCCGTGGCTCACCCCATCCATCCAACATACAGGATGGAGCTGCACAATGACCTTCTCTTGGGTTCTTCAGGCTGCCCCAGGGAGTCCAGGCAGGCTGGGAGCTCCCTCTCCAGCTCTAAAGCAGATTCAGGCCACTCAGTGGGTGCTCAGCACCAAGCAAGTTGAAACCAAAACCGGTAGTCTTTAGAAAAGATGGATGGGGCCAGCAAGCCTGACACTATTCCCCATAAAGCAACAGGGAAGAGGTTAAAAGAGAAGATTTATGGGCATATATCTCTGCCAGAACCACCAGGTGATCATGTGTACACATTTCTCTACTCTAAGACCTAATTTTCCACCATTTCCCTTGATTTGCTGTTCCTATTCTCCCATTTCCTTGATTTAAGGCCCAATTATTTCTTGTCCTCTTGCCAGTGAAACAAAATATTTCATAAGCACTCCTGCTGCCTCTCGCCACTCCCTCCCTCCTTTGGATGCTGGTTTCAATGCCTGACTCATGCTTCGTGTTCTCTAAAATTTAGAGTATTTTAGTGAACACCTAACAATGATTTTACCATTTTTCTCTGTGATACAAATGGGATTTGGCACCAACTAGCTCGCTGTCGGAATTTAAGTGAGTCTGTGGATGCCACAGCTCCTGGCAAGTCTTTGCAAAGCAGTCCCTGGAGATTGTCACCTGGGCAAGATTTCATTGTGTCCTTCACAAGGGATGAGCCAGAGATCCTGGGCTGGGCTGGATTAGACTCTGTGCTGGGAGAAGGTCAAACAAATAAAATCTGTAGCTCATCCAGGCCAGCCCCAGCCTTCCAGGGCACAGCTGGGGACGAGTCCAGGACCTGGTGCTCCTCCTTAAGGGTATAGACAAACTGTGCCCTCGTGGAAAGGAAAGAATAATGTCACTGGTGGGTCCCCAGTCTAACCTTCTAAGCACCAGCAAATCTTCCAAGTGGTTCGTCCAAGCTTCCAAGACTGGCTTCTGTCAGCCCACTGAGCACCAGTCCTTCAAAAGATTCCTAAGCAAACCCTCTCCCCTCCCCTTGGAGCAATGGTTTTACAGTAAATTGCCATTCCTCTTCCTCCTCCTTGCATTTCCACAGCATCCCCCTACTAGCTCCCTCAGTCATAACCAAACCTGCCCCATCACAACACAACCACGAAAAAGACAGTAAAAAGTGCAATTTCAATAATGCCAACCTTTTCCAAGGAGATGGATCCATAATGTTAGGTGAGATTATGCCCAGATCAAAAGAGAGTTTCCTTAGACCATGAGCCTAAGAGGGGGAAAAAGCTCAACATTGCTCTGAAATGAAGCTGAACGTGGACTAAAAATTGGTTCTGTATTCTCAACTCATGCAGGTCCCCAAAAACCTTGAACTTCCATGACCATCAGCTGCTTATCTCTACCTGCACAACATAATTCATTTAACCTTCATTTTTTTTTCCCCCCCAAAAAAAAACCCCAACCAAAACCCAACTTCAAAGCACAATTCACTGGACACGAAGCCTTTCCATTCAAACGCTGTAAAAAAAAAAACCAGCAAAAACAAACTCAGATTTGAAAGTTGCAGCTCACCAGCTGGCTCTGACTTGGGCGGCCACATAAACATATACCACAGCACAAGAAGTGTCCAAACCTGATCTCAAGCTCACATTTGGGGTCAACTGGGCAGGAGAGCTGGGCACACAAGCTGGGAGATGCAGAGCCCTGTCAGAAATCAGGCCCTAAAACATTGCAATAGGAAGTGCTAAGAAGGTCAAAACATTCACACATCCCAAAGCAGGCAGGATCTGGTCTTCACACCCACCATGGCTGCTGGCAGCTCATTCACACATTTCATGGAGCCTGGGAGAGGAGTTGAGGCCTGCAATGCTGTTTCCCCACACCAGACTTGCTGCTCTGTTATGGGATTGGGCCCATAAAAGCTTCACAAAATAATTGGCCACCAAATGCCACCAGAGTGAGAACAGTTTGGTAACCCAAGAAAGGACTGAAGTTTGTTGGGGGGGACAGCTCTTTATCTGAACTTAAAAAGAAGAAAACTAGCCCTAGCTAGAGAGATTAAGTAGGAATGGAAAATATGAGGAAAACCTTGAAAGACACAGCTGGGGCTACACAAGGCAAGACCTCCTCTATTTTGAGTGTGGTCTGGAAAAAGCTTCTGGGACCCCACTTGCCACTCTGTGGGGCATCAGACCTGCTCTGGACTCCTTCTAAGCATCAGCCCAGTGAGGGCTTCTGAATTCCATTCACAGTTTGGGGAGGTTTGGGGATCAGCACTCCCCAAGATCTCTAAAATCCAGAGGCCTCAGAGGATCTTCACCAAGCTAACTTCATCCCTCCCTTGGTACAATCAGCTCTGCTAACTGCATTGGCCTGAGGGTTAGTAGATTAATGTCACTTTTAATTTATCACGTGGCAGTGGCTGGCTGGAAGCATCACCTCCAGAGGAAGCTGACTCACCCTAAGCACGCTGTTTTCTGAAGGGCCAGCCAATCCTGCCCGCTAGACCAGCTTCCCTTCAAGCTACCTGTCAGGCCAGCACAGGCTGAACAGCCTGGAAAAGCTGACACACCACAGTTCATATTCCTGGCAAGTATCAGCACAGAGCTTAAATCCCCTGAAAAGTATTGGAAACTGTAAAAGCTGGCCATTAGGGCAGTTTTATTTAGAATAGATATTCTAGGTTGTAAAGTGTGTTCGGAAAGACCATTACACTCCCTCGGCTGCCTTTCCTCAGGGGAAAGAAGATAAATGTCCAGCTGGATGTTCGTGGCCTGGGGCAAGGGGAACAGAACATCTTCTGGAAGAGTGAGCAGAGATACTGGAGGAGCAGAGACATGCAGAGACTCCACTCGGAGCCAGTGGGACCGACTTCCCCAGCGTCCCATCAAACCCAAACCAGCCGTGGCAAGCCCACTCCAGGGCCTCTGTGCCACTCTGCCAGCATCCCGAGTGTGAGGCGTTAGGGAAAGAGGTGCCCATTGGAGAGCCCACCCCGAGCCTGGACACCAAAGCAGTGTCAGGGGTGACCCAAATTAACAAGACTGCAGCATGTGAGCAGTGCAGCGCCTCTGTGCGCTTCATCTGCTGCCCAAACAAATCCTCTCCCATTTGATCTGACCATTCCACAAGCACAGGGATAAATTGTGTGGTCCTTGGGGAGCTCACTAAGCCAGTATTTCTGTAGGAAACAGAAGCCTGTGCACCCGTATCTAAATATAGCTTTAAAAAATAAAAAAACAGCCTCTGCTCTATCTGATCAAGAGAAAAGTGTTTGGAGGGTAAATTGAGACAGGAGTATTTGCTCAGATTTATGGGGAGGGGTCTGAACTGAATCCGTCCCTTGAACAGAAGTGTAACTACATAACCCTGAAGTCCAGCTATAATTTCCTCTGCAGCCTGGCAAAATGCCAGAGGTCCCTTCAACCTCAGCTATTTCGTGATTCTGTGGGATGCAGAATTTATGGTACTCTCTTTGGACGCTGGTAATAGGAGGGATATGCTTAGGGCCCAGCCGATCTTCTATCCCTCATCCCACCTCATCTGATTGAATACAAACCTTTGTTAAAAAAATAGGTCCTTTTCCCAAAAGGAGCTGTTAAAAGACATTTACAGCCTTGGAAGAGCAGATGTCTGCCAGGGATCAGTTTTACCATTCATCCATGGGATAGATCAGATCAAAAGAACAGGGACAACAGAAACCCTAAAATGCACAGGTCCTCAAATGCTGAAACATTTCTCAGTCTTTTCTTTGCTAGACCGGGGTGGGAGAAAGACAGCAGGGAAGAGAGATGTAACTTGGTTTACTGGACACTCCTAATCGAGCTCTAGTGCCTAGGATCAAAGATTAGTTGATTAAAATCCAATTTCAAAGCTTATTAACTTTTGAATGAGAAATGCTGCTATGGTGAGCTTACTCGGGCAGGCTATTTCTGGCTTGGCAGAAGTGGCTGGCAGGGAAAAACAGCTCTCTGCTTATCAGCACCCAGCTTAGATCCAGATGAGGCAAGAGGATTTCACCTCCTCAGACCACTTTAAATCAAGACTAGATGAACAAAAGGACTTCCCTTAAGCTGGATATTAAAACCAGCTGGGCATTTCCACTTCATGCCACCACAGCTCATTTGGAAACCACGCAGAGCCTTTGTGTTGTTTTGCTGTGTTACTCAAAATTCCCTTCGCTGCATGGTATTCTGGCCAGGCTGGCAAGTGACAGCTCTGACATGAAGTCTTGAGGTATCTTCAGCCCACATCCTCCTTGCCCAAGCAGCTCCTTGTCCTTAAACCAGCTGTGCCACCATGACCAGCTCAGTCCCACTACAGAAGGGGCAGGAAACCCTGGCACTGCCAGCAGAGAGAGGTGACAAGCCCAGCTGAGATCTGCTTGCCACAGGCTCTCATCCTGAGAGACAAAAATCCCAGCTCCGAACCCGAGATCCTTTCAGGACACCCAATTATATTTTCAATTCAGAATCACAGAATCATTTAGGTTGGAAAAGACCTCTTAAGATGCAGGGTGGAGCTGCATCCCGGAGCTCTAGGGTTGAACACGTTCCTGGTCCTAAGGACAAATGGGGGTTAAGCAGTGCCTTTGGGGAGCCAGTAGAATCATTTACCTCTTGTTTGAGCTAATCCTAAAACTGCTTGCAGAGGGTTTCCCAGCTTCTCTGCTCCTTCCCAGGCACACAAACCACAAATAGGAGCTGCCACACACAATCCCACAGCAAACTTCTTCAGGGGGTAAGGGCCCATTTCTCTCTCAGGTGCAGAGTTTTTCAGAGCATGTCTTATGGTATTTAGGGCCACCTGTGCCCAGACAATGGGCTTCACCTCTTGTGCAGAAGGACTGAGTTTATCAGCCAGACACAGCGCTGTCTAGGTCAGCTATTGACAGGGTCTCACAGGTGTTGCAAAGGTGGCAGCTGTGAAGCACCAGGGTCTGGGTCTGACTCTTGTCCTGCTCACAGTGAAACACATGATGTGTCCCCAAAAAGCACCGGAACGAGAGGAGGTTAACACCGAAGCAGGAGGGAAAAGGCAATTCCTGATATTTTCCTTTAAAAAGGCAGTCTGGGTGACCAAGTTTGCTTTGAAGAGTGGATGGTGACAGCTACATGACAAATGCCTTGTCTCTCTGGGAGGCACCTCAGTAGCTTTCCTCAATCGTGCTGCGCTCCAGGAATCAGGGACACACTGCCCAGAGCAGCATGGCTGAAGGAGCTCTGCTCCCAGACACTCAACTCCAAACAGCCATCGGATCAGTAAATGACACAGCAAACTCTGACTTCTCCCTGCTTCAATTAAATCTTATCTTTAACCGAGGAAAAAGGAAAACAGCCTTGCAACCTGCCTCCGGTACACATGAAGTATGCAGGAGCTCTTCAAAAGGATTCCTGCTCCTGCGGATCAGGCACCGGCTTTCAGAAGAAGAAAATCAGTTATTTCCACACATCTTTTTGCAGTGTTCAACCAGGTTCCTGTTACGTATAGTGCCTCTGGGGGAAGAAGCAGCGTGGACAGCACAAACCAGAGAGACCATCCCTGACAAACCCGAGCATGTGATAATAGAGAGAAAAGGGTATAGCTGCAAACTTCACCTCCACATGGGCACAGCAGGGATTCAGTCTCTGAAACCAACCCCACAGAAAACTTTGAACATAGAGAAAAAATGTTGGCATAGAAGTGTTGCAGTGTAAGATCTCCCTGCTGGTGGCGAGGCCGTTCTTTGCCTTGGGGAAAGAGCATTGTGCTTCTCGCCTAAACTGTAGAGAGGTCAGGATGGAAAGACACAGAAATTTCTTCTATGAGTAAAAAACTGGTTTTTTTTAAACTACCTCTAGAAAGAAAGTCTGACTCTCCTGTTATTCAACCCATGCCACCGCACCAGCCCAAAGGGCTAAGGGGCCCCACACAGCCTGGGAAAGGGCCAGGAGGTCAGCAAGGGTTTCAGAGTCACCCTTGAGCTCCACCTTGTGCTCCCAAGAGCAGAAGCCCCGCTCCCTCCTGCAAGCCTGCCTTGAGCATTCCAGCAGCCAGCTACAACTGAGCTGTGAAACAACACTTGGAAGCAAAGACAACACCAGATCAGCCAGGCAAACACTGAGGAGAGGTGACAGTAACAAGGAAGGTTATGTTTAGCTTCACATCTGTGATGTTTGGAAGCTCTCTTCACAGGGAAGAAAAAAATAGCTTAAGAATAAATCTTTTACTTGGAAAACATCCAGTCTGGAAGTAAAAAACAAGAGTCTAAGAGAATGAGTAATTGAATGGAGAAAGATTGTCGAGCAGGAGAGGTCAGGGGATGCAAGGAGCACAGAAGAAAGACCACCAGCACAGGAAGGATCTGGGGAAAGCACTATCTCTGGGGCAGACAGGCATGCTCCGGCTGTCCCGCCAGGATTGTCTTCTGGAGGGGAAAGAACAAAGCCCTGCACTGCCTCCACACTCCTACACACTTTGCACCAACCACACTCCTACAACGGGGGGAACCAGCTCCATTCTTCCCTGGGCTTTTCCACCCCAGAGCTCAGCAGGAAGCCACATGCCAAGCAGGAACTGGGAGCTACTGGTGAAGGAAGGCCAGGGTGGAAGACGTGGAAAGTCACTGAATCTGGGTTCCAGTTTGGAGCCGGACACCCTATAGAGTATCTTAACATCATCGAGTCCACCCCTGAAATGCCTCGGTCCTTCCTTCTCTGTCCTCACTCAGCCCCACCTGAGTCACATCCTACTGTGGCAGCAAGTGCCAGCACAGGAGCAGAAAGGCACATGCTGTTTGCTCAGGACCAGCTCAAGCACACATCAGGAACATTCCCATCTAGTCTTCCAGTGCCCCAGGAGCCAACACACCATGGCAGCAACAGGATCCTTCTCTGCCCACGCCAGTAGCGAGAAAGCAACACCATCACACCAGATAAACAACCATCCAAGCCTCATAATCCAGCTCCAGACAGGCTTGCTAGGGACATTTCCCCATTACTGCTTCAGCGCCGTGTGAGAGATCCGAGTCCCACTGCATTATAGGTGTCTGCAAATCCAATTTCCTTCCCCAAAAAACGAGGCATGTTTGCACCTGCCTCAACCCCCCTGCACCCTGCAAAAGGATGGAGCGACCGGCTGAGCAATGAGCGCCAAGCCCATGGCATTAACGCTCCGTCTTCATATCAGAAATCCAAATCTCTCATTTACTTCATCCTGAAGTCACTTAAATGTAAGCACCACTCCTGGTCCTACTTGTGTGTTTATTTTTCTGGTTGCAGATATAATTGTTATACTAACGGCGCCTCAGTTGTGATTATAAATACCCAAACTCCCATGCCTATGTATGTGCAGGCACGCATCCACACACGCTCATTCTTCTACCTCTTGAGAAATGGGTCTGTTCCGCTTTCTTCTGCTACTGATAAAATATTGATTAGGGAATTTGAAAATTTGAAATGATTTAGGAGTCCCTGGATGGGAAACGTAATGTACTGTGCCGGTCGCATTATGAGCCATCCATCACCTGTCAGCAAGCAGCAAGAAAGTGACAGAATCAATACAAACGTGTCTGAAGATGGGTTTAATTCATTTCCCTTCCCCCTCAGGCCATGGCTGGAGCACCCCGGGCGGAGGAGGAGGAAGCTCCGTAACACCAGCCCAACCTCAATCCACCCCGAGTGCAAGGGGGTCAGCTTCTTCCTTGGCAGTCCAGCTACATCAGGGCCAAGGCAGGTGACCTTGGCCACACTCCCAGGGGAGCACAGCCAGGAATTGCTAAATCAGATCCTGAGGGCTGCATTCAGCTTCCCTCGTGGCCCGAGATGCTCTGGAGTACCTGCAATGTCCACGTGGGTCAGAGCACCTTCGTGGCTCCCACTTGAAGCTGCTTTGATTGATTTGGGCAGGCTGTTATTTGTCCCTAAAGCCTCCCCATGGACGGTAATTCCAGCCTGTCCCAGCACATTTTATGGCATGAAACACTCCCAAACATTAGTCTGCTTTCAGAGGGACCAGACTGGCCAGCAGACACTGTGAATTTGTCCTTGCTTCCCTCCCTCCCTTCTGCATCACCCTTCTTTAGTCAGCATGGCCTGAACCAGCTCCTTGTTCCTGAAGCATTTGTTATTCTTACTCTCACCAAGAGTTTTAAAATAAAATATTTTAAAAATAAAATAAAAAAGAAGGGGCGAGCAGAATCCATCCATAGGGCGATACATCATCCTCCCGCATTTTGCAGATGGATTCAATTGGCCTGTGATCCTATTTTGCAGATTCCCTTAGAGCACTGTAATTCATCCTGCAGGGCATTTCAAATGAGACCGGACAGAGCAGCAGAGAAATGACAGGAGTTGGGCGCCCTGCCGTGCTCCCCAGGAGCAGAGCGGGTGACCAGGCAGGCTATTGCTCATGTGGGATTAGAGCTAATTATTCCAGGGCACACCGCAGGAGGTGATGGCAGCACCAGGGCAGCTCAGACAAGGCCACCAGAGTTCCAGAAAGCTGCTCCTTAACTCAAGCCAGCCCACTGTGGACTGGGTTAGGCAGCAGCATTGACCCTGGCTGTAGGGCACAGAGCGTGGCACAAGGGATGTTCCACAGCACAAGACAACTTTTGACCTGCCAGCTGCGGGTGGAAACCCCTGAGCCTGCTGGGTGGGAACAGAAGCATCTCCAAGCTTCCACCTTCCTGACAGACAACCATCCCCTCTCTTCCCAACATCTTCCAAGGCTTCAAGGAAGCGGTGCACGCCAGTGGATACAGGAGCAAGCACTCATCTTCTGTGCAGCACGTTTCTCCTCCATTCTTTGGCTGATGATGTGGCTCGCAGGTATGACTTCTCAGACAAAACTTCCTCCTCTATTTTGATTTTTAATTCCATTATTTAATAGACTGCAAAACCCTTAATGTGGGAGTCTCAACTACTGCGACTGTGCAGTTCACTCCAGATACATCCCCTCTACCTCACCATCCCTAATAGACTCAATAAACGCTTTCCAAATCCAGCAGAAGTGCTCTATTTGCTGCCTACTATACCATATAATCTTTTGCAGAGGTAGTATTGATCTTATTAAACCTGCAGCCAATCGAATCCTCAAATGTGTCTGAGCATTTGCTTGCCTACAGCAAAGCGAGGTAGCTCTTGCAGCCCCACAGCAACACGCAGGTGACAGCAGCAGCCTACAGTGACCCGGAGAGGAGAGGATCAGTGCATTCCTGAGAACAATTTAATAGTCAGTAGAGCCATGGCTTTAGGGTATTCAGTCAGAAGCAATATCCCGTCTCAAAAAGAAATGTCTGAGTCATTGTAACTGTAAGGGACAGAAATTAGGGACTAATTCAGGCCGTAACAGGTACTGAATGCCGAGTCCAGAAGCAGCTCTGCTCATGGTTAATGGATTTTGCACAGTGAGACTGGCTTAGGGCTCTCAGCTCATCGCTCCTGAAGAACGCTCACAAGACTCACTCGCAGCCACTTCGCCAAATTTTCCTCACCCACCCTTAAAGGGAGAAACTCGTGAGATGATTAGCACAGTCCTCTCCAAACGAGCAGCCCTTCACACAGCACAGAAGCTGGCTCCAGATGAGAGAGGAGAGGCTATAGGAGGCTGGGCAAGGAGAGCAGCACTAAGATGCAAAGCACAGAGTTGGAATTCTAAAGAAACCCATATATATATAAATACACACACATATCTGTATGTGCAGGTACATGAAGCTCACCTTTTTGAGGGCATGCAGCACCACAGCGTGCTGGGAAGGCAGAGGCACAGAGCACAGACGTTTGCCTGACAGAGCATCAGCACTGGGTTATGTTCCCAGGCTGCCCTGGCAGCGACATCCAAGGAGAGGACAGATGGCAGCTCCGCAGCGGAGCATTAGGACCATGACTCGTGTCTTTCTTCTAGACAAGGCTCCGGTGCTGCCAGCTTTCAGCAGGCACTGAAGGAAGGGGTGATAAGTGGCCACTGTCTGGCCCAGAGGCGCTGGGGTGCCGAGCAGAGGGGAGAAGGAGGCATGGCTTGCAGCCCTCTGACATCCACGCTGGCCCAGTTGTGTCAGCCCCGCTCGTCAGCCCATCCGTCACCCCGCTGGCTCCTGCCGGGGCCGCAGGACCTGCAAAGGTGCCTACACGTGTTGGACTATTTGTCTTCTCAGGTTCTTGGGACAAAGGGGCTGACAGTCCTATTAGTTATGTCACCAAGCAGGGCCCTAACACATCCTCAGAGAGGAGGACAGGGAATGACCCCGGGGAATAAGAGAGAGTCAAAACCACGCGGCTCCCAGTTTCCCAGGGGAAGGCAAAGCATCAGTACGGGCTGAGAAATTAAATCCTTGCAGGAAGTACGTGGGGAAGAACCCTGGAAGCTGAAGCTTTCACTCATCACCTGTCATCTTTCCTTAGCAAAGAGTAAGTGGCTTCTGTAAAAGGCAAGGATCATTCCCACTTTTAAGCCTTGTCCTGGGATGTGCCCAGGCTGGGAGATTTAAACTACTCCTGCACCAACCCCAACTAATCTGCAGTCTTCAAGAAGGCACCCACTCACACACACTGCTGTGAAGAGCAAGAAACACTGATCCAACAGAAGTCATCCATACCTACATAATGCCCACCGATCCTGGAAGCAGCAGGTAGGGACCTGGATCTCTCTGTGCAGGAGGAATATGTTGTATATATCCAAGAAAGGATATCTACAACAGCTCATCGAGGTGCTGAAAGCACCAGGCGCAGAGGTCAGATGACTAAGAACTGCACCACCACTGCACACATTAGTGGGATGTCACTTTTATCCAACAGAAGAACAGCTAAAGAAGGGCCCTGCTCCCCACATTGCCAAACCAGCACTCCTCCAGACAGTGCAAGCATTTCCAGTGCCCACAAACACCCGGGCCGTGCAGCAAGGCAGCTCCTGACATCCCACATAAGCTGGTTTGTAGGTAGGGATCTCCACGTGAGTGATTATAACCCAGCTTATCACTGTTGTCACCCAAAGCCGCCCGCCTGCCCTGCCAACACCTCCAGCAGAGCAGGATCCCAGCCAGCACCAATTCCAGGATCTTCCCCAGCCCTTCAGGACACAGCCAGAAGGCAGAGACTGAGCCAGAGCTTTGTAAAATGGAGCGTGTCGTAGGTGGGGAGGAGGGGAGACAGCTCTTTGAGCAAGTAATTTCAATTGCCTTGAGAAAACAGGTTGTTAAAATGATAGAAACAAATGGGTTGTTTGAGAAGCCTCAGAAACGCTTCCAGAGAAAGCTTCCAGGTAGGAACATTGATTGCAAATACTTATTAACTGCTCCTTTATTATCTAAGGGATGTGATACATATGTTTACAATTTTTGAAACGTTTTTATTAATCCTACTTAACTGTTTGGCTCTCTCAACCTTCCCAGAAGAGCCGTCACCAAGCAACTTCCTAAACACAACTTCCACTTCTGCACAGGCAGGCGTGGGCACTGGAGCATCTGCCTGTACCGAGGAACACATGGCACCAGTGTTAGACCCAAAATGGCTCTTTTGATCCCAGTCTCTCCAAAAAGGAGGATCTCCCTTCAGGAGACGTGTGCCCACCTTTGTCCACCCGTGAAAGCCATCAGCCAAGAGAGCGTAGGTCCCTCTAACCCAGCCTCCTGTCTCCCACAAGAACTGGGCTTGATGCTAACGGCAAGAACTGAGGAGAAGCTGGAGGTGTTTTCCCTGGATGATTCTCCAGCTGCTAGCAGCCCAGCACTTACAAACTCCCAAGCTGTAAATTGCTTCAGGGCTGTGTTTAGGCCCATCATCAAGAGTTATCTGCCATGAAATTGCCAAGTTCCTTTTTAAAGGTTCATAATATTTTTTTGGCCAGCACAAAATCCCAGGACAACACATTTCCAAGCCTGAATTAGCACCGCCCCCCCCGAACACAGCATGTAAAGCTGTTTGATTTCAATCTGAAGTCCATTTTTTTTTTTATCCTTTTTCTTACCATGCAGGAAACAACAATTGCCTTCTAATCATCTTCCTGGGTGATTTTATCCATGTCTCAAGTCCTCCTTGTTGATGCTTTTCCCAAGCTGGTGAGTCCTGACCTAGGCTACCCTCAGATGGAAGCTGTGACACCAAGTTACATAAAGCACAGCTCCTTGCTCTTGCCAACATCTTCTCCAGCAGCAACGTCAAGCGCGAGCGATGCCCTGTGCTGGGACGAGTGTTCTCCTCTGGGGCTCCTCCCTGGAGCTGCTCTTCCAGTGGAGAATCCGAGGGTCTGGTTATTTTCAGCAGGCTAGAGAGAGGCACAGGCAGAAGATGGGTGAGGAGGATCCCTGCCTCGGGACACGGCTTCAACGAGAGACAAGTTTTCCCTCAGAGAAAGCCTGTGCCAGAGGGATGCACAGATTGTCACCTCCTGGCTACTTGGGCAGGAGTTCCTGTTCAAAGAAGAGGCATCATGCTGATGGCCAGATTCCTGCAGGCTTCCACAGCTTTCATCACCCCGCTGGAAGAAAGGGGTCCCCGCCAGCCCTGCTGCAGTAATCCTGCCTAAGGACTGCAATGTCCCAGCTACAAACAACCCTCTGAGTACACGAGAGGCACAGCGATGCTGCTGTGGTCTGCAACCTCCACCTGCCACAGAGATCACAGCCAGTCCACCGACACATTTTGTTTTCAGAAGGCGAAAAACCCCAGCGTGCTGCCAAGTCACGGATTCCTCATCATTAGCACCTCGCCTAAGAGTGCACAGAGCACGGCTGGGGCTTCCAGGAGAAAATGGGAATATCCTCTCTGCGCGTAGAGCTGTTACAGAACACTTCATCACAACAGGAAACCCAGCAGGGCCCAAAGCAGAGACTCACAGGCACAAACTGACAGGCACATCCCAAGGCCTGCATTCCCTACCAGCTCAAGCACTAGAAAAGCAGTCACACCTTTCTATAGACAGAGCCCCATTGTTGCGATTTTTGTACCACTGAAGACAGTGCGTTGCAGCAACCAGGTGTGTTTGGGCCTTCAGCACCGCTGTGGGCTCACAAAACAGAACCAAACTCTTTGCANACACCTTTCTATAGACAGAGCCCCGCTGTTGCGATTTTTGTACCACTGTTGGGCCTTCAGCACCGCTGCGGGCTCGCAAAACGGAACCAAACTCTTTGCCTCGAAAGCTAAAGTCACCTGTGGGCCAAAGCCAGGCTTATGTCTCAGCCACGCACCTTCCACAGACAGCTAAACCAATTCATCAGTCCAATAAAGCCGTACCCTGCATCGTTCAATCCTAATCCAGCACCCTGCAAAACCCACTGAGAGGTGGAACAGAGCATCTCTGTCACCAGCAGTCAAGCACACACAAAGCTCTGGGCTTGTCTGGACTGCCCAGCCATTATTTCCCCCACGGAGAGAAGGCAGTGGAAGGACTTTTCAGACAGGCAGACCTCATCCCTCCCTCGCTGCAACTGTGGTGGTCCCAGGGGCCTTAATTATCCAGCATCCTTCTTGCAGGGAGCTGCTCTCTGGGAACATTTGCATGTTTGACTCCTCTGGACAAGTTCTGAGGCAGGCAGCTAATCCTCTCCCAGGTCTCAATGTCATATCAATTTTCCCGTTCGAAGCTGAGCTCTCTCCATCAGGGGTTTTAAACTAATGAGACGTACTGAGGCCTTCAACTCTGGGAATATCAAATGCAGTGGGATTCAATTTCGTTTGATTTTCCTGTGGTTTTCCCTTTGTAATTAACACCAGACAGCATGCAACTTCTCTTCATCCTACTACCACTGGATACCATCTCTGCTCGAGACAAGTATGTCAAGAAAGGTGATGCTTCTACCCTACACTACCAAAAGCATAATAATTTTTTTTGCTTCCTTCCCCTCAGCATGAATATAATCCACATCCTTAAGGATCTTTTCAGACCTTTAAATCTCCAGGAGCAGTGGCACAGATCCCTGAGGGTTCACAGCCCCTCCTACTTCTTATTCACACGGATTATGCTCCAGAAACACCGGTGCATGGGCACAAGCTCTGAAAGGATTTAATGGGTCAGCCTTTCCTACGATCCTTAGGGGGCTGAGGATCTCCAGAGTGCCCTAGCAAAGATGAGGAAGTATGAATCATGGAATCATTACGGTGGGAAAAGACGATCGAGTCCAACTGTATCCGTTCCCATATGCATCCTTTCCAAAGGCAGCCCAAGTAGGCTTCCTACTACAGGAGGTTTTCCACACTGCTGAGATACAACAGCTGGCACTGACCATTCGCCTGGAGAGCACACAAGCCAATATCCACTTTTTTCTTTAAAAAAAACCAACCTAAATGAGCTCAGTTGTGCCACATCTGGCAGGACCTGCGAGAAAGGCGATGCTCTGTTGGATCAGAGTATGGAAAAGCCCCCCAGCGTAGCAAGGGGCTGCACAGCAACACAGCAGGGTGCAAAATCCTGATCAGCAAGGGGCAGCTCCTACAGGCATTGTTAGAGGAAGGTTCGGAGGGAGAAAGCGTCTCTTTTAGTGTCCATTGCTGAAGCCAGACACTGCCAACATCCTATGGCCTCAATCCAGCAGAAATCCCTGCAGGATCTAGCCAGAGAACACCTGAGGCAGGAAGGGCAGATACTGCTCTAAGCAAAAGCAGGTCAGGTCTGCATTACGCCAGGAGTGAAGCAGATCCTTCTCCGCAGCTGGGAAAATAAAGGTCACCACCCACCCACGCCATACGCCTTCACCCTGGATTCTCACTGCAGGAGCTACGTAAGGGTTCAGAGCAAGACCTGCCGTCCTCTCTGCCAGTCAAGCATACAGAAATTTTTAAATTATTACTACTATTTTTAAAGGCAAAGCATACTGCGTGATATATTCCAAATCAACATGTAAAATAACCTCATTTTTCAAAGAAAAAACTGGTTTGTTTACCAGAACTCAATTGTCACCTTGACTTTTCTACACGGGATAGCAGGAGCTGGAAGGGACTCACCTGGATTGATGCTCTTTGTATCTGTAACAGCCACATCCCATTTTTTATAGTGATTTCCATACCAACAACCCAAAGTGACCATTTCAAGAGATGCATCTGACTTTGCCCCAGTTCCACCTTGGAAAATATTTAGGTACCATTAACTGGACTATTTCCCACCTGAAGCTGCAACCAACAAACTCTCCATAGCTGCAGCTCCCCCATGGGTGTTTGAGTGATGAATCTCTCCCCTGTTAATGCTCACAGTGCTGTTCCCCCTGCTTTGGAAAACACCAGCCCAACCTCTTGCTGCTGTGCCAGAGGCCTGCAAGTTCCCGGTGTGGAGCAGAACCTCGGAGCAGAGTTCAGCAACGCTTTATTATCTCTCCATCACGGAGCTCCCCACACTGCCTGGCAGCTCCAAATGAGCCCTCCACGCTCTGACAGCGCCAGGACCACCGAGGTTTCATCAATATTCATGTCCCAGTGCCACTCCAGAGAGCAATGGAAGCTCGTTTTCACCAGCAGCCCATTAAACAACGGGAAACGAGTGACCTCGCAAGGCCAGCTGCGTCACTGATGTCAACCAGGAGCTGAAGGCACAGACACAGGGTCATCACCCAGCCCTTCTTTTAATAAATGACAGCTCTAAATGAGCATGGCCTTGCCATGCCCAGAGGGACCCACGGGACACTGGGAGCATCACGGGCAAAGATGCCCAAAACTGCAGCGTCGGGCACGGCAGTGCCTCCTCTCAGCAACCCTGACCGGGGCGGGGAGGGGGAGTGATGCTGGAGGAAGCAACATCCAGCAAAACAGGGCTGTAAATCTCCATTAAATTGCTTTTTCAGGCACAGTGCAGCCCAGTGCAGGGAACACACACAACTCCCTCCAAGGGCAGTAGCATTTAGGAGCACCCCAGGGCTTCCTGGAATGCTGCATCCCCGCTCAGGGTGTGTAGCAGAGAGCTTCCCCGGGCTGCACTTCCCACATGCAGAGGCTGGATTGCAGATCCTAATTGCTGCCATCCGTCAGGCTAACAATTAGCATCATATTAATGCCTTTCCACTGCTCTCAGGAGAGGATGGAGAAGGAAAAGGGAGTCTTAGTCCCAGTTTACCTCGAGTTCACTGAGAGGCCACCAAAAAAAAGGGCTCACAGGCAAACTTTCCACGTACCCAGGTTCCTCAAGATATTCCCAACTTCTGGAAAAAAACAAAGCTCCTACAGGAAAAAAACAGCTCCTTCGGCCCTTCTAATCCAAGCAGACAGCTGCCCTACCTCCACGTTCCCACATGCAGAAGGCAGCTAATGGGAAACCACCTCCCACCAAAAATGAGATAATCTCAGGGGTGGAAGATGCCACAGACTCTTTTTTTTCTTAGCTCTTCAACTGATGCTGATACCCAGCTCAGGTACACCAGCTAAGGCTGGTTCAGCCCCTAAACTCTTCCATGACCCTTGATCTCCAAACATTGTAGGCAAGCAAAGAACCTCCTGTGCCCCACGTGCATGGGTGCACACTGAGTTTAAGGGGATTTGCAGCACACTCTACTTAAGAAAAGTTTTATTATTTGACTCCTTACAGCCTGGGGGGGAAACAAAGTGTAGAGTCAGAAACCAAAAATCTGAGGAGCAAAAATAAAATCACAGCATTTATTTCTAGAATTATTTGCCAGATCTGCAACTTCCACAAGCAAGAAGTCCACTGTATTTATAATTTTCCTCTGAAAAAGAGATTGCCTGAATAACAGGACAGACCATGTTCAATCTTGGAAGAGCAGGATGTCTAGGGCCTGAGGCGAGAGATTTGCACACTTTAAACCGGCTCAAAGGACCGTAGGGCAGCAAAAAAGACTCTGCCAGGCCAAAAAGCAATATACTGACCCCTCAAAAAGCTGCCCAAAGCATCCCCCAGCTGGGACTGGGTGACATAAAGGTGTGTGGGTGCACAGCTACAGCACAGAGCACTGTGAGGACCCCCAGCAACATGAGGGTCCCTCCCCCTGCATTCACTGATGCAGAAACATCCCACATGTCGGTGCCCATCCTCAGGAAACCCACTGGAATTGTGCAGTTAGCCAGGCTCACCCCAGGGCAGCATCCTGGGCTCGGCCACTCACTCCTAGCTCGGTGGTGCTGGCGGCCAAGCAGCCCTGGAAGCCTGCACTGGGGACCTGAGGGGGTTAAAGGCACCCACACACTCGCCCAGCTCCGCCAGCCCTCACGGCGCCTCCCGGGAGCCGCCCGGGGCAGCCGGGATCCCCTCACAGCCCGTCCCCCCGGGGGGCTCCGGCCCCACAGCCCGGCCCCCTGAGGGGCTCCGGCCCCACAGCCCGTGTCCCCGGGGGGCTCCGGCCCCACAGCCCG
>VWZN01019440.1:0-131362 GCA_013396955.1 Regulus satrapa | reverse complement strand
GAGGGAACAGAGCAGCCACGGGTGGCAGCAGGGAGATGGAGCAGCCCGTGGGTGTGCCCCGTGCCACGGCACGGCAGCCCAGCGGGACTCGGAGCACCCCTGGATGGTGCACCCAGAGGTCGCCTGTGACTTGGGGCTGCTTCCACCCATCCCCATGGAGGCATCCAGCCCCACTCCTTGAGGGAAGAGCACAGCAGCTTCACAGAACCCTAGGAAGGGTTGGGTTGGAAGGGGACATTGAAGCTGATCTACTTCCAGCCCCCTGCCATGGCCAGGGACAACTCCCACTAGCCCAGGTTGCTCCAAGCCCCATTCAGCCTGGCCTTGGACACTTCTAGGAATATATCCATCCAAATCCATAGTGCCCAAGGCAGCAGCATCAGCTGGGTGCTGCTTTGCAATAGGAAAAGCAGCACCTGTTACCCAGAGATCAGGAAGGTAATGAGAGCTGAGCAAGCACTGATCAGACACACCGTGCAACCCCAAATCTGCCCTGCACGAGTCCCTTTGCCAAGGCAACCTCCCCAGGAAGGGGACAAAGCCCAGGAATGGGACAAGCTTGAGGAACAGGTTGAATTCCAGGCACGTTTTGGGGCAAGTCTGAGCTGCTGCAAGATGTAGTTGAACATATCCAGTACCTGGAAGGGGAGCAGGAAGGACTCGGGCTGTCGTAGCTGCTGGCAGTACTCGAAGATTTCCATCCTCTGGATGGCCTCTGTCCTGGCAAACTGGGGAAACGCCTGGCTGCAGGGCACAGGGGCAGGGTCAGCGAGCAGGAGCCGAGCCCCCTCCCCGAACAGCCCGCACAGAGAATGCATTGGCAGCAGGAAAAACGCCGATCAGCGATCGCTTTTTACATAAAAGTGAGAAGCCAGCGAGCGGAAAACGTGGCACATGAACCCCAGCCCCCGGTGCTTGCTCACCGGTGGCTGCTGCCCAGCAGGGCCATGCGATCTGCCTTTGCTCCAAAGTAACCAAAAGGAATGTCTGCCATCAGGTAGCAGAAATGAGCTGCTTCCACTGCTCCCTTACTGGCTGGATGGGAGGAAAAAGACAAAACAATTAGTCCTGAGACACCACCACACGGCCAGCTTTGCTTTGGAGGCCCTCGAGCTCACACAAAAACACAAGCTCGACTGCCTCACTTTTCTGCCCACACAGACCCTGACCCCTCCCTTGTCCCCATTTGTTCATCTCCTTTCCCCAACTGCTTATTTCTAAGGGCCCTTCTACTTTTTTAATTTAAAAAAAAAATCATGCTCCCTTATTTTCAATGCTTTGAAATGCTAGAACTGGGTGAGCCCGAGCAGGGCCAGCTCCAACTCTTGCAGGGTGCCAGTACTGGCATAAAATCCCACCACTGGGAGCAAGGCTCAGCCCCTGCAGTTACCTACACCTTCCCTGGACCCAACAGCTCCAAGTGTCCCCTCAAGAGCAGCTAATGGATGTGCCTGGGCCCCATTCCTGCGAGGATCCATTGGCACCTCACCCCTTCCACCACACGGGCGCTGCAGCTGCAGGGGCACAGGCACGACCGTCTCAGTGTGGACATGGCCGTGCCCGCCCCTGGGCTGCTCCCACTCATCTCAGCTCACCCAGAGTGTCTCCCATGGTGACAATGGCTCGCTGGTTCAGCTCCGTGTCTCCAGCCTTGTTGGACAGCATCACGGCCAGGTGGGGCCTCCAGTCCCCCCACGTGGCATCTCCGCAGCACTGGAGGGAGATGAGGAGAGCAAAGGTGAGCAGAGAGGGTCACCAAAAAAGTGGGTGTCACAGGCAGGTGACAGCACAGGGGAGCACATGCCAGGGCCAGCCTCTTGCTCACGGACCAGGGCTGCCTGAGGGATCCTTCCCGACATGAGCTGGAAGAGGGTCTGCAGTGGGTCGTTGGTGGCCAGGGTGCTGGTGAACCTGTGAGGAGACAGCAGAGAAGGGCTGTCCCTCAGGACCCCAAGCCTTCATTCACCTCCCAGAGCACATCCCAGGAAACTGATGTCTTCAGGGGTTTCCCAGAGAATCCGAGAATGGAACGAGTTGGAAGGCACCTTTTAGTCCAACCCTCCTTCCATGAGCAGGGACACCTTCCACTAGCCCAGGCTGCTCCGAGCCCAGTCCAACCTGGCCTTGGACACTTGCAGAGATGGGGCAGCCACGGCTTCTCTGGGCACCATGTGCCAGGGCCCCACCACCCCCAGAGGGAAGAATTTCTTTCTAACATCTAATCTAAATCTACCCTCCTCCAGCTCAAGCCATTCCTCCCTGTCCTATCCCACTCCATGCCCTTGTAAACAGGAGGCAGAGAGGATCACCAGCCTCTGGGGATGATGATCTGTATTACCTTCAGAGAAGGCAGGTCTCCAGGACAACACCGCATAAAACCTCCTTAAAAGGATTTGGGTTCCACAAGACAGAAAATTTCTGCTTAACTCTCCCTGAAGGGATCAACCCAATCCAGACTAAGTACATTAAATTCCACCAGAAAATGTTCATACGAGTGGGATGAACAGCTGGGACTAGGCTGGATCACAGTGAGGATGGGTCAGCTCCCCCTGCCCCATAGCTCTTTGCTAGGGCAGCATGGGCAAAGCCAAAGACTCTGGATTAATTAACCCTCCATCTCCAGGGAATGGCTTTCCTCCTGCTTTCCAGCCCCCCACTTGGTCTCTCCTGTCCCTTGGGAAGCCTGAAGGACTTGGGCCTATCTGGATGGATGCCCTCTGTCCCCATGCCCCCTCTGGAAAGGCTCCAGCTGGAATCAATGCTCTTTTCCAGTTCAGGGGACACTGAAGGGATAGCAGGCTTGGGAAGCCAGCATGGAACATCCTACCTTGCTTTAGGTTCTCCAACTTACCCGGTGAGGACCCAGCTGTAGGTCCGAGGGTCCATCTTGCTAGAGAGGAACAGGGCATGGCCCCACAGCTGGTTCCTCATAGCCCAGACCAGAGCATCCTGCAGTTGAGGGAGAAAAGAAATAGGATTCACACCAACTCTGCTTCCCCCCATTTCTCTGCTCCCCCAGCTCAGAGAAGAGTCCAGATAACTCTTCTGGCTTTAATTAGCATCCTCCAAAAATCTTTTTCTTGTTCAAATCTCTTCCAAGTTCCTTTGTCTTTCTACCTTGGAAATTTGCAAGAACTTGGACCTTCAAAGCAATGCTGTGTCCCCTGGATTTCCAGGTCTGTGCTGCCTGTTAGCTCTCAGTGCTGTGGGATCCCAGTCTGGGCACCCAAGCTGCAACCCTCCCCTCTCTTCTCCCTGTGCCACAGGTATCCTGTGAGATCACACAGCTGCAAGTGGCTTTGGAACAAGATGACCTTTAAGGTTCCTTCCAAAGCAAACCATTCTAGGACTCTATGAAACTAAATGTGGCAGAAGTGCTGGTAAAAGCCTCTGCAGCTCATCTTCACTTGGGTTGCCCATCCCAGTTCCCAGTGGTGAGAAATCACTGCCACAATACAAACACAGCTTGGACGATTGATCCCACAACCACAAGTCACTTCTCACTTCCCTTTAAAACCTGCCTGAAGAGGCCAACGGGTCCAAGAAGAAAAAAATNTCACTTCTCACTTCCCTTTAAAACCTGCCTGAAGAGGCCAATGGGTCCAAGAAGAAAAAAAAACCAAACACCTTCAGCCCCCCCCACCCCATCCTGGATCCCACTCACCACTTACTTTCTTCCTGCCGTAGTAGAGGAGCTTGGTGAACTTCTCCACTATCTGTGCCTGTGTCTCCACGACGGGAGGGACCTCTCCGGTGATGAGGTCCAGCGTGCCCGGCTGGCACGGCGCCCGCTCGTCGTCCGGCGGCCCCAGCAGGTTGGCCGCAGGCTGCTGCCTCTTGTACCTGTCCTGGCGCCTGCAGTCCTGCATCAGCAGCTCGGCCGTGTCCGAGCCCACCATGGACTGGGAAAGGGAGGGAATGAGGCACGTGGAGGCTGCCCCCACCCTTCTTACACCTGCATCCTCGTCCCAGCACAACCTCCCCCCCTAGAGGAGCAGTTTGGGCCACCAGCAGGCAGGTTTGCAAGGAAAAACGCTGCCTCTGAGGACCTTATCCACCTGCTTCCAACAAGCAGCTGCAGGCTGGATTGGGTGGATTTCGGTAGATTAAGGGAATGGCCTCCTTTTAAGTGTTTTAAATGCTGGCTCCTCAGTGAAGGTGGCACCAGCTCCCTTCAGTGGGCTGCTGGTAGTTCCCAAGGACAAAAAGCAATCATGGAGAAGGATTTGCTCCAAATATCCAGGCAGGATCAAACTGAGGGATAGTGGCATGGGAATCAGATCCTCTTAAGGTATACCCCCTTCCCCCAGAAATAGCAGCTGGATCAAGAGGCACCTAAGGGACATATTGTCTCATTTCCAGGATCAAAAGGGTCATGCCCTTCCACAGGAGACCTACCCCATTCTGCCGGCAGAGGAGGACCAGGAGTTTCCAGAGGAGAGAGGAATCTCTGCCCCTCTGTGTTGAGAGATCACAGCCTGTGGTTATCTTCTGCTGGCAAAACGTCATCACATCCACCTTGTGCAGATCTTCCCTACAGCAGCAGAAAGAAGCATCAGAGGAACCCGAGGCAGAGCAATCTAGGACATCATTCAGGCTCAGTCCCCAGGTTCACTGATGGGGAGGCCAAATATTTTAAGCAAGAGCTGAAAGAAAGAACACCCCCAGTACCAACGACTACTTTTAAGTTCGAACACACTCAAATTTATTGTGAGTCTTAGCAGATCTCTGTGGTTTAGGGATCAAAGTGCATTTTAGACCCACTCTTTGCCCTTCTGATAATATTTTCCTCCACCCATCTGCAAAGAAACATTTTGGATTTGCCGTGCTACCATTGCACCCATGGATGTCCAAGGCTGCAGAAGCAGGCACAATCTGTTGTGGAGGCAGAGTGGAGGGATACTCGTGTGACCACAGAAACCCTTTGGGACTGAAAAAAAAAAACCCTAAAGCTACGTGCAAGCCAAGCATAAGTGCTGCCATACAATAAAATAACCAGACAGTTAGAAAGAAAGAGTGGATGAGACAGGAGAGAAAAACTGCAGGTGGAGATGTTGATCCTGACTCAATCATTCCAACATATTATATGGAGATTCCCAATGTACCCTTTGGCACAAGTGATAACCCAGAATCATAGAATGGTCTGAGTGTTAAAACTCATCTAGTCCAACCCCCCCAGCATGGCCAGGGACACCTTCCACTAGACCAAGCTCCATCCAATTTGGCCTTGAACACTTCCAGGGATCGGGAATCCACCACTTCTCCGGGCAACCTGAGGCCTTACTACCCTCACAGGGAAGAATTTCTTCCATATATCTAACCTAGAGTTCCCCTCTTTCAACCTGCACTCTTTCCCCTCTGTCCTGTCTCTACAGTTCCTGACAGTGAGACCCTCTCTGACTTCCTTGTAGCCATTTCAGATACTGGAAGGCCCCGTGACAACCTTCTCTTCTCCAGCCCCACTTTCCTCAGCCTGTCTCCATAGGGAGGTTGCTCCAGTCCCTTTTATCCTCCTGTGGACTTGCTCCAACAGTTCTGTGTCCTTCTTATGCTGGTAGCCCCAGAACTGTTTGCAGAACTCCAGGTGGGTCTCATGAGAGCAGAGTACAGGGGGGGCTCCAGATCTTCCACCCAGCTTCTGTGTATACACAGCTCTTTTGCCTGGTAAATGCTTTCCCCCTTTCTCTCCCTGCTTTTGTTTGGAGTGGCCAGAAATAGAGACAACCTGATGCAACACACCCTGATTCCTCCCCAGGCTCACACTGGATGAAGGTGCATAACTGGGTCTGACCCTGCTGTGGTTCAGCTGTCTCAGGGCACAAAAACTTTAGAAAAAGCTAAGCCACAGGTTGACCCAGGGCTTTAGACATCCAAAGAAACCCAGAAAAAAAATCATTTTTCTGAAACAAAATGAGTACAGAATGAGGTCAGATGTACAAACCACACTAAACCCACATACTATGAATATTCAAAAAAATCACCTCCCACAATCCAAACCAACCCACACTGCATCAAAGGGGCTGGGCTCCCAACCTGAACTTAGACATGACCTTTGTAGATAACAAAACCACAGGGGCCCTTTGAGTCTGCCTCAAGCTCAGTCTCCTCATAAAGGAGACAGCCAGGAGGACACAGCTCCTGGACATGCCTGTGCTGCCATACCTGGCCAGGGGCCCAGGGAAGGCTTGCAGCTCCTCTAGCTCTTCTGTGCCATGAAGGATCACCTAAAAAGCAAAAGTAACTTCAGCAGCTGGATTCCAGCAACCAGACCAGCCCCAGCTGGGCTACTGGAAAGCCAGTGCCTTGGTCTAGGGTTTAACAGTGGGTTATGAACCATGTTTGCATCCCTCAGGACAAGAGGAACCGCTCCAGGGAGGGGATGTGGGGCCTGGAGGGCCAGCTGTGTCCTACCTCCAGGCTGTGCAGCTCGACACGGGGTAGCTGTCCCTCAGCAGGGTGGTGGGGACACACCAGCACCAGGTGGCCCCCAGCTCCAAAACACAGCGCTGTGTGCAGCTGTGGGAACTTGAGGGGGACTGCCGGGCTCGGGCTGGACACCGAGGGTCCCTCTGCAATGACACACAGGCCACTGTGAGCCACTCACACTGATCACACACCACAGCCACTGTGGAGGACTTGACCGGGTCCCAACCTTGTCCCCCAGCTTAAGTAGCCCTCCACCGACCCCTCTATGCAAGAATTGTCCCCCAAAGCAGCAGATGTGCCCAGCAGCTCCTACACCCACCCAGGCAGAGGCCCCAGACCATTCACCCACCCCAAAGCCCCCCAGTCATGCCTTGTGCCTGCACAACCTCCTCCAGGAGAGGACCAAGCTGAAAGACAGGCAGTATCCTATCACCAGCCATTTATTCTCTTGCTTCCCCCTTGTCAGAGCCCCCCATTGCACCTCACCTGTTTGTTCCACATTCCAGGACCCTGGAAGCACGGGGTCACAGTGGTCAGCACTGTCAGGGATGTACTGGCTAAGCTCGTGGCTGCTGGAGCTGAGTCCTGACTCGTGGTACTGCAGGAGCAGGCTGGGCTGGCCCAAGGGCTGTGAGGAAGGCAGAACACACAAACCTGGCTCAAAAACTAGGGACACTGCTGATTTCCTGCTCCCAGGCCGTGGGGCAGGCTCTGATGTTCCAGGAAAGTGCCCAGCAGGTACAGAACAGCCAATTCCCATCAGAGCAGCTCACACCCTACACCAGCTTGGGTTCACCCAACAGCTTAGAAAAATAATTTTCATCAGCTACAGCCCTGACAGCTTTTCTAGCCCTAACATGAGCTCTTCACCACAGCCAAGGAGATGGAGCTTGGAAACCCAAAAAAGCATCACCCAGGAGCAAAATCAGCAGCTTTGGTTTGATCTTTTAATTTTCTCTTGGCAAAACCCAGCAGTGTGATGGAGCATGACTCAGTGGACAGAGCTGACAATGACACACAGCTGTCAGCTCCCTGGGAAGGACAGAATCATGCAATCACAAAAGATCAAGTCCTACCATTAATCCAGCACTGCCTTGTTCACCACTAAACCATGTCCCCAGCTGCCACATCTGCATCTCTTTAAAATCCCCCAGGGACGTTGCCTCTACTGCCTCCATGGGCAGCCTATGCCAGGGTTTGACAACCCTCTTGTTGAAGAAATTTTTTCCTAGTATCCAACCTTCCCTGGCAAAACTGAAGGCAGTTTCCTCGTGTTCTGTCACCTGTTACGTGGGAGAAGAGTCTGATCCCTACCTCTGGCTACCGCCTCCTTTCACCGAGTTGTAGAGAGTGACAAGATCGCCCCTGAGCCTCCTTTTCTCCAGGCTGAGCCCCCACAGTCCTCCCTGCCTCTCCTCATCAGGATGGGGCTCCAGACCTGTCCCCAGCTCCGTTGTGGAACATGCCACTAAGCCTGGATTTCTGTCCTGCTCCTGGGCTGAGCACACAGCCCTGCACCTGGGGGAGTGACAGCCAACACTGAAAACACACTGCAATAAACCCCAGGGGCTTCTCAGAGTGCAACATAGCAAAGGGGCCCTTTTCTCAGCTGGAGGGGGATTGTTCCCAAATCTCTGAGAGATTCTTGGCCTCCAACCCTTGCCCATCTTGAGGTTACCTCTCTGGGCTGGCCACCAGCCTGCCCCGAATCACTGCTGAGGGTTCCTTCCCCTGTCCCTCCCCTCCTGGCAGTCGAGGCGTAGCTCTCCTCGTAGGTCTGTGTCCTGCAGGTGAGAGCAAAGCGAGGCACGCTGAAGGGCTGAGGTTTTTGAACCACCCACAAACCCCGCTAATTCTGCAGCAGATGTTTTTACAAGGCTGCACAGACTTCCCAGCTTTACCTGTCCTGCCCTGGGGGGCCCGTGGCCAGGTTGGGGTGGTAGCCCCTGTAGTAGTGCTGGTCCCGGTAGCTCTTGCCATAAGACTCTCCCTGTCTCAGGTCTAGAGAGAATCAAAATTCACAGCATTACCCCTCCAGAGCAACAATGAAGTTGCAAAAGCAGAACGAGTCAGGCAATTTGCCATGCCCACCCAGTTTGATTCCAAATTATCCGAACATATTGGAGATATGATAATGCCTTGTACACATTTGCCAACACAGCACTGATGTCCTTTTCTCTTTCCTCCCTCCTCTTTTGCTCAGTCCAGAAAAAGCAAAGAACAGGCCCCGGCCATCCT
The DNA here is from genome assembly GCA_013396955.1 of Regulus satrapa. NCBI lineage: Eukaryota > Metazoa > Chordata > Aves > Passeriformes > Regulidae > Regulus > Regulus satrapa. Next base: position 122,698 of record VWZN01019440.1, on the reverse strand, counting down.
GATCACACAGCACCACCAAACTCAGGCTGGAACCAGGAATGACACAGGGTTTTTAGCTGTGGTAATGAATACCAAACATCCCTTGGGTGCACCTAGCTCCTGCTCCCATTATTAAATGCAAACAGGGAGCTGCACAGAGCACCACCACCCAGGAGTGTGGGCAGCAGAGAGCCCTGGATATGTGCAAGCCTTGGGAGAAGAACCCGTCCTGGGAGAAGCATCACTTCTCTTGCAAGCTGCCTTCATCCCCAGACCCAAAGGATGAGCCCATACCTCTGTCATCCTGCCACGCCACTGGCTGCCACTGGTGGCTTTGGTAGGGGTAGCCAGCTGCAGGATACTGCCAGTGGGGGTCTTCATACACCTGCCTGGAAAACAACAAACAAACTGGTCTGGGGAAGAAGGGGTTCCAGGTGTCACATCTAGGGCCTCATCTAGGTCCTGCTGGGGACCTTCGGAGGCAGAAAAGGTGATGGAAAGAGAGCCAGGTCCCCTTCTCGGTGGCAGGGCCAGAAACTGGTGCAGCATCACACCTGGAAGGAGCAGGAGGAGGTTTGGATGCTTTGCCATCCCCATCTGAGAAAGCTGGGCACTGCAGTTTCAGGTGACGCCCAGTCTTACAGAATCCAAGAATGGTTTGGGTTCAAAGGGGCCTTTAATGGTCATCTCGTTTCAACCCCTGCCACGGGCAGGGACACCTTCCACTATCCCAGGCTGCTCCACGCCCTGTCTGCTTTGAACACTTCCAGGTATGGGGCAGCCACAGCTCCTCTGGGCAACTTGTGCCAGAGCCTCACCACCCTGAGAGAGGAAATTCCCTTCCTAATATCCCATCTGCATTGTATGACCTCAGCACAAAACCCCACGTACCGACTCCATAATTCACTGAGGGCAATAACTCAGGCAAATCAACCCAGATTTGCTGGAAGCTCTTTCTCAGCACTGAGAGCATCCTCCAGCCCACATTTTATCCATCCACTCTCCACTGTTTCAGCAGCTGAGCTTGCAGGCTGCCTCTTGCTCCTATATTACTGCTTGTATTTTTACTGTTCACGTTGCACTTAGGAAAAAAGGAACTGCATTTAATCAAATCTGTAACAAAAATGCACCTCGGGGCTGAGACGGAGCTTGTCGAACAGCAACCACAGAAGTCACAGTTTTAAGAAGAAATCAGAGCTGCAAAAGCTACGCAGCCTTAAACGCAGAAGCCATGGGGCTGCTTGAATAGCCAGACATCACCTGCTGACATGCTGTGTCCCTATGCAGTCCCAAGGGCAGGACCCGGGAGCAGTGAAACGGGCAATTCTCATTTTAAGAGGGTTTCCACCAAGAGGGATCAAAGGGATCTCACCTGGAGTAGGGCTGGCTGGGGTAGCTGCTGTCATAGTGCTCAGCGCGGGAAGCCGGCCGGCGGGGGTCACTCCGGGGCTGGTGGCCCTCATCCCGGGGCTGGTGGCCCTCATCCCGGGGGTGACCTGGGAGCTGCCTCCCGTGCCAGGAGCCGGGCCGAGGAACCTGCCCTGCGTGCAGGAGCGGCCGCCGGAGCGGCGCTGGGGGGCCGTGGTGCCCCTCTGCCCATGAGCCCCGGGCTGCCGGCCTCTCCCGCGGCTGGGGCGGCTGGACAGGGGGCCAGGGCTCCATCACGAGCTTGCCAGCAAAATCCTCTCTGGTTTTGGGGAGCTTGAGCCCCAAATGGCTTTAGTGGCCTGAAAATGATAAGTCACAGTGTTGTATGATCAGCAGCTTGTCAACCCTCTCAAAGCCCCCTTTGAAGCCTGTTGCTAGCTGCTCTCTGCTTTTTTGGGAGCATCCTGGAAACCCAGGATCCTTTCCAAAATGCCCAGAGGCAAGGAAAATTCATCTCTATTTCTTCCTTAACTTGAAGGTCCCCTTGAAACACCAGGAGGGAACAGTCTGCCTTTGAAAGCAACAGACATCCAGCTCTTCCCAGAACAGGAATCCCAGAATGGTTTGGGTTCGTAGCGACCTTAAAAATCATCTAGTTCCAACCCCCTGCCAGGGGAAGGGACACCTTTCATTAGAAGCCCAAAGCCCCATCCAACCTTACGTTGAACACTTCCAGAGATGAGGAGTTTCTCTGGGCAACCTGTGCCGGGAGTTCACCACCCTCACAGGAAAGAATTTCTTCCCAACACCTAACCTAAATCTCTCCTCTTTCAGTTTAAAACCATCACCTTTGCCCTATTGCTAAAGGCCCTGCTACAAAATTTGTCCTTCCCTTAAAAAGCCCTCTTATACCCAGGTAGGATCCTCCTGCACCTCCAGCTGCAAAGAACCAGCACTCGCCGCCTCCTCAAGCTGCGAGAGGATGAGAAATCACCCTCATGTCTGTGAAACACCATTTGAGAAGCAGGAAGGGAGGGGACACTGGCAAAGCTTGGAGCAGGACAAGGAGTTTTGCTCAAAGAAATGAGCAAGCAGGGAGAAATGGAGGTTTGTTTTTGTGAGCTGTGGGATGGGGTGGAGACAGGGATTTCCTCCTGCCCTTCAGCTACAGCAAGAATTCCAAGCGGGCACCGGATTTGGTTACGGCAGGCCCATGCAGAAGAGGAAATCCTGAGGAGAGCCCAGGACAGCACATGGGTGAAGCCCCAGCTACCAGGGGGATGTCACCCTCAAGCCCCCCAGTTCTCTTGCAGCATTAGTACCCAAAATGCCCTCACCACTACAAGCCTCCCCAACGCAGGGAGATGGCCAGGTGCTGTCTGAGCCCCTCCTCGCTCCTCCCCCTCAAAGTTGAAGGCACTTCGGAGTAGTTCCAGCACTGGAAAGCACACAGGTCTGAACAGAGGTGGCTCAGTTTGTGGCTTTCTAGGTGACATCCAGGCATCCTAAACAGCCCCCAGCCACAACCGTCCGGGCGCGCATTATTTCAGTCCCACCAAAGGCCCACCCCAATTTTTGGCCAGAGGTTCCCACCACCATCCTCCCCCCGCAGCAGCCACACACCTGCTCGGAGGCCGCCGGGGCCCTTCCTCTGCTCCCTGTTGCCACTTCCAAAGTCCACTTCCACATGGGCCACTGGGCAAAGGGCAGCCTCTCCTCCTCCACCCCACACCGGCCGCTCACTCGGCTCCCAGGGGATTCCCGCTGCTGTTTGCATCCTGAGGGTCACCTTTCCCATCACTGGGGTCTCCTCCCACCCCAGATAAGGAGCACGAAGCCCTCCGAGCTCAAAAAAAAAAGCCAGACATTTATTCTGGGGAGTTTTTAAATGCTGTGAAGTAAGTGGGGACTGATAGCGACGGGACAAAGGTGAACAGCTTTAAGCTGTGAGGGCAGAGATTTAGATTAGATGTTAGGAAGGAATTTTTCCCTGTGAGGGTGAGGAGGCCCTGGCACAGGGTGCCCAGAGAAGCTGTGGCTGCCCCTGGATCCCTGGACGTGCCCAAGGCCAGGCTGGACAGGGCTTAGAGCAGTGGGAGGTGTCCCTGGCCATGGCAGGGGCGGGATGAGATGATTCTTAAGGTCCCTTCCTACCCCAGCCATTCTGGGATTCTATGAAGCATCTTCCTCAATACATGCTCGCATCTCCTTAATAATAATAAAAATAATAAATAAAACCTGATTGGTTTAATTCAGACCCAGCCCCAGGTCAAGCAAATAGCATCCATCTCACCATGTACTGCCCAGGGCAGAACTTGGGCAGGATGCAGCTGGGCTCCACCCCAGCACCGCCTCATCTCAGTCATTACAGCACAATAATGGCCTTGTTCTCCAAATGACCAGGGATTCCTGCCTGGAGACCCAATCATGAACTCCCCATGGCACCTTGAAAACTGAGAAAATGAGCAAATTAAGGCGAATTATGTCATATAAAATCACATTAAAAGCTAGGTATAAAGTCCCTCATCTGCCACCCAGCAGTTTAGTGATGTCTCACCTTCTCCCCCATTCCCAGAGCCTCCAAATTACCTCCACTGTAACACCACAGCACTGACTGATTTGGGATTCACAGGCAGGAGAGTTTGCTTTGCATCATGGAGGCACTGTCAGAAACCCCCTCCTTTAATGATGTTGAAAGACTACATATATTATAGCTTCAGACCTTGAAATTTCCACCCTGCTGGGAGAGTAAGAAATTTTCCCTGGTGATCCTGAGAAATAAGCACTCAGTCTCTGCAGAATTCAAGATTTCAAGTAAAAAAATATCCTTAGCACTCAACCGTACAGAAATCCGACTGGGAGAAACACAAACCAGGGCAGCGCTGTCTTCGTGCTGCTGAGCTGCTGCAGTAGAATGAAATTAAGCATCTCCTCTTCATTTCACAGCTGCCCTTCAAAACTTCAGGAGGTTTTGAAGTAAAAGGTCTGTTATGGACAGATCAGGTCTCGGGGGAAGCAAGAAAAGATCCCTAGAAACCATGAGAGTCACACTGTAAAAAACCACGAATTGATAGGATAGTTCATAAATATAAATAGCATAATTCCACTCAGTTTCTGGCTAATAATTTTAGGTTTTTAGCCAAGAGGTGACTGCAGGATGTTTCCAGCCAGTTTGTTGTGTTGTTTTCTAGCAACAACACAAATCTATACTGGGAGCCTGCAGGGCTCAACCAGCATCACGTGAAGATGCCGAAAAGGGGAGGCAATTTAAATTAGATATAAGGAAGGAGTTTTTTTTCCAGTGAGGCCCTGGCACAGGCTGCCCACAGAAGCTGTGCATTCCCCATCCCTGGAAGTGCTGAATGCCAGGTTGGATGGGGCCCTGAGCAACCTGATCTGCTTGAAGGTGTCTCTGCTCATTGCAGGAGGAGTTGGACTGGATAACATTTAAAATTCCTTTCCAACCCAAGCTACTCCAACTCCGTGATCCTCAGGCTGCTGTTGCCAGCCTGACCTGGAAGGTTTGGATTACAAGGAAGATTTGGGAGCTTGTCTGGCATAAAAGCAGCTGCAACTTCGGCACATGCTACAGATAGCATTTGTCACAGAGCTGAAGGGACACTGCTATCACGTTAAAACATCACATTTTTCTGCTTTAAAAATTTCACTGCTGTTGTTACAGTAACAAGATTAGGTGGAAAACATTTTTCTTCATGCCCTCAGTGTGTTTGTGCAGCTCCCTGGGGCCTTGATCACAGACAGCCCCTGGCTCTCAGGTCAAGTCCCCCACAGCAAACCCAACCTCATCTGGAACATTTGTAACCCAAGAGTAGAAACTCAGGTGGCTTCAGGACCTGAAACTCATTGGAGGTGATTTATATTGTTTCTATTCAGTTCTGATATGAGGTTTTTCGGGGTTTTTTAAGCAGAATTGATAGGAAGATTTGTTAATCTGTGAGCTTCAGCCCCCTATAAATGTGAAAAATATATACGTAAACAAACATCTTTTTTTTTTTGTGGAGATGTCTTGGGCATCATGCAGGGCAAAAATGGAAGTAGCAAATGAGCTACATAAAATGTGAAAACTCTTCTTAAATATTCTACACAGCAAAGAACAGCAGCCCTGAATGTGCTGCCAGCTTTTGAGACATTTGACAGCCTATTTCATGTCACAGAGAGTGAGAAAACAAAACCCACCCAGGACTCAGGCTCCCAGACAGGCTGAGCACCTGCACCACATGGGGAGAGCCCTCATCCCCAATCAGTCTCAATGGCAGCTAATTAATAATTACCTTGATCATCCCTCCCAGGCTCAAAGGGAAGGAGCTGTGAGAGTCTCTGCTCCAGCTAGGGGATGACATTTGGAGCTTCCCAGGCCACGGGCATCCTGCTGGCAGGGAAGGTGGTATCTCCTAAAGCAGCTGAGATGGGCTCTGCTCCCACCTGCCAGCCACTGCATCAGCACCATCCTCTGGGGGTGATCTGGCTCCACTCCAACCCCCCTGCAGCCACTCTGTGAGCTCCCCCACTGATGGTTTTGGACCTTCCTTCCCCACGTGAGGTTGTTTCCAGCTCGGATGGACTAAGCTGTCCCTCCCCACCACCCCCCCTGCACACACACACAGCCGCGTTCAGCAGCTTCCAGACACGCCTATTAGTTTTTGGAGACTTAGGCAAGAATATTAATTGCATTCAAGAGGCATTCAGCATATTAGAAAAAAAAGCATTTTATACCCCGCATTGTATCTGGTGGAGAAGCAGAGCTGTGAAAAGCTGTTATTTGTGAAACCCAGAACACATCTCCAGTCTGAATGCAGCAGAACCGTGACCTCGGCCTTCTGCACCAGCTCCCGTTGCAAAACAAATCCCCAAAAAAAAAACTTCCTAATCGCGGTCTTACTTCATTCCCACTCCAGCCAACCCTCCTGAACTCTCGGCTGTGACTGCTAAGCCCTGGCCACCTGCATCCCCCACCTCCAAAGGCCAGGCTGTGCAGCTGCTGCATCCCATCCCGGGCTCCGCAGCATCTCACCCACCTCGGGAAGGGACTGGGATATGCACAGGGACAGGCGAGAGCTCAACCCAACAGCAGTGAGGAGGCCGGAGAGTTTTCAGTATTCAGGTCCTCTCCTTTTCCTGTGCAACACCCCTTATGTTTTCCCAGCCATAAAATTGATGTTTATCTCGCTTCTAACTGCCTTACAGAGATCATTACACATTGCAAATGCAGCCATTTGCGGATAAAACGAGCACAAGCAGCCTGGAGACTGTCACACCACCCCTTCCGTGCCCCATTGCAATGCCTTACTACCTTTAAGCTGAAAAATTAACATATAAAACCAAGGGACCCAGAAATATTTGCCAGGCAAATGAAAAAGAAAGAAAGAAAGAAAAAAGCAGAGGTTGTTTTTCCACCTGCCCCACACCACTCCCCGCTCAACCACGGAAAATTAATTTTTAAGTGGGACAAATCCTGCACCTACTCCTGTGGCATTAAGTAAAAAACCAAACAAAAACAAATATTCTAAAGGTCCAAAAGAAGGTTGTTTTTCCCTGTCTAAAACATCCCTCTGATACTGGGTCTGCTGGAAAGTGTGGAGGGCTCAGAAAGCAAAGAGGGGGATGCAGATGTCAAAAGAAGCAACCCCAGCGGCCACAGCTGCTGCCACAACGCCTCCCGGCGTCCGTGCCATGCAGAAACAGGGCAGGGATGCCGAGCTCTGGGTTGGAACACGAGGCCAGGACAACACCAGCCCTCCTGGAGCTGGCAGACTTCCACCTCAGCCCATCAGCCCCAGGCTCCTTTCCTGGTGGCCATGGAGGGAGCGACCGGACCCAGAGCCTTCCAGCAGCAAAGTGCAGGAGCAAGGAAAAGCTGATCAGCTGGAAATCTTTAGCCCCGAGAAGCTGCTGGAGTGTCCTTTTGAAAACATTGCCACCTTGTGTCTCTTCAGACACCTGAACGCCGGTGGCCTCCCTGCAGGAGCCGTGGAGGAGCTTTATTACAGGCAATCAGGGGCAATAAAGAGCCGTGGCAGTTACAGATCGCTTGGCTGTGTCCTGTTCCTACTGCTGCTACCTTGTAAAGTTGGACAGTAACCGTTTCCCCTCATTTATTTTTTTTTTTTCCCCATCTCAATTTATGACTCCTCTGCCATGAAAAGCCACTTACGCCCTCCACAGTCACATACACCGTATCCTCCAAGGCCAGTAAATCACGGTCTCAAGTCATGTCACATTTTGTGAAATAAAGCTAAATTGCAGTTGTACTCTAAGGCGAGAAGCTGCAAAATTGAGAGAGAGCGAGCTCTGTTTAAAGCCAGAAACCCAGCTGGCAGCCTCCTATGGCTTGCAGAGGCAAGGATCACAAACCCCCCCCAGTGAAGGAGGCAATCCTGATAGCAGGGAGCCCACAGGAGTCTCTGTGCCACCCCAGGCTGCCTCCATAGGTCTTCTGTGGGGTAATCCCAAGAGTTCAAACAGTCCAAACTCAGAGGATTTCTCTCTATACACTGAGCTGCAGTCCCTCACGGCCAGAACGCAGCGGGCTGGGAGCAGGACAGAGCCAGGCTCCAGCAGCATTTATTCATTGAGGCTTGGTCCTCAGCCTGAATTTGGGCTTGGAAAGGAAACTGGGGAGCTGATGGGGATCATAGCTTGTTGGTTTAAGTGTTGGGGTTTGTTGAGGTTTGTTAGTGCAGACAGGAGTCGGAGAAGTATTAACACAGCAGGGTTTCACTCTGCTGAGCCCATCTGGGCTCACTCAAAGTGCTGGGCACTGCACCAAGAACTGGGGAAACTGAGGACAAAAAAAACCCAAAAAACCAAAAAAAACTTGACCCCAAACCACCCTTTACATTTTTCAGGGGCACAGTGACTTGTCTTTTCCCTTCTGCGGCAGAGTTAAACTTTCATGAAAGCTGAATTAACTTGGTGAAGAGCCAGCTCCAGGGACAGACAGCAACACGATGGAATGAGAGCAAGGAAGACTCAGACCACTGCTGTTGCTGCTGATTCCCATGCCTGCATCCCACACCAGTAATTTCCAGGGGGCTCAAATTGCTCCATGCATTGCAGCTTCTCCATCCCACCATGACAGAGGATCCAGCTTGGCACAGGCAAGAGGCACCTCTTTCACTATTTCTCAGGAGGACACTTGCAAAAAAAAAAAAAAAAAAAAAAAAAAAAAAAAAAAAAAAAAAAAAAAAAAAAAAAAAACCNTAAAAAAAAAAAAAAAAACAAAAACAAACAACCAAAAAAAACACCCACCTGCTATTTTAGAAAACAGAGTTTATTCCAGAGTCTCAGCTCAGGAGCCTTCTTCACTTCACAAGGTGACCCCACAGCCCCTTGCATGAGCCCAGAGCACAAGCTACAAGCTCTCCAGGTGGAAGAATCCCTGCCCAGAAACAAAGATCCAAAGCACACACACACACACAAAAGAGGAAAATTATGAGCAGCCATGGCGGAGACAAGGAAAAAAATCACAAAACATCTCATGCCGGAGTGTTAGCTGATAAAAACCCAACGTGCATAGCACACAGCTTCAGGCTGGGATACACTTAGCCCTCTCTGAATGTTTAATGGGAGTATATGCATCAGTTAATCAGCAGCACAAGACACAAAGCGTTTTGTACCTCCTCGCCACGTGTTGTGCAATTAAAAGGCTTCTCATTCAGGCACAGAAAGAAAAGTCAAGGGACTTTGGCTGTGAAACATCCATTATTCAAAAGTATATCCATTATTCAAAGTTTTTCTTAAAATCCTATTGTCAGTTTGAAAGGAAAAAGAAAATGAGTTTCTGAGAGCTGTGCTCCGTTGATATCCCACTCCAATTTTTTGCTGATTGTAAGTACTAAAACTCCAGACATTTTGAGGAACTAAAGAAATCCTTCACGGTTGCTGAAAAAGGCAACAACACTCTGTGGGTAGTCACAATTTTCACAATTTCCCCCCCTCCCCTCACTTAACTCTACCTAGCAGGGTGTGAAACACCCCGGCCAACAATGCGCGCTTGCTCTCCCAAGTCGCTCAGCTGAGGAGCAGCTGTTCAGGAGGAGGCAATCACAAACTGCTCAGCAGGCAAGAGCACACAGGCAGCCCGGAGCTGACTGCACCCCTGACTGCGGCGAGGGGGAGCCTGGGTGGGAGGGGTACCCTGGGGTACCGGGGCTCAGCTGCAGGAGCTCCAACGGGAAACAAATCCCTCCTGCCATCCAGAGGAGCAGCAAACCCCACAAGAGCCAACCCGGCTCTACCAACAGCGCCTGCTGCCCACGGTGGAAAAAGCACTGGGACAAACAGAGCTGCTCCGGGAAAGATGCTACCCGGGAACCGCACGGAGAGAGGAGAATAGTCAGCGAGAGCAACGGATTGTGATCAAATTGCTGACATTAGAATATAAGTAGCCGGGGTTTTTACCTTCTCTTGGAGCTGGAGGAGAGAGTGCTGAGCACCCCCTGAGAATCCAGGCATCAGGCACCTCAGTAGGGATGAGACAGGTCTTAAGTCCAGGTGGTAAGACAGTCCCCAGGCTGGAATCGGGTCCAGGGAAACAAACATGGCCAGGCCCACTGCAGCAGGTCTAAGGCCAGGCTGACTGTGCTGAGCTGAGCTAGAGATTAGTGGTTCTACTCAGGGCTTAGAAAGCAGAAAAGCCCCCAGGCTGAGTTTATTTAGAGCCCCAGCCCAGGGGTGGGCATGCACCAGAGGCACTTATGGGGAGGTGGAGCATCTGTGCTGTAGGGCTGGCTGCTGAAGAAAGAGCTGAACTGAAATGATTATTGAAGTTATATATCACATTAAGAAGTAGGGGCTAGAACTTGAAAAATAATCGAGAGTTATGAGCCAATAAAGGTGCTTATAACTGTAATTTAAATAAATACGTGTGAAAGAGGAACGGGAGCCTTAGAAAGGCTTCTCTATCCTTGAAGATGTAAGGCTATAACATGTTGTCGTCTCTCAAGACTCAAAGATTCTTTTATGTGAATAAAGGAAGAACAAAAGAAAACATGGCAGAGGAAAGCAGCATTCAGTGATAAATACTTGTAACTGTAAAACTATATAAAAATATATGCTATTAGTCAGGCTTAAAACCTACTTATTCAGGATTTCTGTATGTACAGCGTGTAACTAAAGTGTGGAGCCTCCAGTGGCGTGACCTGAGCACAGCAAAGACACGGCTCCACCAGAGGAAATTGATGGAAGGGTGATGACTGACAACTAATAAATGCAGGAACTTGGCTGTAACGTATTAAAGCCCTTCAACACTGCTTGGAAGCTCAGTGGGTGCCATAAGGTCGGGGTCCTGCTCTTCCACCGCCACGCAGATTATTTTTCTGCTGTCAGACTGCCAGCTTTAGGTGTTGCCAATAACTTGGGGAACAATCTGAGTGTATAGAATGAAGGTGTTATTCAGCAGCCTGTGCTGACAGCTATCTTTAAGCAGCACATTTATCTAAAGTACAATGATGCTTCAATAGCGGATACCTGTAGAGTGCTTCCAGGGCACTAAAATGAGCTGGATTTTATCTGCAGGAAGGATGTGGCTCACAGCTTATTTGGACAAATTCTTTGCTGCAATGGGCCATTTTCTGCTATTACCAGCGGAATAAGCTAAACACCCACTTCTTTTCTTCCGCAATGAGAAGCTGTGCATGATGTGACAAATTTGCAAAGCTTTTAAAGGATGGATGGGAGTAAAAGAACTTCCTCCAGGGTCTAAAGCACTGCCAAGCAGGACTGGAGCTGCAAAAGGAAGCCGGGAGGGGTTTTGCAGCACAGGCAGTACTGAAGCAGCTTGAGGAGCCAGAGCTGCTGCGATGCTGGAACAGCAGCAGGGCACAGCGCAGACAAATTGAAGCATTGACAGATGAAACGGTTTGACTGTTGTGACTCCACAGCCCGTTGTAGCTCAAGTTTCCCTCGTTAAGCTTCAAAGAGTAGCAGCCAGCTCGTTAGCGGCGTCTCGGGGTCCCTTTGTTTGCGGCGGCACTCATAAAGGTAACAGTGTCTGGAATGGCCCCTCCTGGGACCAAGCTGGCCTGATCCAGGGTCACATTCACTCTCCGCAGGCAAAAATCCCTGGGAATGCGGCAGGCGATGTGGAGGGAGGGCAGGAGAGCGGTGTCCCTTCCTTGCTGGTCACTGCTGGTGGCTGGATTCCCTGTTGGGAACACTCAAACCCGTACCCTGCCGCCTTTGTGACTTTGGTGCTCATTTCGGCTCAGACCCTTGTGTGCAGCTGCTGGTGGGGCGCTGCTCTGATACCGAATCACGGGCTGGTTTGGCTTGGGAGGGACCTTAAGGCTCACTGTACCCCCCTGCCGTGGGTAGGGACACCTCCCACTAATCCAGGGTGCTCCAAGCCCCATCCAGCTTGGTCTTGGACATTTCCAGGGATCCAGGGGGCAGCCACAGCTTCTCTGGATAACCTGTGCTTCACCCCCCTATGGCAGCAGCTCCCAAAGGGCATCCCGGTGAGCCTCAGCTGCTCTTTGTACAGCTCAAAGTGTAAGAAGCAGCTGGAAGTGAGCCGGGATGCTCTGCTCCCATAAGCACCGACTGCAGCCCAGACACAGAATTAGGCTGTTGGCAGGGGGGAAAGGTGGCCCCCAGCCTTCTGATGGGGTTGGATAAGCAGGGTGAGAAGCCAGCTTACACCTGGAGAGGGTGACCTTTCCTGTGGCCTTGTGCTGGAGCAGGTGGCTGAAGGCTTCATTTCCCTGCAGGTTCAGCCAGAGGTGTTTATGGTGGTGGCCATGAGGCTTTGCAGGGAAGGAAGGGGCATGTGAAGAAGTTTGCATCTGAGTCTGGGCTTTCCACTCCTGGGATCTACTGTTGGGGTTGAAATGATGCAGGAGCAGAGCAGCTTCTGGCTATTCCTCTGCTCTGCATCCTTTAGAGTGCTGGATGCTGGCTATGTAAATATTTCTGTGGAGCTGAGCCATTACCTAAGGATTAAAATACCATTGAATAACTTAAAAAAATTTGATTTGAACACCTTCAGACGTGCTCCAGGGGAGAAATGCAAATGAAAGAGCATCAGGATACACTAATCCACTTCTAAAGTGTTATCCCAACACATTATTCTTTAAGAACACAAGCCCTTTGGTATGGGAATGAGTGGGTTTTTATGACATTTCCACTAAGCACATCACAATTCTGGCCTTGCAGTACCCAACCAGGAGTTAATGATTCCCTGGCTCCAACCCAATGAAAGAAGATTTAAAAGGATGAGAGGGAAATGGGATTTCTTGATTTAATATTTTTGTTTCTTAGAGAACCAGGACTCTGGAGTTCCTGTGCCAGGGGCCCTAACTGCTCACAAAACTCAGTTTCTACCAAAAGAAAAAAAGGGATATTTGCTAGAATAATTTTGAGGAGTCTTCCCCATGCTTATCCCTTCTAGTTTGGAGAGTACTCCAACATGGGGATGGGTATTGCTGTGGAATAGAGAAGATAAAGGAAAAACTGGAAAAAAACATCTTCCTGGCAGGGGCTTGGAATGCTCCCAAGGCACACAAGGTTCTTCAGAAGCAGCATTTAGGGGGAAAGAGGAGGATTTTTCTTCTTGCAAAACCCCTCTCAGAGCCCTGCCCTCCCACATGAACCTGCAAGGAGAGTGAGGAAAGAAGATCCACTGAAGGACTTGCATGTAGTCTTGAGGCATAACCTGCATGCTGAGGAAGGCTTTTACCTCAGTGCAGCTTTCCAGAGCTTCCTTGAAGATGCTTAGATGGGATAATGGGAAAAAACCCCTTTACTGTGAGGGTGGTGAGACCCTGGAGCAGGTTCCTCAGGGGAACTGCAGATGCTCCATCTCTGGGAGTGCTCAAGGCCAGGTTGGAGCACCCTGAGAGAGTGGGAGGTGTCCCTATGGCCGGGGGTTGGAAAGAGATGGGATTTAAGGTGCCTCCCAACCCAACCCTTCCTGTGATTCTGTCCCCACTGATGGCCTCGATGGCCCTGTCAGCTGGGGTGGTCCCCACTGCTATTGTCACCTGAGGCTGAAAGGAACACCCACCACCGTGCTCTGCTCAGAGAAGCACAGACAACCCCAGGCTGGACACGTGAGGTTTTTCCAAGCGAGTGGGAAGCTGGGGTGTGGCCAACTCTTTCTCTGCATGTGTTTAAATGTGTATATGGCACAGTGGAAAAAAAACCCCCCATGTCATTGATTTCTGAAAGGTGCAGTGTTTCCAGGCCATGGGCACCCCCCTTGCCATCAGGGATGTGCATCCAAGGAAGACCTCTACAGAAAGGAGCCCCATCCCCTCTACCCCAGCACGAAGCTTTGATGTAGTGAAGTGAAACGTTCTGCTAAGCAAGGGCCTGTGTTTGACGCTGACTTTACAAGCAGGAGTACATTAACTCCAGGCTGTATTGAAAATGTCACTCCTGTACCATTCAGACAGCCCATGTAATCACCTCTGCTGTGGAGCAGGAGGAGGAGGGTGCCATGGATCAAGGTATAGAAATATAGATTCCTGCAGTCAGTCCCCTCCTCTGCTGCTGTCTCTCTGTATGAACCTCAGGACATTGCTTCATTTCAATGGCTTTGTCTAGGGATGTTCCCATCTTTCAGAGCAGCAGACAACTTGGCATTTCAGCTGGCAGCTGCTCCTGAAAATTGCAGGAGTTGGAAACCCCCACTCCAGCGCCCTGGTGAAAGCTGAGTGGCACAGACACTGCTGCTCACAGCCAGAGCTGCTGCCCTGGAGCCCACCAAGGGACACTGAGCTGCTCTTGGGTGAGACAGCTTTGTGACAGGGCCAGCTCAGGATGCTCCCTGCTGAGGGGAATGGGGAATTAACTCACCACTGCACGTGGCCTGTGGTGTTTCAGCATTGGACAGGTTCACCGGGAATGTCAAATTCTGGGTAGGAAGTTTGTGTTGAACAGTTCTGAAGTTTGCACTCTACCTGTGTGGGTTTTGGTTTGTAAGAGTTACCTTTCCTGCAGCTCCTGACACCTTCAGACTGTTGAATCTCAACAGGTTGGAGGTGCTGACTGAATCTCTCACTGGCTGCATCCCACCCAGACACTGTGCAATCCTCACCTCAGCGGGACCGGCGTGCTCCCCCTGCTTAGAGGGAAGGAAAACCAAGGTGCAAACCTGAAATGGTCACCTCAGCTTATACAGATGGGTGCCAAAGAGTCAAGCTGCCAGTTCTTTGGACAGAGTTTTGATGGCTGAAATACCCAAGTGTAGGGTTATGCCTCATGTGCTGCCCCCTGGGCAGTTCCTGCTGTTGTTTACACTGGTTAAGTCCACGTCCCGTGGCCAAGAACCAGCGAGGTTGTGCCACAGGGGGGTTGGCAATCACACCATGTGCTTGTACTACATCTCCAGGGATCTGCTACAGCACCTGCTTAAAGACCTGCGGCACGAGTAATCCCGAAGAGGGAGGGGGCCAAAGATCTGTTGAGCTCAACCCATGGTGGGGTTTGCTATTTGAAAAGGTTTGTTTTAGTAGATTTTTTTACATCTTTTAATAGCCCACTGTTAGGAAAAAACTTCCTTCAAGCATCACACTCTGCCAAAAATGATGGGGTAAGGGGGAAAAAGTGATCTGAGGGTTGTAAGGCAGCAGTTCAGGCAGAACTAAAGCCCTGAACAAATAGACAAAAGTCTTTGCAGTTTTGGGAAAGTGGCTCTATATCCTCACCTTTTGATCAATGACACAGCTTTAGTGCCAGTCACACAACTTACTCTGCTTCCCCTGCCAAAAAAAACATTATTGGATGGGTGTCAGGAGAGAAATCACACAGCCCTGCTGTTCTCTCTGAATTAAACATTTGATTTCCCCGTGTTTTCTGGAAGAACCGTGAACAGCTCATGCTGTGTCTAGTAACAGTCCACTTAGCAATTGCATTAAGTGTATTTACCCCGTTCCTCTCCGGAATGTGAATCCTCAGGCAGAGCCTGTGCCTTCCCCATCAGCAGAGCTTGGCGTCCCTCATCCACATCCCCGGTGCCAAGGCTTGAAGGGGGCAACCTCCATGGCACACACCTGCGCCTCCGCCCACACTGATGGGAGTTCCTAAACTCCTGTATCCCCGCATTTTCCTTACCTCCTTTCCCTTGACATGAGCCAAAGGCTTGGGAAGTTGAGAGCAGCAAAATTCCAGGCGGGCAGAAGATGGCAGCAACAGCTCAGCAACAGCTCTGCTTCACTGGATAGGGATTTCCTTTCTTCGGGAATACCGCTGGGGTTTTGCAGAGGAGAGGAGACATTTTAACCCCTTTGGACTTCAGGAATGTGATCAAGGCACAAAGAGACACCCGGACTGGAAAAGCAGCATTTAAAGGGGCTGGTGTGAAAACAGGGATTATGCTGTTGTAAGGTGTTGCCCAAATACTATTAAAAAAAAAAAGAAAAGAAAAAAAAGGAAACAAAAAAGCAGGTTCTCCTGTTAAGGAGGTTTTCAGGGCAAATGGACAGGGCAGAGGGTTTGAAGAAAGGGGATGGAGGCACAATCCAATTCCCAGAGTAGGGCTTTTTCCATTGTGTGAAGCTGGTGGCCACTACCCTGTCAGTGTTGCTAAAAAGGACAAGGAGAGATCCAGAGTGAAGGGGGTTCTGGAGAGGGAGATGACTGGAGCTGAAAGAGGGGAGCAGAGGAACAGCAAAGACAGGCAGGGCAGGTACAAGCTCCCTTGAGAAATAGGACTTGATTTACTTCTCCAGTGTGAGGGTATTAGACTATTCTCAGTGACCCAATAAGCCGAGCTGCAGGCACACCTGGGGGAGCCACAGGGTGCTGAAAGGGAGAGATGAATGACGGGGAAAAGAAAATGGGAAAAAAGAAAGGATGCCCTGTCCCAGCTTGGAGGGGACTCGAGAGGTAATAGGGCCACTGCAGCTCCTCACAGTCCTGCTCCCAGCACAGCTGTGCATCCCCAGGGGACTGGGCATTGAGCACTGACTGGTGCTTTCAATATTGCATAAATATAAAAAATGCTGGGTAAATATTTAGAATATCTAAGTGGATCTTTGCAGCTTCTGTGAACCACACCAGATTAAAACCTTGCAGAGGAGCATTCTGGCTTCCAAAGACCCGATTTTTTAAAAACGATTTTAATTTTATTTTTATTGTGTGAGAGAATGTGCCTTTGCAGAAGGCTGTGGTGGTTCCCAGCAGTAAAAAAGGGCTGCGTGCTGCCATCGCAGTGTGTCATCACACCGGTTTTCCCAATGGGGAAACCAAACATTCAGGGGCCATGGGTTGAGTCAGAGCTCGCAGAGCCAGGGGATGAGAACCCTGATCTGCTGACTTTCCACCCCATAGTTTAACCACAACTCTGTCCCTCCCCCTCAGGGGATCTCAGCCTCCAAAGCTGCGCTGCTTGCACGTGATTTTTGGAGAAAACTATTTTCAGAGAAAATAACGTGCTTCTTGGGCTGAAACATCTTATAATAACTCTCTGTCCAGAAGGCGGATGGGAATGCACGTGGGGGAGGGATGATGGGACAAAGAAATTAGTGGGGAAGAAATCAGTGTGCCTGGTTACAGCTGTGACCCTGAGAGGAAGAGCAGAGCACACCCAACAGTTCCTGCTCCACACAGCAGCCACCTGACAGAGACCCAGCGCTGGGGTTGGGTGTGGCTGTGCCAACGTGGCTCTCCAGCCCATGTCATGCCAGCTGTGGGGTAAACCTGACTGCTCTGGAGGCAGCTCCCGGCTGGCAGCGGTGCCCACGCCACCTGGGTGTCGTTATCTTCCAGTGAAGCGGTGTGTTTGCAGGTGAACACCCTTTGGTCTGGCACTCAGGGTCAGGAAGAGAGGTGAATTCCTCTCATAAAATCCCGCAAGGGTTCTAAAGAGCAAAGTCACAGCAATGGGACTGAGAGACGGGATCGGTGCCCTGATCGGCGCTCCAGCGGATGTGCTGCAACTGAAGGGGTGTGAGATTTTATTTTTTCTTCTAGGATTAGCTCCAACAGGTGGTGTTTTAGTAGCTTAGAAAGAGAGTGCCTCTCTTACTAGGGTCATGACCACTAGCCCTCGTGCCTTGTGAAGGAGAAGGGAGCAGGCTCAAGCTGAGTGCCGGTAGCATTTTTAGATATACCAGGTTGTTACTAGACATGATGCACAACTTGGACTGGAATCCTGCAAAAGGACCGTGGAACTGGCCCTTCTGTGGGGCAAGAGGATTTAAAAATACCAGCTGCAATCATGGAAGTGCTGAGATAACATTCCCACAGAAAATACAGAGGTGGGAGGAAAAATACCCGATGCAGCTCCCGGATGGTCAGTATTTCTTAAGCAAAAATCTGCACTCAGGCACATGAAGACACAAACATTTTGGACTGTACCTGCAGAGAGGACTGGGCACTGCACATCTGGACAGTGGAGGCTTGTGGGAGCATTAGCTGTGGTTTGGGAGCTCAGGCTCCTGGAATTCAAGGTGTCCATCTGCAGGGCAGTCACGGCGTGGGCTCTCTCTGTGTACGTTCTCCTTCATGTCTGCCCTTGCCAGGCATCAGCCCTTACCTGTGAGCTGAAGTGGACAACTTGAAAAGCCTTTTGCTGCACTTTGCCACAGGGAGTCTGTCAGCTCGTTTCATCCATCAGATAAGCATACTGGCCAGCAGTAATTGCTTCTTGTCTCTCCTACACAGCCCTGATTAAAAACCGGGGGCACAGCCACCAAGTGTCCTTGCTGTGGTGTTTTCTGCCCAGAGGAGGAAATGCTGCTTCCCACCAGCTTCCAGCTTCCCTCCCATAAGCCAGGGAGGTCTCACCTGAATGTACTTGCCATGAAAGCAGATGCAACCACCTTGAATATCTGTGAATGACCGTGCCCCTGCCCAGGACGACTGTGTGGGGGACAGAGCGGTGTTTCTTGGCTAGCAGTGTAGGAAACAGCATGGCCAGCTCCACCTTCAAAGCAGTTCAGATGAGATTGAAATTAATCCCTTGCGGAACCCTCCTGGCTTCTGCTGAACTGCGACACAGATGGGTCTGGCTCAGTGCACGCAGCAAAAGCCACTTAATTACAGCAGCAGCTCAATTTATTTGTTTTGGATCATCTTTATTAGCCATCGCTTAAGCTTGTAATTAAGGGAAGAATAGGGACTGTAAAAAGAGTACCATCCTATGCTGCTAGTCTTTTCCATGTGCTGCAGCAGCTGAGTGTTGCTCCAGTCTGCTAAACGCCTTCAGGACTCTCTCCTCTCCTGTATGGATGGCACTGCTGGCACCTGTGCTCTAAATTGCCTGCTTTGTTCCTGGAAAAGCATGACTGTGGTGTTTTTTTTTTTTCCCTGGGACACTTTCAAGTGACTTGGGTAGAATATCTGATGCCCCAAAAACTCTGTAGGCACAGCATGAGCAGCAGGTACCTCCTGGAGGGATTGCTGCTCATCTCTTCAAATAAATACCCAGATAGGTTAGTACTCTCTCACCCAGTGGAAGAGAGCATCAAAATCCTAACAGAGATCCTGGCAGGAAAAACAAAGGCCTGAGGAGTGAGTCATGGTAACCAAGGGAGCCCAGACCTTCTCCTCAGGAGAGAACACTGCTCGGAAACACAGAGCTACATCACTGCTCTGACTGTGGCTGTTGTCATGTGCTCAAATCCTTGTGCTCAGTGGAGCTGTAGCTGCTCAGGAGATGGCTCTTCATTACAGAGCGCCCAAGATGTTCCCCTGATTTTCAGCCTGCCTTTGTACCACTGTCCCGAATCTCCTCCTCGCAATCCCGCCTCTTGATTGCACTCTGAGGGCTGAAGGGCTGCTGTGACCAGCACCACACAGCCATTTTCCACCATTCCTGCCCTGAGACTCAGTTTTCGTTTGTGCAGCCCAGTTCTGGGATTCCTACATCTTATTTTAAACGTGGCCTGAAGGACCACAAGCATCAGCAGAGAGCTGTGATGATCTCTGTGTTTTTAACAGGGACTGAGTATCTCATCCATGTCACCGTGATGCCTGCTCCTGCACCAGCATCCACCATGGCCTGTGGGATAAGCTCTGCTCCCAGGAGGTTCCCAGGGATGCATCTCCAACCCAGCATCTTTGCAGGTGCCCTTCTAGTGGGGTGCAGGGCTGGACTTGGCTTTGAGAGCTGGCAGGTCCAGTCAAGAATTTTTTGTGTGGTCCAGGAGGAAATTCCCCAAACTGACATCCATCCACTGTACAAAAAAACAAAAACAAAAAAAAACCAAACCAAACAAAAAAAATTTAAAAAGCTTCTATTTGTGGTGCAAGGGAATGTGTATCAACTGTCAGGGTCTCCTCACGGGACCGGGGAGAAGGCTGCATGTTATATTTGTGTGTGTGTGTGAGCTGTTACAAGCTCCAGAGCAATGTTTTTCCTTTATGTATTCAAACATCTCAAGGAACAATAGGTTGCTGGACTGGGAGGGGAGAGGAGGAGTTTGCTTCTCCTTTCTTCTGAAGTGTCAGCATCTCACAGTGCTCTTGGTCACTCCTGTTTGGTGAATGATCCCGTGGTAAATGTGGAAGTGCAGCGTGGAGAAGGCCAAGGCTGGATTTATAATGAAGAGCCATCTCCAGGCTACACCAAACGAGGTTATTTGTGTCCTGGTACAGCCTTTGTTTGCAAACAAGGGCCTCTCTAGGTAACCACACAACAGAGCACAAGTGCCTATTTATTTGCATCTGCCTCTGCTTCACAATAGTGAAGGAAGGGAACCCATCTGTTTGGGCAAGGGAGAGCAAAAACACAGCGCAGGGAAGTTGGTTACATGTGTAATACAGGCAGCCCAGAGAAAGAAGCCCACGATTCCAAAGATGTAGATAAATCTCTTTGCTCAAAGCTCACGCCAAGTCGTCTAACCGGGAGCCTGACAAGAAAAAACACAGACAAATAGATCATTCCTTCCTTACTGGCTGTGTTTCTTGCTCAAAGACAAAACCCAAACATCTTTGGCTGAGTTACAGTCCAGTAACTGCAGCCTTTCGCTGACCCTACGTCCATCCCATGACCTTTTCTGCACTGACTCATCACAGCATCTGCTGCCGTCACCTCCCCGCTGTCCTGGAGACCAGCTTTATCACAAAAAAAGGACCTGTTCCAAGGCTACATTTTTAAATGCCAGTCCTGGGCTCCCTGAAGATGATCCAGCCCATGAAGAGAAAGCTGGCAGGTTTGTCACAGTCTTGCCTTTGCTTGTTAGAGTCAGTTGGAGAGTTTTACAGATCTGTTCTGAAGGTTGCTGGAGGCTGGTTGTTTTGTTTTAAAGTCAGGGCAGCAGCAGACAGGTAGCCACTATTAAAAGGAGAAATTTAAAAAAGGAAAAAAAAAGTTATTTGGGCATTAAGGCCAGCTGACTGCTTTTGACAGGCTGAAGGATTTTTTATGTCTGGATATTCCTGACCTGCAAGGTGAGGGGATGTGTTGTCACGGAATAGAATTTGAGCAGCTACAGCAGACAGAGAGGAACCTCCACCTCTTTAACAAGGGTGCTGTGCTGACTTGTGAGAGCCTTTAATCAGACTTCAGGTAGCCAGGCATGGCCACATCCAGCCATTCCTTGAGCTTTGTATCCAAAGAAAAGATCCAAAATCCGATCTTGCTATTCCAACACCAGCCTTTCTTTATTGCACTCCTCCCCAAATCCCATGAGGGAAAAAAAAAATTACATTTAATGCTGCATATGCCTTCACATTTGCTTTTCGTAAAGGGGTTAGGATGAAGGCACATTTCACCCTAAGAACATCCTGTTGGAAGGATAAGGTGCTGTTACCTCAGGCTGCTCCCTTAGTCTCGTCTGAATAGTTTTGCTTAGGTTGAGAGAACATTTCTCAGTAATTACATAGAAATTGTCTGGTTTGGTGCACTTAGGACACGTTTTGCAAAAACGCTTGATGTGCCACAAAAGAACTGACTCGAATGAGGAAAAAAAAATTGTCTTAGCCAGAAATGTCATGGAAGTAAAGAGCTCACAAGGCTTCAGCTGGTCACCCCTCAGCCCCAACTGTCCACAGCATCACCAGGGTTTATATTTGGATGATGTTCTCCCAAGACTGAGTCATATTTCCTGCCTCGAGTCGCTCCAAAAGGCCGGTGTTTCGGGCAGGGTCCACATTTCAGTCTGATTCATGTAATAGCAGGAGTGGTCCTTTCTGCTGCTTTCGGGTAGACTTGGATTACCCAGCGCATATGAAAATTAGATCCAAGCTGAGTAAACAAATATTGATCTACTCAACCTCAGGTCACAGCTGAGAATAGCGTTCTGAAGGAGTGTATTGAAGGGGCAGGATCACATCAGAGGGTATAAATGCTGGGTGAAATTCAACCCCGCTCCAGGGAGTTTGCAACCTTAGTACAATCAATAGGAGCATCTGAAAATGCTGCTCTCACTTGGGTTACAACAACCCCGTGTCTCTGAGTGGTTCCTCCTTTAGCAGCTGAGTGTAAGAAAACAATTAATGAACGCTCCAGAGCTGCCGAAAAGAGGAGGGGGAGTGCTGCTGAAATAGTTGTGTGTCGGGGGCACGTGGGGCTGTAAGTGGGCAGGGATGGGAGCGGGGCCACAGCCCGTTTGAGGGAAAAGCAGGGACAGACTTGCTTGAGATGATTAATGCCCACCCCCACGCCATCACCGTTCCGGGTACGAGCGCTCCTTTTTGCGCTGCTGAACGTGCTACGTGGTAATTTTCCAGGTACTTGGCCATTTGACTTGAGGGGTTTTTTAAACATGCTGGATGAGATGTGATGTCTCGTGAGCACTGGAGGGGAGGCAGCAGAGCGGATTTTTCCCACTGCGGTGAATTAAGTAGGACGTGCTGCCTTCCCAAGCAGAGTCCCTGACCTTCCTCTGTGTCTCTGTAGGGTCACAGTTTATTTGATAACACCTTAGAGAAAAGCCAGAGCCAGCTGGTCTTTCCTCAATGGCCCGAGCTTTCCTCCAAAATCCACGCTGTGATTTTGGAGGACAATTCAGATTATTGAGGTTGGTATATGCAGGTTGACTTAATGCAGGCCTGATCCCTGATGAGCAAAGTCTCTGGGATTACCAAGAACAGAAAATTATTTCCCAGCCACAGCATGGTTTGGGTCAGAATGAACCTTAAAGATCATCTAGTTCCAGCAAACTGTCTAGTTAGATGGGTTTTCCCTGTTTTCTCCCCAGCAAGACCCAAGGACAGAAGCAACCATCCCTCAAGGCACATTATCACCAGCCCGGCAAGCCCCAAGTGTGGAGGGACCAAGCTCTCACAAACCCACATTTTTGGGCCTGGTTCCTGTTTCACGTGGCAGCAGGTTGGCCTCGACCCGGTGCCTGCCCCAACAGAGCAGGACACGGCAGCTTGAAAGGGACTGTGGGGAGAAGAACAGCTGAGAGCCACGGCGATCCCGGCGCGTGTATAAATAGAGACAGAGCTGTTATCCTGATGAAATGGGACCAGATGTTTCTCCCAAATCCCTCCTCTCTGCTAGTGAAAAATTATAGTCTAGTTACAGCAGGGCAAAGCGGGCAGCAAAATATTTCAGACCAACTAATGGTGGGAAGTCAAAGGGGCAAAGTGCCTCACTGGGGTGGGGGTACTCTGTGAGGCTACAGGAGTGGGTCAGGCATGGTCAGAGTGGGAACCAGAGGAGCCCCTCACTGCCTTTGTTCTATTTTTCTGCTTCCTATCCCAGTATTAATGGGCTGAGTTTTAAAGCCCATGCTGCGGCCGCTTTTGTGAGGTAGAAATTCAGTGTCAGCACATGTATCCTGGAGGCAGTTGGCACGAGATGAAGGAGGGATGGCAGCAGCAGTTAAAACTGGGCCTTGGCTCTTTAATATTTAACTTTCTCCAGTGCTGGGGTTTGGGTTTTTTTTTTTTTTAATCAGTTTGTGCATTATCTGCCATCCCCGTTCAAAGAGGGTTTTAGCACAGAGATTTCAGTGCTTAATCCCAGGGGCAGGGAAAGCGGAAGAGTCTCTCTGAAGGCTCCAGAGCTCGGTTTTTTTTCAATTACACCAGCCTAAATCAGCAAAGAGTGGCCACGAGAGTCCTTCCTGTGAGCACATCGGCCTGCAGGTAACAAAATCAAGGGTCAGTCCTGTACCTCTCCAGGAGATACCTCTGGTCCCCAAGGCTCCATCCATAAGGGAGTTCCCAGGAGGATATAAACACTGACGGAGTGGCTCAGAATAAACATCCACCTTGGGCAACAGCTAGGGCTGGCCATGGCCAGCTGCAGATGCTTAGGAAGGGATATCGGAAGAGGGAGAGTATAAAGTGATCCTTCCTCCAGCATTTCCTCCTGGCTCCTGGTAATCAGCAGTTGAGGGACTTCCTAAGCCGGAGGTTGCATGAATTTGTGTAATCCCTTTTGTTTTTTTTCTCATTCATTTATGCTTTTGGCCTCCATGACATCCTGTGGCAATAAGTTCCACAATGTAATTATGTGTTGTGTGAAAAAGTACTTCCTTTTGTCTGCTTCAGACCTGGCTCCTGAACATTTCTCTCCATGTTCTTATGCTGTGAAGAAAAGGGAAAAAGAATTCCAGGTCCATAGCAGCCCTCTTTTGACCTCTTCAGACTTCTCTGTCTTTATTTGCCCCAAGGTTTTTGTTCTTCCAAACTGGAGTCTCCTTGTTTTTCTTGTCTTTCCTCCTCATATGGTATCTATCCCATCACTTCTACTGTCCCTACCGCCCTCCTCCACATCTCTTCTCATTTTCTTATTGCCTTTTTTTTTTTTTTTGGTGATAAGATCACTGAAGTGAGACTCACTCACTTCTGAAGACATTAATTCATTCTCCTGGAAGAAGGTCAGCTCAAAAAAAAAGCTTTCTTTTCTTAAGCTACGCTGGTCTACTTTGATTTCTTCTACAACACATACAGCAGTCTCGGGCTTAATGAAAATACACATGCAACTCTCTTCAAATACTTGGATTTAGCCCATTCTGAGCAAAACCC
Organism: Regulus satrapa; assembly: GCA_013396955.1. Classification (NCBI taxonomy): domain Eukaryota; kingdom Metazoa; phylum Chordata; class Aves; order Passeriformes; family Regulidae; genus Regulus; species Regulus satrapa. The sequence goes on along the minus strand of VWZN01019440.1, from coordinate 98,458 downwards.
CAGCCCTAATTTAACTAGAGTCTGTGGGTTAAAATGACATCCACAAGTAGATCAACTAATAGGGCTGGTTTCACAAAGGGAATTTCATGCATGTGCTTATATTACTGATCATTTATGCCTTCACAAATCCCTTGAGCACTATTGGTGGAGAAGACCCCCAGCCAGAACAGCTGAACTGCCGAGCATGAAACTTGGGAGTCTCTGATTTCCAGGACATCCTTATTTATAAAATATGTCTATTTTTGCTCCTGTCATGCCCACAAAACCACCCGTCCTATTTTAGTCATCCTCGCTCTTTATCATTGTTTACGTTGCCCCGAACCCCACGAAGAAAGGCTGGAGAATGGATTCTGTCTCCTGCTGCCATGTGAATTTCAGAAACCACACTAGCCAGTCCTTCCAGACCTTGCTGCTAGGATGGCCTGATCATACTTGCAGATACAACCTGTACTCACTTGATGGGAACCAGTTGCTGCTGTCTTGTGCCGCTCCTGTGCAAATGTCGTCCCAGGGTTGTGTGGCAGCTTCTTTTAAACTCCAAGCCTTTAAACTTTAAAGCCCAGGTTTGTGTGAGGGATGGGGATGTCACCAGGAGGATGGTGGCAAGAAGGGGGCCATGGGGAGAGCAGGAGGGGAGAACCTTGAGGAGTTTATTGGATTGTGGCCACTAAATGATAAGCTGGGAGAATACGTACATTTTATATTATCAGGGAATGAGCAGGGGTAGAGAGCATGTAGGAGGGAAAAACTGCTTTTCCTGCTGCTTTACAGTATTATTATGGCAATTTATGCAGATGTCTGCTCTGGAAGGAGTATCCTGCACACCCTCAACTCCCAGAACTTTGGAAACCACGCTGCAGAACGTGTTTTAGGGTGGGAAGGAGCAAGGAAATGTTACTGGTGTGTCCCACCTGTGCTGCTTTGATGCAGAAACACCCCTGTCACAGTGGTGGAGGGTCAAATCCTCACCAGATTTCATCCTGGTTTAACTCTCCCTGGTTATAAAGGGTAACTTTAAAATTCATTTTTCCCAAAGAATTGAGGCTGACACCATTAAACTCACTGGATCTTTCTTTCCCCTGGTTGTGTCTCTTACCTCCTACAACCTCAGGAAGTGCTGAACTCACTGGTTTGTTTTAAACAAAACAGAGGGATAAAGGTCTAAGAGCTAATCCTGGTGCAGTGAGCTCCTCCTCGCTGAGGGCATCCAGATATTTGCCAGATATCAGGTATGAATCTGTAGGAAGGTGGACCACACCAGTTCTGCCAATCACAAAACAACCTAACATTTGGAAGAAGGAGGTTTCTTTGTTTTCCAACTCAGCCTTAAAATCGCAGCAGGGCGCCTATGCCCCCCGTGGAAGAACTCATCCTGTTCTCTCCCAGCTGGGTAGAGAATGACCCAATTGTAGGGCAAGATTCAGGTCAAGCTCTCAGCCAAGCACGAGACAGAAACTCACAGAAAAGAGGTTTCATCAATTAATCATGGGGCTGGGAAGACTTTTTTCTTCCATTTAAACAGTTCATGCAGCTTCCATCACAGAAACAACTATATGGTGAGAGGGAACTCCAACTCACTTGGATCAGGAGGGCACTGTTCACTGCACTTTGCAAGCCCTCAGCTCCCAAGAGGAACTTCTAATACAAACCTTCGTGTTTGGGCAATGGATGGGGACCTGTCAAGCTGCAGAGCTCAGAGAGTTACGGTCCTTCCTTTCAAAGTGAAGTTGCTGGTCTTCAGCCACAATTTGCTGTGTAAACCCTCTTTTTCTGCTCTGCTGCAAAAGAAAACAAGATGACAGAAGCGTGGTTAGAAGGTGTGGGAGCCGTTATCTACTTTTAAGCAGCTTTATGGTGGCATAACCGCTACAGGTCCACACTAAATCAAACGCTCCTTCAACAAAGAAAAAACTTAAGTGTCTTTAAGTTGTGTACAGAGGTGAGCCCTTGGAAACAGCCTTTTCTAATGGAGATAATCACTGGATCTGAGTGCTTGGGTGAACCCACACCGTACATATTGCTCATGGACAGGCGCAGACTCAGCCCAAGGGATTACAGGGATGGAACCCAAAGTAAGCTGAACCCCTTTGCCAGCCTTCCCTGAAAATTCAAGTCACAAGGCCATGATTTTAAAGACACTGCAGGATGCATGTTTTATTCACAGCTGTTCTAGACTTTTAATGAGCACACGTACCTTAAGCACTGGGAAATTAACCAAAATACAAAAGGGAAACAGAAAAACTGAAAGGCGGTGTACTGGAGGAGGTCAGTTAATAGACATTCAGGGCAAACCAGTCCGCAAACTCCCTAAATGAAATGCACTTCATCAAGCCAGTTGTCCTCCTTTCCCCGCAGCACATCTCCTCAAGCACCTGAGAGAAACAGCCTGTGCGAGTGCATGAAAGATTTATCGGTCTCGGTCAGGCGTGCGAGCGCAGGTCTGAGCCTGGGGACCCCCACGGCAGCCGGAGCCTGAACCCCTCTCCCCGGCGCTGTTACTGGGAGCTGCGGCCAGAGGAATGCGGCCCCAGCCGGGGGATCCCCACTCGTATTCCCGCCGGACGCCTCTCGCGAGCCGCGGCTGCCCCGAGNTGGGCGGCGGAGCCCTTCGCGGAGCCGGAGCCGGGCTCGGAGGAGCTGGAAGCGGGCGGAGCGCTGGACCGCGTCTTGCGGGAGTCGGTGTGCCAGCAGCAGGGCTGGGTCCGCGTCTACGGTGAGGGGCGCCGGGGCGGGGAGCGGCGGAAAACTTCCCGGCCCCAACTTCTTTCTCCCTTTCTTTCTCCTCCCCGCTGCCGGGGCTCCCGGTTCCCCTGGCTCCTTGGCTGCCCCCCCTCCCCGGCCCGCTGCCGGAGCCCCGGGCTCAGCCCGCGCCACGCCTTCCCTCCGCCGGGCTGCGGGATGCTCCGGGATCCGCGTCCTGAGCTTTTGTGTGCCCGCGGTCCCAGGATGTGCGCCCGGCATGCGGGTGCCGGCAGCGCTGAGCGCTCCCGGATCTAATTAGTATTAATGAGCTCCCGAAGGCCTGGGAGGCGCTGATACTGTGCGTCCCGTCTCCCCAGCCCGTGGTAAATCGGCACCTCTGTAATGTATAAAAAAAAAGGATGTTAAGATCTTCAACAGTGCGGGACGCGGGGTTGTTTTCCCCTTCCTTGTCAAACTCTCCCTGGTATGTAACCTTTCTTTAAAATTAGCTTGATTTATGTGGCCGGGCCTCTGGTTTGTTTAGGCTCCCATCTGAAGTGCAGTCGGATTTAATCTCTCGATCAGCACCTAAATAGTGGAAATTCTGTTTTATCTTTTCCTTGCCTCTCCCTCTTGTTTGTCTTGGTAATCTAAGGATAATTACTCCCACGTTTCAGAGTGAAGAGCACTGCAAGGCATTATTTCGCTTTCCCTCCTGTAACAAATTTGATGGTCCAGCCTTGAGAAGGCACCGGTTGTGGTGTATTCCTATGTTACCTTTGTCTGGCATTATTATTGCCGTCCCCTCCCTGGAAGTGTCCAAGACCAGGTTGGGTGAGGCTTGGAGCAACCTGGTCTAGTGGAGGGGCAGAGAGGTTGGAACAAAACCGTCTTTAAGGTCCCTTCCAACCCAAAGCATTCCATGCTTCTACGATTACGGAGAACCTGTAAAAACACTCTTTTATTGGTACTTTTTAACATGCCTTACGCTGCTGATTATCCCTTTTGTCTTCCTCCTCTGCCCTGAATCCCAGCGAGATTGTCTCACCTGTAAAACTAGAAGCAAATGCTCTCTGTTCCCCGTGTCATTGATCTGTTACTGGTTGCCTTATTCCTGAAACACAACAATGCCATGAATAAGTTATCTGCAACAACTCTGCCGCATTTCTTGCCTGATGGCAGGTAATTATTGTGAGTACCACCAGCCTGAGCCCTTCGCACGTGTCAAATGAGGAAGATCGGGCTGGAGGTTTTCTGGAGAGCATGGTCTGTTCAAAGACCTTTGTGTTTATTTTGGAAGCTTGAAAAGCTGGTGCAGTGGGATGAGGTTGTCTGTCTGCTTTCTGTCTGGTGCATCAATGAACAAAGTTATACTTAGCACAATGAACTGTGATAGAAGTTTGGGATTTTCAGTAATTTCCGCTGTGTTTAGCTTGCTGCTTCTTGCCTACCTCGCTTTTGTTAATCCCAGCCTAGAGCTGACTATAAAATGCAGCCTTTATGCAAAAATATCTCTGTGCTGTTGTCGAGAGGAGTCCTCCAGAAAGCAGTTTGCCTTCGGATTGTTTGTTTGCTGAGAATACTTTCTAAAGGTAAAATGAGAAGGTACTTAAGAAGAGGATGTCTGGCACCAGCCTATCTGATTGTTACCCAAGGTTGTATCTTCCATGAGTGGAAGCAGGAATGTGGTTTCAAAATAGCCACAGCGAGGAACGTTGCTCCTCGATAAAGTCATATGTTGCGATGTGCTTGTAGTTTGACATTACCGTGTAGCTAAATGGGGGAAAATTCACTGTGACAGGGCCCAGCTTAGCTCACAGGCCATGAAAATCAGCGTACACTTCAAGCACGTAAAAATACATCTCGTAGCCCAAGGACAGTAACTAATTATTCCTAGTCTGTGTTTAAAAACAACTCATTATCCATCTCCCTCATAAAGAATCTGATGTGGTAGTGTCTTCTCTGCTTCCCTAAGAAATTGCAATCGGATTAGCTAGTATTTGTTTGTTTCCTCTTGCTTATTAGCCTTTTTTCTTTCTTTTTTTTTTTTTTTTTTTTTTGTCTTGCATGAGCACATCTGGAGAAGTTTGCAGACAATGAATCAAGCTGAAACTGTGCCATGTTTGTGCACAGCTAAATATGGGTTACAAACCTATGAGTGACAAGTGTTATTCATGGGATTAAAAGTGAAGCCTTGCACAGTTGTTTGAGGAACCACAGCAGCACAGCAAAAGAAAACAGGAGCAGAAAGCTCAGCCTTATTGTCTGTATTGTCTGATAAACAATGAGAACACTAACACTAATTATTTCACCATGAATGGCTGGGGGAGGGAAGGAATATCGAGCACATGAAAAGGGGAGAAGCATTTTCTGGCACGGCAAGGAATGCAGCTTTTGATGTCACTGCATTTCTTTTCCACGTGTCTCTGTGATCACAAACCACTGTGTAGGGGAGTTCTTCCAAATGAAAGGTGACTGTCTGGAAAAAAAAAGTGTCCCTAGTAGTGGAAGCATGTATTTTAAAGAAAAAAGAGCTCGGCGGCCTCTTCAGGACAGACAGCTGTTTATTTCTGTGCCATCCACTTTGTCTCTGTCCAAAGAAGTAATTACTGCCATGAGGAGAGCCGGTCTGGTTGCAGAGCCTTGAAAACTTCATCTGTTAGCACAGAGAGAAGAATTTAGCAGTGAAGTCCCGTCATTGCTGGTCTCTGCGGCTTGCCAGCAGCATGACAGTGATGTGAACACAGTGGGACTTTACAATGTCTGGGATGTGATTTCAGTGTGACACTGAGGTCTTGTCTGACTTCACGACGAGATCTAAATCACAGTCTGGCTATTTTTGCATTTCCTGCCTTAGCTGCACTAGTTCCAAGGGTGGCTGTTTCATTCCGCGTTCTGGAGGTTCAGCAGCTCCTGCTTAAGTGAATTAGCCAGGACATTATCATGGAAATACAGTTTCCTTACCCGTGGACCGAGTTGGAAATACAATTAGTTTCCTCTAACCTGATGTTTGAATAGTGGACAGGAGCAGCAGATTCGCTTGTCAGAGTGATAGGTTTAATTGCTCGTGAAACACAAATCATGTGAGTGCTGTTAGATGATGTTTCCAAGGACTGGTTTTGACACACAACTAATGTTTCTGTAAAATATGTATCGACATGTGTTCTGGGTGAGGGCTTCCATTCAGATTCCTGGCATGTGTGCGAGGGGTAGGAGGGGGGGAGGATTGCCTGGATTAATGCTAGGATTTTTTTTTTGTTTTCAATTTTTTTTTTCTCTCTCTAAAAGTGATAACTGACTTTTGAAGGCACCCACCCATGTCTCAAGATCTTTTTCTCCGTTCTTTGAAACAGGTTTTGTGAGGAGGAGGCAGGGCAATAACTGAATAGACAGCATTTTCAGTGCTAACTGTGGAAACGGAGCAATTACATTGCCCGGTGTGGCTGACTGAACATCCATGGATTTTGCAGGAATGAATTCTAAAGCCAGCATCACGGCATTGGTGTTAAATGTTGCATGTGATGGGGGTAGAATCGGTTTTTGCCTGATGTACTGTCTGTGTCTAAACGGGTTGCAAACTTCTGTGGCGGGGGTTTGTCAGATTCATTGATGATGTGGCTGCTCTAAGCTCACTGCAAAAGCTCCTGTGCTAAAACTGCAAAAGAAGAGTTGCTGAAATATGCAAAAAAACCCAGCACAGGGAAGAGTCTGTTCTTGAATGCTCATCCTGCGAACAGACATTGTTGCTCTGGGGCCTTATCTGGACTAGGAAATGTCTTTCCCTTTTAGCAGCAGTGCTAAAAGATGACAGTAGTTGTACAAACTCGAGCGTCGAAAGGATGTGGACTCTTTCATCACCTTGTCCTCTAATCCTGAGGGCGGTCTGGAGACATTCCTGGCTGCTGGAGTGACCCTCCTTTCTCCTGGCAGGGGGAGAAGGCTCTTGGAGCACAGGCTGCGAGGGCTCCATGCCTTTTCAGTCTGCAGACAGCTCTGCTGGCTCTAACTCCAGAAAGAGCCCTAGACCCCCTGCAACCAGACAGAAGCATCTCTTGACTGCCTCCAACCTGAGTTCCAGGCTTTTAAGTGTTGGCCCTCAGCAAATACCAGGCTCGTGCTCAGGACTGAAGAGTACGCGGTGTCATGCAGAGATTGAAAAAATAGCTGTGGCTTGGGCACTGAGCAGGAGCATCTCCTAATGGTGTGAAATGTAGTTCAAAAGCCCAGTTTCTGTGAGCTATCCGTTCCAGCAGTTCGTTGTCCGCTTTGCTTAGCAATTTTATATCAATGATTTAAACTCTGCTCTGAGGGGTTTCTGGTTCTTTACAGCCTGCCTCGCTATGACTGCAAGGAAAGTAAGCAGCTTTTTACATCTACCTTTTCTTTTTACGCTCTGGTTTTACTCCACCGTTTGCAGCCGCATCTAAAAACGCAAGGATTATCCATTTCCAAACCATCTCTCTTTGGATGAGCACCAGCAGGCTTCGGTAACGAGCAGCATCATGCTGTCAGCAGATCCTTTCCTTCCAGCCCCGCTCACGCCGCTGGCCGGCGTTTTCCCGGGATGTGCGTGCGGGGATGGGGAGGAAGAGCCGCTCCCACCCGAGCCCGAGGAGGTCCCACCAGGTGGCGGCATCTTCATTGCGGTGCTGCCGGACCTGCCAGCATGCAGAAACACGCCGGGGGATCCCGTCCTGCCCTCTCCCCGAACCTTAGCAATCATCTCCTCGAGCTCAGTCACAAAGTACTCCAGAGGCCGTCCAACAGGGGGGAGGTGGGAACGGCGTAGTTAATGTGAAAGCCAAAAAAAAAATACACCCCCTCGTAGCCAGCCAGAATGAGAGGTGAGATGGCTGTCACTGAGGGTTTTCTCCTCCTTGAGACGTGTGCATAGTCAGCTGGGCTGGGGTTTGCATACTGCTGCCTTTCTGAGTGGCTATGGAGCTGCAATTCCTTGCAGGAGAGCATTTGCTTTTAGGAAGGACTTAACAGGTGGGAGATAAGGTGGGAGACCCTTGGAAAGCTGAAAGGGAGCTGGGGAGCTGCACGGCGTCTGTGCAGCCAGTCTCGTGTTGGAAAGGAGAGAAAGGTCAGTGTTCACCAGCGTTTCTTTCCCCTCTGATCAATAGGCTTATTTTTAACTCGCTCAGAAAGTTGGTGCAAAAGCAGGCTCGGAAGATAAACCTCGTTGGGCCGGGAAATGTCATTTCCTGAGTATTTGGACAATGCCTGCTGTGGCGATGTTTGACCTTATCGTAGCCTTCAGGTACCCAGTGAGGGACAGACCTTGAATACCGACAGCATAAAGCTTTTGTTCGTTTCGTCGAGATGATAAGTAACAGCGAATTTCAGTCGGAGCCCCATTGTAAAAGGCAGGGTTTAATCAGAACCGAGGTTTTAAGTGACTGCGTTTTCCAGGGATGAAAAACAATCCAGTCCAGCGCGCCGTGGGCAGAGATGCTGCTCTCCCTTGCCAGCCAGCAGCAGGGAATCTCAAAGATGAGTGAAGTGCTCTTACAGGTGATCTGCTCATGCCTGCCCTATGACAGCTCCTTTAATAGCCCCTTTTGACTCCAGGGAATTCTTACAAGCATGCCGGAGATGAATTACAGATCCTCTCTGCTCATTCTCCTGTGCATTGGCAGGGGAGTGCAGCTGAGGGATGGACACAGCCTGTTTGCTCCTTGGTTGCTTTATTCCAAAATCTTACTGCAGAATTAGCCCTTTGACTTTAAAACTGTTTGTCTTTCCTCTTTTTAAGGAACACTGACAGGAGTTTATATATAAATGAAGTTCTGCTTTTTTTGGGTTGGTTTTTTTTTTTTTTTTTCGGAAGTTTTTAGCTGGGTTCCTTCAGCTGGCTGTGTTGTTGAACGTGTTGCCTGGGTTACTAATTCATTAAGTCACTTAAATATTTGGAGGCGTCAACAATACTAGAGTATGCTGGGGAAAATGAGGATGACATTATTTTAAAACACTGGTTTCCTGACTCCTGTATTTCAGTCACACGATTTATCTCTGGCTGAACATTTTCATGTGGTGCTGTTTCCTATTTTTAAACAATAGGGGAAAAAAGGGGGGAGATAAGAAGAGCATAACTGTGACCTGTTGACTTATTATGAGATCATGGATTCCTTTTAACTGATATTTATAGATTTTTATAAAAAATAGCTGAGACCTCAGCGTTTTCTGACATATACGCCTTTTTAGCCTCAGGGTCAGAAGTTAAACTCTCATCGGAATTCTTTTGAAATCCTCTGCGAAGACACAGTAATCATGGAAATACAAATTGTATCTGCAAGGAAAGTAACCAAGTGAAAAGAAACACTTGTGCATTTCGGTTTGTAAAATTCTCTCGAAGCCCTTTGTGTGTTTTGACACCCTCCTACCTCAGGAAGCTTTTATGAAAGTGATCAGGAGGGAATAGCATTTGTTAATTCTCTTTAATAGGGTTTCAGAAGGTCAGAAAAATGCAGAAAGGCTCTTCTCCAAGAGTCGGGATTATTTTTAATTGTAAAGCAAGTTGGAGCAGTGCAAGTAATGAGCTCTTGGAGGTGAAGGGGTCTTTGCACTTAAGTGAATGTAAAACCAAGTCCTGGGTTTAGATCCTTTATTATCTAAAGGGATTTTTTTTTTCCCTCCCTTTCCTTTTTTCCAACTGGGAATACCCCATTAGAAATTAGCTCTTACACTGCAAGCAGTGGCAGGCACTTAGTTAAACACATTAATTCTGCAAACTGTGGGAAAACGACACCCGTTTCAGCAGATGTGCGATGCGTCTGGTGCAGATTTGCATAAGAATGCATATTGCTTCTCCGCGAGTTTCTGGCTTGATTAAAACTTGCAGGCACCTTTTCTCTTCCTCTAGTGCTTCTCGGATATTAACGGTTTAATTGAAAATACCCCGGGTTTTTCTCTCTTAAGATATTGCATTTTATTTGCTCAGCGCTGCACTGTAGCTGCTTGGTGCTGGATAGGCAGAGGATGCTTTGCTTGTCTTTTGGAATCTGTAGCCAGGAGCAGAGAATAAAGGATACAGCAAACGTGAAAAATGGCCAATGTGTTTGAAAGTGGATGGAGGATTACACGGCTGAGTGTCAGGGGCTGGGAGGGGATTGTGTGTATTCAGCCCCGGCTTCCAAGGAGGTGTGGGAATGGAAATCGGTTCTGTGATGAGAGGAAGAGAAGTGTGGAGGAATCTGTGACTAAAAATGACCTCAGACTTAGTCCCTCCCAGAGTTCGGCTGTCACAGCAACGGTCCGAGAGCTTCAGCAAAACCTCCTCACCTCGGTCCTGTTCTCAATCTGCATGGCTTGAAAAGAGCGTGGAAAATTCCTTCAGGTCGACCGTAGATACTGTAGCATTCAGTCTGTGAAAGCTTTCTGAACTCTGGCAGCAGCGAGTGGAAGCCAGGTACTGGGAGGCAGGATATTGAAAAAGAGGAAGGTTCCTTGGATTTGACATGGCGTTTCCACCAAGGAGATAAAACGTTTTGTGTCCACCGTATCCATGTAACAAACGCTGGATGCCCACTATCACCTTCTAGGGCTCCAGGAGATGTTTTGTGTCGGGAAAGGGAGGAATCCTAAAGCAGTGGGGTCTGTGGGACAGCAGGCACCAGTGAGCCAAACTGCACCCGCAACAGCTTCGTGCTGTCCAGAGGGAGCTCTGATGTTCCCACCTCTGGAATAGCAATCTTGAGGGTTAGGCTGAGTAAGTCGGAAATCCTGGAAGTTTATGACACATCCACTTACTGGGAGATCTCTCAAGAGGAACTCGAAGTTACTCCATGGAATATAACGGCGTAACTACATTTCTCCTCTTGGGATATACATCATCCTTTGCTAGTAAGGGCTTGGAGGAAATATAGGTGGGTTTGGCACTTCTGGAGGGATTTCTACTCCGCGTTTGACACTTGCATGACAGTTAAAAACCTGCTTGCCTTTTTTTTTTTTTCAGGATCTCATTACTTGAGTCAGTGGATTGGCTTGAGATAAGCAGAGGTAATTCACACCCTCATTTAGCTGACTCTTTAGTGCCCTGATACTGGTCTCAACAAGATAAGGGCCAGATGCTGCACTACTCAGCACAGTGTGTGCTGTGAGGGCTCCAGGAAAATGTGTGCAAAGCAGCAGTGGCTGGAAGGGCTGGATGCAGTCCTTCAATCTCATTTAGAAATTAAACGATCGCTTTGCTTCAGTCTTCTGTTCAATTTTGTCTTGACAAATGGTGACTGCTTTATTAACAATTCCATCAGGGTTAAAGGAGAAAGGATCAGTTTCACTTACTTGCACCATTCATTGCCTTGCTGTGAGAGTGCATCCAAGGCATTAATGGTTTTATTTGAGAGGGCTGCTCTGAGCTGAGAAAGTGAAGAAACGAGGCACAAATAGGTCAGATAACTTGTCCACAGACATACAAGAAACTTGGCAACAGAAACCAGATCTCCTGAGACACCTAACAGTGCTTTGCTTGCATGCCTTGGGTTGCACTGCTTTGTGTTTGGGGTGCCTCTAAGCCTGCTGCTTTACTTGGATCCTCTGTAACCATTAATAATCCTCTCAAATACCCTGTTAGCTGTCAGATCTCTAGGTCAAGATGCTCTCAGGAAGGGGGGACTTGCATTCAGGTGATTACATCTGTTTGCTCCTTTTATTTATTTATTTTTTTTTTTTAAATTTTTTTTTTTTACTCCCCAAAAAGCCAAAGGTAAAGTTTTGATGACATTCCAAATGGAATAAACTTGTCCCATAACAGTGATAGAAGGCTGGACCACTGCTATGAAGGTGTTGAATAGCCAGCACTCTTTAGCTTTTTGTAATTTGTAAACAGGGCTGTGTGGTGCCCAAATCATTAATTTCAGGTATTTAACTCTTCACTGCCGGCTGGGGGAAGAAAATACATCACAAATCAAAACTGGAAAACCACAGAAGGATGGTTCAAGCCTTTGAGCTCCAGCTTCCTTCCCGTGGCGTGTGGGCCCTGGTGCCAGTGAGTAACACGAGTTTGTGTCAGTAACTTGACTGATCCACCATGATTTTCCACGTTATTTAGGTGCTTTGTCTTAGGAGTACAGTACAGTGCAGGCTCCAGGAAAGAAGAGGAGACAAAATGCTTCCTGAATAGATGTTTATTTACATTATGAGGTTATACCTCAAGCTGTAGAGACAAGCTGCTGCCTTCGCTGCATTTCCTACTTGCTTAAATACACTGGAACACGTAGATCACGCACCCAAAACACAATGTGCTCAGGCTTGCTAGGAAATCATTAGACTTCCTCGTCAAATAATACTAAGAATTTCCTATCTTGAGGTATGTTTCTGTCATTATTTTCCATCTTCTTTTTTTGTTCAGGATGGTGGGTAGTTGATAGGTATCCTGGAGAAGAAGAAGTCAGGAAAGAAACCAAGATCCTTTTGAACCGTGTTTGAGAAGATTTATCTTCGAAATGGCATTGGTTTATGGGGTCACTTTCTCTCTTGCTCTCTGGCAACACTTGCTTAGGATGTCAGTGAGGTGTGGGGTGATTGATTACCCTGTTGAATGGATTTCATGGGGTCCTTCCTTAACTCCTTCCATTAGCTAAGGCCTCGCTCACCGAAGTTTTCAAATAACATCAACTCCCTAGAGATAATGAGTTTTATATCCCATATAGTGAAGTAGCAAAAAAAAGTTTTATGGTCTTGCCATAAATATTTGTCAGTTTGCTTTCACATACCCCTGGCCGGCGACTCCTCTGCCTAAAGAAGCTCCTGTAGTTGATCACGTCCAACTCTGTAAGTACTGTCAGAGCAGTGTGAACTGAGGCCATTTCTAATTCAACTCTCCTCATTTTGATTCCAGTGGTTGCTAATTTCTCAATTTATGGCCATTAAATTATTATAACTATTAAATCAAATTAGGAATTTTTTTTTTTTTGGTCAGCCTAGACAAGCCTTACAGACAGAAGTTAAGCATTTTCTGCTCTGTATTTTTTTTTTTAAACTATTTTCCTATTTTAAATATTTTCCTATTAGTATAGGGAAGTCAGGAATGTGAAGTAAATGACCTCTGCTTGCAGAAATGATGAATGTGTAAGATAAAAGGAGGGATGATAAGAAAGAAACAAATATTTTTTTTATTCCAGACCAGTGCTGGAAGTGGTGAATTTTCATGTTGTAAAAATCAAAATATGTCTGAAACTTTGCTGGAAAAAAATTTGAGAGTGGTATCAAAAGGCATTAATCTTGGCAATTCTGGTGCAACTTGCTGTCTGCTATTTTATTTTGTCAGAATACATTGCTTTTCCTGTGTAAGAAGCCAGGAAAGGCTGAAAATACAAAACTGTCTGAAAATGCAGTATGGCTGTCAACGATAAATATATGTTTGCTGTGAGAGCAGCATTCACCTGAATCATCATGTCTCAAATTTATCTGGATCCTGACTTCAGCAAGGTATTTGGCCAGTTATCTCAAATTGTCAAATTTTTTGGTAGTTTGGGTTTAATGCCTCTCTTGGCAGCTTTAACCTGCTGCTTATATACAATGCTGATGTAATACTGCTCATCTGTAATTATGACTTATGTGAGCCAGTAAGCAACTGTGAGTTACACATAAACAACTGGAAGGAGGCTTTTTCCTTAGTCCTATATTTTGACTTACCCATTTTTATAAAAACAGATTGCAATCCTTGTCTTTATGGATCATTTGGAGAGCAGTAGCTGTTAGTATCGAGAGACAGTAACTGTTTTTTTTTGCAGTGGTCCAGGTCTCTTCTCAGAATGGGGTGGAAACCAGACAGCCTGGGACACAGCAAGTGCTCTGCTAGGAGTTCAAGTAGCTCCCCTATGAGCAGGTAGGTGTTCCTACAAACAGGTGCCAAGAATGAAACCAACCTGCTTCTTCCGTGCTGAGAAAATACTTGCTCTGATTACAGGTTACATTAGCTTACACTTAATTCTGGGTAGGGGGGAAAGGGTGACAGTGGGCTGCTGGGCCCTGGTTTTCTGTGTGTTCAGGCAGGTGATCTTTCACTGCCATCTCTGTGGGATTTCCACCCGTATCTGCTGGCCAGGCCACAAGATCTCTTGGCTGACACATCCGTGCCATTGTAAAACATCACCACCACGTGGTGTTTGCAGGTCGGTCTCTACCTGGATGGCTCTAAAACAGCTTTGGGATGAATCTCAAATGAAAGCTGTGGCCACGGAGTTGGGAGGTTGATACCCACCAACATAAATCTTTGCTGTCAAGGTGGCCATTGTTGTTGATGGAGTTCAGAAGGGTTATCAGGAGTTCAGTCTAAAAAGCATGCAATTAAGTTTTAAACTTAGAGTCAGGTTTGCAGGAGGCTTGGGGAGGAAAAGCTGCAGTGTATCACTTGGAGTGTAGTTAATGTGTTTCATCAGTTTACCATCAGTTCTAGCTGTACTCTTGATTTCCATTTTTAATAACCACGCAGTCCCGTAGCTGCCACAGTATCCCTCCCTGTTTTGTTTCCAGGCTTTATTGATGTGGCTTCTTTGTGACCTACTTTCATCGCTTTAAGGTTGCTTTTTTCATTCCCTTCCAAAAGGAAGTGCCTTCCATGAGAAATGCTGGAAGCTCACCAGCCAGTTTTTAATACTGGGAGATGAAACCTCAGACCAGCCCCAGTGGCCTTCTGCTTACACCAGGGTAGATGACGTGACTGACTCTTGGGTACTTCCCTTACTCAGTTCTGCTGCTGGCCGTTTTGAGACCCTGGAGGGGTGGGTGTTTGGAGAATTAGGGAAGGAAATGCCTGTTTTTCCTTGGAGCTCTCGTTCCTCGTGATGGAACTGGCCAGCCCTGTGACTCTTAGGGGCATTGCACTGGCCTCTTGTGCAGTGTGTCATGTGCTTTTTACTTAAGCACTTGCACAGCTGGAGGAAGCAACGTCCCAGCTCTTATTCCTTTTGCTCGTTCTGGGGTGTTCTTCATTTGTGTTGCTCCTCTGTGGTTTTCTCTGTAGTTTCCACTGGTGGTGATTCACTTTGAGGCTGGGCTGTATCTCTCTTCAATTAGTGGTTCCTTTGCTTTTTAGCTGGGGCAGGAGATGTGTGTTTACTTCTTTGTGGCGACACTTAAAAAACAGTTAGTGTGGTGCAGATGTGCAGTTTTCAGCAGATATGTAACGTTTAGCTAAGTCTTAGGGGGGGATTAATACCTCATTGGAAAAAAGCAATTCGCTCCTGTAATTTCACAAAGCCAGATGTAGCATTTGTAATCATCATCTCATAAAACTGGCTGCTTTTCTCCCTGCTCCATTTCACTCGGGTGTCAAGTTGGTATAAACACTGGCTACCCAAAAGAAAAATCTACTGCAGTCCCTTTTCTGGAACCTTGGTGGCTTTTTTTGGTTTCCAGCAAAGAGTAGCCAGCTTTGTGTGTGTGTGTCTCTGTTATAAAATGAGCATGCTATTAATTTTGACTGCACAGTTTTTGCTTGGAACAGCAACTGAAACCATGAGGGAATTTGGTTTTGTGTGTGTTGATGTTAAAGGAATTTCAGCAAAGGAGTTGGGTGCACAATGCCCTGAACCCTCTTAGGAAAACCTTTACCAGAAGGTGAATGGAGAACTTGTGTCACCAGTGCTTCAAGAAATGAGAAAGTGGAGGAGAAACACGTTCTTGTAGCTCGCTGTTGTAAGTCAAAATCCTCACTGCCTCCCTTGTGGGCTTTTGTGCTGGTATAAACATGAGATGGAGCTCTGCTGGAAGAGTCTGGGGGCTAAAAATACACCTGAAAGTAGCTGCAGTGGAATAATTTGCCTCAAAAGGCAACCTCTGGCATTGTGCTGAGCGTTAGCAAGGCTCTGAGATGAAAGGAGCTGCGTGTGACTGGGGAGAAAATGCAGAATTCAGCAAGTGTGGGGGTGCCAGCTGGAGCAACCCGGTGGTTTTTTGGGTACACCATCTATTTCTCCACGTTTCTTGCCAGCAGGATGCTGGGTGAAAGCGGGGTGGTGCTGCTGTTTTTGTTGGAAGCAAGCTTGGTACAAGAGGCCATGCTGGTCCAGAGGCATGGCATGTGAAAGCTGTTAGTGGTTTGCAGCTTTTTAGGATGTTCTTTTTCTCTGGTTGAAACATTCAGCAAAGCAAGTGAAACATTGGCACCCATGAGGGATAGCTCATACCTTTTTTAAATTTTTTTTTTTAATCTTTCCTTTCATTGGCATATAGGAAACAATGAATGCAAATCTATTTCCCAACATGTGCATATACATTTGTTGCTTGAAAGCTGAGCTGGGCAGGAGCTCTGAATTATCAGCATCTGATTCCAGGGCTTTGACAATCTGCAATCTCCTTAATATTCTGACGAGCCACCATGGGTATTATTCCTCTGTGGGTTTTTTTCACTTTCCTTTTTTTTTCCCCCCTTGAAACTCATATTGCAATGCTGTTGGTTTAGGATTAAAAGAGATGTTGGCTGGCTCTGTGCTTTGCACAATTTTCCTGTGACAGCAAAAAGAGGGAGAGGGATAGTATGAGTCTCTTTCTTCCACAGTAGTACAAATGGAGCCTGAATTAGAAACAGCTTTTAAAATTGAAGAGTTATCTCCTGTTCATAATTGTGTCTCTCTAATACTAATATGAGTACCAATACATAAATTATTCATGCAAGGAAGAAATCCTCAGAAATTTTTCTCAGGGAATCACAGCACTTACAAAGAAAAAACTTTTTGCCTCTAAAGACACTTAGCAACTCTGCTCTGGATTCTCTGGCAAAAGTATTATTCCAGTTACAGCTTATCTTTAGAAATAACTGCAGATTATTTTAAAAGACACATGTCTTTTCTTATGTAGTTTGCTTACCCAAATGGCAGTTAGATTTATCTTAATGGTAATGTAAATCTAGAGTAGCTCTCTGGCCTAAGGGCTGGCCATTTTACTCTCCAGCTGTTTTCCAAATGATTTATTTCATTTTCCCCCTTGGTTTCTTTGCCTCACCCCTCAGCTTCACTCTTGCTGCTCATAGTACAGTGAGGGAAGAACAGCTGCACTTAGCAGTTCCAATAAATGACTTTATTAGAATTAGAGTTGTGTCTGCATTTACACTAATACCAAAGGTCTTAGTTCATCTTGTAGCCTCTAAAATGGATTGTCATCGTTTCCACACTGCCTCCTTACAGTGGGAGAAGGCAGCACTGACTCAGCCCCTGAATAAATGGGAATAAGGGAACTGAGTGCTGCTGCCAGGCAATTTGTTCAGGCTTTGTCAGCGGCTATAAATGTCTTTCTCCCCACTTACTGTAATGTTGAGCATAACATGCAGGAAGAAGACCTGCTTTACAACAGCTCAGGAATAAGGATGAACTAACTTTCTGTCAAAATGATATGGAAAAAAAAGTCCTTAAGCTTGAGGATTTAATGTGCATATTTAGAGGACAGTACAAATGTTATCCAAGGACACAGCAAAACCAACGCTCCATCTGAAACCTCCAAATTCTTTGGCATTTCTTGCTGACAGAAAATAAAATGAAAACCTTACTCTTTTCAGGTGTTCCAGTGAACAGGCTCGTGAATAGGGAGTTGCCTTTTTTTTTAGGTGGGAAGTAGCTCCCACTTTGTATGGCAGGATGGAAAATCCTTGCTGCTTCTCCTGCTTCTTTGAATTTCAGAGCGATGGAACTGCATGCCAAACAGAGCAGAGTTATGTGCAATCCCAGGGGAGCCAGGCCTGCAGTGTCCTGGAGATGGAGCAGAGCAAGTCTTAGAGGTCAAACTCAGCTCCAAGGTCTGTATGGAGGAGCTGAAAGATGAGGTGGTGCTTAATAGTTCCTGGAGAGGCCTCACAGGCAGACTCCCTACCCTGGGAGGTGATTTCCATTTGAAATGCTACCTCTGGGCTTCACTTTGAGGCTTCCCATCTTTTCTTATCTGCTGGACCAGTGTCAGCTGCTGCTTGTATTTGTCTGGTCTTGGCATCAGGAAAGTCTCTGCAGAGCACTGGAGGATCATCACTCGAGAGCCCTGGTGCCCATGGGGTGTCACTCCCAAAGGTACTAGAAAAAAAACAACATTTCCTCTTCTGCATTTTCTAATTTCTTGCACACTATCTGTAGCTTGTTATTTTTCCAAATTAGTCTCTCTGCTACACCCACCATGGCTCCTAAGCAAAATTTTATTCCTTTAGAAGTGCAATCCAGACAGAATATTAACACCATTCTCATTTATTTTGTGAAGAAAAGGCTAAAAAGGGAGCAGTTTCACTCGGTTGCCTTGTCAAACTTGTTTAATGTCAGTGTGTGAAGTATTTCACTAGAACATTGCTACCTTTACTCTTAGTAAGTGGATTTTTTTGTGGCTGGTACACACAGGGTATGAACTTCCATTCACAGATCTCTGCCATAGCTTCTTTGCTCTCACTCAAATACCAGTTGTTTCTTTTGAGTAACTTCTATAGTGGCAAACAGAACAGGTAGAAAAAAAATTTGAATCTTTCTGCCTTTGTCTTGAAGAAAAGAGAAATTGCTATTTATAAGCCAAAAAATGTATTTCCAACTGCAATGTGTGGTTTGGGGTTTTTTTTTTTTTTAAACTGTTCTACTTTTAACTGGAATTCTGTGGGTGAAGTGCAAGAATAAAACCCAGCAGCAGCTTGATTCTGTGCACCCACTTGGATGGTAAAGCAGAAAGAAAAATACCAGGGAAGCTGGGGAAAGGGGCAGCAGCCCTAAAAATCAAAATCCTTTCTAATCCATCTCTTCATCAGTTGTGTTATTGCACTCTCAGGAGTTCACAGGCAGCCTGAAAGCAGAGACCAAAGTTCTTCATGGGAGATTTGACAAATCCACCTGTCAGTGTCACCCAACAACTGATTTATCATCTCTGACAAGTAGAAAATTGCTTTGACTTGTCTTCAGGACAAGTAAAATTTAGTAACAGTGATGGGATATTTAAAAAATTGTCATGATCATGTAAATCCTGTTATCTCTGTAACCCAAGTTCTGAACTGTAAAATGATATTAACTTGCTTTAAAAAAAAAAAAAGTCTCATATTAACAGATAACAGGACTTTTTTTCCCCCTCAGTTAATTTTTAAATCCTGTTGCCTTTCAAAGGCTGGTACTTCTTTCAGCCCTATATCTCTGCTAATAGAGTATTGAAGTTGTCTTTTAAAGAAAAAACCCAGCATGTAGCTATATCACATCAAAAAAAATACAAAGGAAGAAAGTCTGCTTAATCTGACAAAGCATCAGTGTTTAGGCCATAAGCTCATTACAAGGCTTGTACAGTGGGAGCTGATTTTTTTCAAATTAATTTCTATGATTACCATAATAAACATTTTAATAACATCCTTTTCTTCCCTCATCTCCTCAGCAGCTGAACATTGCAGTAGGTTATCTGGTCTTTAACAGCAGCCTTTATCCCAATCAGCCATGCATGATCTGTTTACAAGAATGCCTGTAGATATTTCCACTATAATTTCATGTTCTAGGTTATGCTGCTTCAGCAGCTTCTCTCAGTGCATTTGGGGTGTTCCCAGAAAACACTCGGGGAGTTTAGAGACCTTTGAGTTAGTAATTTTATTTGCAAAGAGGTCTCACATCATGTTCTATTTAAATCTTTCAACTGTCTGGGAAACAATTTGCTGCAGCAAAGATCCAACACCTGGAACGACGAGGCTGCTGCCCCAGTGTTTGGTTTGGTGTGTGGTTATTTGCTGACAGTAATAAGTAAAGCCTCGTGTTCTGCTGGTGCTGTGAGAGAAAGGTTGAGGGAATCCAGAGAGTAGGAGCAGGGCATTGTTAAATGGCAGAGATTTGGTGGGAGTAGGGATCTGTGCAGAGCATGGAATGCTAGGACAAGGAGAAATGGGCTCAAAATGAAAGACAGTAGGTTTTGATTATTTGTGAGGAAAAAATTCTTCCCTGTGAGGGAGGGGAGGTGCTGGCACAGGGTGCCCAGAGAAGCTGAGGCTGCTCCATCCCCAGAAGTGGCCAAGGCCAGGCTGGATGTGGCTTGGAGCAACCTGGGATCGTGGAAGGTGTCCCTGCCCATGGCAAGAGGCTGGAAGTAGATGATCTTCAACGTCCCTTCCAGCCCAAACCATTCTATGGCTTTATAAATCCAGACTACTGCCAGCTTCTTTAAGCTGGGGAAGTTCAGGCTGTTGCACTACATAGGTTTGAGTCTTGCAACTCAGCATTCTGATATTGCTTTTCTTCACTCACAGCTCAGGAGCAGCACCAGAAATATCAAAAAATATCATAGTGATCTAGGCATGATCATAACATACACCCTCTGGTATATCCCTCCTTTGCATCCAAGGCCCGTCCTGGCTCAGTTTCTATAATAATCTCATATTCTGTATGTTGTCCATGATTACTCCAAAGCTCCTGCTTCCTTAGTTTGTTTCCCATCAGTAGCTTTGAATATTTGTCCTCGTGCCTTGAGCGTTTCTTCTGTGTCTCGCACTCTCCCAAGCTCGTTGTCAGCAGGTCTAGAAGAGCTGCAGCACACCAGTTAGGAGATCTGAAAGCTGTGTATGGGCAGCCTAGGTCAGCATTTGAGATCAAAACGAAATTTCCCAGCAAAATAACAGCATAATCAGCAATTTTAGTGCATGAAGTTGATTTTTCTAACCTGTCCCTTTTCTGCACGTGGTTGCCCCTCACCTCCCTTTTTTCGCTTGCCCCTTCTGTTTGGGCTTTGAGGGCAGGACACCTATTTTTAAAGCTGCATTAAATGCACTAGCAGAATTTACTGAACTAGGAAAACAGCACAAAAATAATGTAATGATTTTCTAAACCTCCTATCAAAACCTCTGTAGCAGAAATAAAGCATGGATAAAATGTATGACACTTTTGAAGTGATTGCATCTGTGAGTACTGAGGATAGACAGCAAAGTCTAGATATTGTTTGATTTTGGTCTTTTTTTCTTTTTTGAAACTACCTGGTTGCTGCTAAATGTCAGCATTATTGCTGTCTTGAGGCTTTTTCAGTGACAGTTTATTAAGAAATTGAATACTCTCAGAACTGCACTATTTTTAAAAAATAGGGGGTTGGGGATTGTGTGCAAATGAGGTAGTAAGCAAAGAGGTTTTGGAATTCCAGCCCGTGCAGAGGAACAGATTCCCTGCTGCAGGAAGAAATGGTTTCTAGGAAACTTTTGGAAGAAAGGAGGAAGAAAATAGCAATGCTTAAGCCTGTGACCTGCTGCTGCACACTTTGACAGCGTTTAGACATCAACATGGATACAAGTAGTAAAGATGGAAGCCAGGAGCAAAAGCACCTCTCATGATAAGACCAGAAGAAACAGGTTTTGCTGTAAAGATGAAGTGCTTCTTGCACTTGTATTTTTAGCAATGTTTTCCTCTTTTAAAGGTGTTTGAGGAAGACAGAGATCAAGCAGGAGACATGATAATTACATGAAGCTCGTTTACTTCTGACATGTCATGCCAACCATTAAATCAGGAGATGTGATGAAAATAGGTTTAGAAGGGTGTTTGGCTAAGCCTGAGCTGTTCATTGTTTTTCCATTTTAGTTTAGTTGCAATTTTGTCTTGTAAAATCAGTGAAGGCATAAATACATACAAATATGACAGCCTTTTAAACTTGCCGTGTTTCTAACAAGTGGTGTAGGAAACTGCTGCTGCCTGTTGACCCTGTCCCTCTGAACATCAATAACAATATGTTTATTTTTCCCATCTCAAATGTTAAGTTGTTGATTTCAGTGGTTTTGACCTTAGTTTCCTGTTGGAATGAGACTTTTTTTTTTTTCCTCCTTCTCCTTGGATTTGAAGGTTGACCATCAGGAAGCAATATTTTTTGCTTATTTTAAGCTAAACAACACATATTCATTCTGTGCTTTTTCTGTCCTTGGTTTCAACTTGTAATAGCTCAGCTTCTTCCTCATTTACTACAAACACATAAAAAAAAAAAAAAGGAAAGAAAGAGCTGTCTTTCCTCTTGCAGGCTCTAAGCCTCAATTTTACCCTAGTTTTCTGTGTTAAACATTTGAGGTAAGTTTTGGCAGCTGCTTTGGTTAATATACATGTGATTGGTTTCTTCATGTCCTCATTTCTGCCCTACAGCCTTGTTAGTCTGAATCTCCTTTCAGATAGCATCATTAAAACACCGGCTCGTTAGAGAAATGCCAGGTTTTTAACATAATTTAATTTTTTTGTAGCAATAGTGAATGCAAGCTTGCAAATTTTTTCTGTTATGTTCTTTTTGTTTCTCTTTCCCCCACTGTATTAACAGCTGTGGTAGATGAACCAAGAGCAGGGACCCCTGCATTATGCTGGGACTCGACTTCAGTGGGGACTTATCTGAAGCCTTGCCTGAGTAATGGCTCTGTCAGCAATTGCTGGAGGGGATAAATTTGGCTTCCTGGCTCACAGAGTACTAGTCTGACTTCTCTGTTAACACCTTTGACTCCTTCTTTACTGGCTCAAAAAATCCCCAACAGTTTTAAGTAACCTGTAGCCCAGTTGGAGCTAGAGGTGCAGTACATTTTAATCCTGTCTTCATTTCAACAAGAATTTTGATTATATAGAAAAGTTATTCCGTCTACTTTGTATCAGTAGATTGCAGACTCTGTATCACTGCTAACATTCTAAAGAGAAATATTTCTGAAGAAACATTTCTAAAGAGAAATATTCTTCAAATTTACCTTTGAATACATTTCCCCTCCATTTCTTAAGCCTGTGATCTGAGAGTTGGGAGTATTTTCTCTCCTACTTTCCTCCTTTTCTCCAAAGTCTTAGAGAGAAACACAGGATATGCCTTGTATAACAATTACCTAGAAATTTGGGTGCCCTCTTTTAGGATGGACCCGTTTCCCTCCAAACTGCCTCACTGACCTTGAATAACGCATTTGTGGAACATCCATCTTCATGAAGCAAATGCAAATCTACCAGATCCCACATGTCCCAGCAAGAGGCTTTCTGAGGCTCTAATTCCCTTCTCATAAACACAGCAACTTCACTTGTCCCTGAATCCTGGCCCATCTGTCTCGGATTTACTAGAATAGTATCATGGTTTAAATAACATTGCCTCCATTTGTGGAAGCAAACATTTATTGTTTTATCTGCAGGCAGAATTGATGAATATTAGTGTTTGCAGGGATAAAAGGCATTTTATCATGGACTCGTAGCAATATCCCACCTGGCTGCATCTGCTGTTGGAGAACAAAGTACAGGGACAAGTGACTTACAGGTGGACTTCCAGGCCCAGAGGATACTAGAACCCTCTCTCAAAACTGATTATAAATTACTTTTTTTCTCCCTAATTTCAGCTGTTTGTTTAAGTTTTGACTTTTACCTTTGGGATCAAACGCTTGTCCCAGCTTCTTTTCCTGACCAGTCTCAAGGATTATATTTTTCCCCCATGCAGAATAAAGAACAATAATGTGCTGCAGCTTGGGAGCACATTTGTTTGAGTTCTGTCCCATTTGATTAGGCATCCTTAGTGCCAAACCCACTGATTTTTTAACCCACCTAGCATGGGAGCTGAACATTGTTTCAGATCAGAATCCTTGGTATTTGTGCTGATTTCACAGATGGTGAAACTTTATTTTCCAATTTTACAAGCTGATTTTACAGATATTTGGGGAAAATCATCCTACCGTGTAACTAGCGTGAGTAAGCATCAAAACTTTTCTGTCTCTTTCCAGTATCTTTTCTGCTGGCATTTTTTTCTTCTTACAGTGCCTTTTGCAGTACTTTCACATCTATTTTTTTCCTGGCTTGTAGAAACTGTGAGAAATCTTTTAAATAAGGACAGTTGTTAGTGTGTGTGGGTTTGAGAAGTTCTGAATTCACAGCTACTTGAATGTGCAGGAAAAAAATAGCCCTCTTTTTCCAACCTTAATGATTTGAGGATTTTTTTGGGGGAGGGCAGGGAAATATCAGCCATTTCTAGAGTCATTTCATGCTGCTGGATTCCCTCTGCATCCTCCAGCCTCTCTTGGATCCTCTGGTGGGTTTGTGACTATAGGCCAGTGCACTTTATGCACATGCTCTGCCGTGTTGGAAAGCTTCATTAATTAGAGGCTTCTCCTTTTTTCCTTGATATTTTCCTGCCCTCACACTTGCTGATCCCAGGGGGAGGTGGTTCCCCAGAGATACAGCCCGAGGCACAGCCAGTCCTGCCAGAAGGAAAGGTTCTACTAACCTGGTTTAGTGCTGGGCAAAGGGTGGTGTGAATTTCCTCCATTCATTGATTTGCCACTCCCAAACAAATGAGTAGTCTGTCCTTGTTTGGATCACCTGATTACTAGCCAAAGTTTAGGAATAGAAGGACAAAGTAGCATGTGTGCTGTCGAAGCAGCTTCTAAACGTTTGATTATAGGGTTAGAAAGAAAATGCTATGACAGGAAAACTCAAGTACAGATTACATATGAAAACAAGATTATTCCTCGGCTCCTCTGAGAGCCTGGCAGCAAACTCTGCTGCTCCACACGAGGCTCCATGACTTTGGGATTTCTTCAGCCTTACAGTTCTTGCTAAAATCCCTGCTGAGTGCAGCTTTCTCCTGCAGCCTAAAATAAAACAGCTTGGTGCTTGTGCTCTGCCTAGCCTGGGAGTCGGGCGGGAGCATGGGGCCAGGATAGCTTCTCTCCTGTGCTCTCAGCTGGGATAAAAAACAGGGCGAGAATACTTTTTTAGTTTTTCCACTTCATTTGCCTGATACTCATACACCTCTTGGTTTCTTGCAACATTTTGGATCTTCTGTCTGTCTTTGACCGTTTCTCAGAGTTTGGGACTTTGGTTGTCCTTACGAGTTCCCACCTTCCTTCTCTCTGTGAGCACTGCACTAAGGCCGAGTGTCACACATACGACAGCTTAGCCATTCCCTGCTTTTTTTCCCCCCCTTTAAGCTACCTTCCTTCCTTTCCCACCACTTCTTTTTAGCTGCTGTAATGTTTCTGCTATAATTAGCTCTGAGCATGACTGTTGTTATCTTTCCAGGGGTTTAATTTTTAAAAGATGGTCTAGAGGAAGTAATGCTTGCTTGGCTGAAATCCTTTTATTGTTTTAGCCAAGTGGCCAGCTTGGTGATGGTCAACACAACGGGCTTTTTAAAAAGTTATCTGCTTGTCCTCTTCAGGTCCTCAGTCTGGATAAAGGGCCTGATGGACCATGTGATGTCCAACTTAAACACTAGAAACACGCTCCCCCCCACAGTGCGTGTGCTGGTTTATTTTGATTTAGTCTGGATTTGTATAATTTGTCTATCTGGGTCATCAGTGAAAATAAGCTCAGGGTATTATATGCAAAGCCAATCTGATTTTTGACTTGTTCCCTCCTGAAGAAGAGTTCTGTGCAGGGTGGTGGTTTTGCAGAGGTTGAGGCTCGAATGTATGGAGGGAAGAATTTTTCCTCGCTTTGAAGCTTGTGCCAATTAAAGCTGAGCTGGTGAGGTGGCGTGGTGGAAGCTGTGCACCCTCTTCCTTTTAGCATATGAGTGAATTTTGTCTCCATATTTACTAGTGTGAAATTAAAAAAAAAAAAAAATTTGAACAGGATACAGGAACAGTAACTTTGACTTCACCTTGCACCATCTTGCAAACAAATCAGCGGCTATCGTCCTGCCCTTCCCAGAACTGGGTGTGGTGGCTGAAATAAAACATCTCGCAAAAAGAACACAGCCCTATTGTTTCAGGGCAGCAGAAAGATGACTTCTGAAGGCTGAAGTGAGGGGTTTGGTAGTTATTTTTACCGTGGGTGTCTTTTTTTGTGGATTTTATTTTTTAAAGTAGGATATTTGTGCTGGTCTTGACTCTCCGTCTCCAGTCTTTATTATTTTATTGATTATTTAAATAAAGAAATTTTACAAGGAGCCTTCAGGGCCAATCTTTGTAATGTGAAGCTCGTTTCAATGTATCTGCTCCAATTTAATTGAAGAATTCAGCGAGTGGTAGCTTAGCTTTGAAGTGTTCCCCTGCACGAAGGAGAACCTCCCTCTGCAGTTGCCTCAATACTTGCCCTCAGAGAACTGTCCATATCCTTTTTCTTCCACCTCCTCATTGTTTTACACACATGCTGATAGCTGTCTTGAATTTCATTTTTAGTTTTCAAGCTGGGATTTTTCCTTATCCATTTTATAAATGCAATGCTATGCAGAAGTCAGCCTTGTACCTTAAACCCTGTACCTAGATTTACTGTGTAACTAGGACACAGGAACAATAAGGCCTCCTGCATAGCTGGTATAATTTCTCTTGCTGAATAAACCTGTTCTTATGGTTATTTCTTTACTGGCAGCCGTCCCAGAAGGTTTCTGCCTGGATGTTCAGGCACACCTGTGTGCTGTTTTCTGACTGGTGCCCATGGATGGGGCCTGAAGAATCTCTGGTTTAAGTGTGGTGTGTATGTTCCTCTTGGAGGAACGCTGGATACTGAACAAGAGGGCTGGACTTGGCCCAAGGATGACCAGGGGAAAGCTTGAGAATTGTATTGTGGAGAAGGAAAGCCCTACTGGACTGTAAGAGAGTCCCTGGGATCTTGGAGTGTGTGTCCCAGAGAAGCCTGGATGGTGGGAACTGAGGATAAGGGGAAAACCACACGTAATAAAAGCGTGATTTATGAGTGTGACTTCTTGTTCCAAGTGACTGCGTGTGGAGACTGTTGTTCTCAGGAACACAAGGAGTGCTCTTTGTGTTTATGATGTTATTTACTCCAAGCACTAATTGACACTGAGGGTATTAGAAAGGAAGGGATTTTAAGGTGGGTTTTCCACCTGGAAACACAAGGGCAGAGAGAAGCAGGAGTTTCTTCCATTGCAAGCACCTGCTGCCATGGGGCATCGAGGTGTCTGAGCACTCAGGTCTGGCATTTCAGCAGGTCTCTTATTAATGAAGTAACACTTGATAGTGTATAGCTGCATTTTTCTTTCAACTTTTGTTTTCATTTGCAATCAGCATTGCTCGGTTAAAAGTTTTCCTTTTAAGATCTGCTGCTATGCCTTTTATATCTGATCTTTCAAACATGTTCTTATGTGGCTTTTCCATCTCCTCTATGTTTTCTGTGGAAGAAAATCTGATAAAAATGGCTGATTTTAAAAAAATATATAATTAAAGTATCCTGCTTTACTGCAAACCTGATGATAAAAATTTTAGACCATGAACATCTCCTCAGAGCAGTCATTTCAGTTTGCTTACTGTGGTGGACTAATGTTTGATCCTTCAGTCACATTTAGAAATATGAAATTACAATTTTTAAAAACTTCCTCTCTATTTCAGACTGAAGGGGCTTAGACTGCATAAAATCCGAGTAGGGTAGAGCAACATGTGCTAGTCAAATGAGGGAAATATTCAACGTCCTTCAGCTCTGATAACAAAAGGACCATAGTCTGTGGAATCCCTGATGCCAGCTGTGTTGAAAGTTGCTGACTTGGCCTGTGGCTGTTCCCTGCTCATACAGAATTACACTTTCACAGACACAGTCCGAGCTGTGTGCAGTTTTCTTTTTTTTTCCTAAAGAAAAAACAAACATATGCTTGAATATAAGCAGAGAAGTATGTCAAAGATGCAAAATAAAAAGCAGGCAACAAAGCATGTTTATTTACAAGAGTGTCTTTGTAATTTTGATTTCTGACTATGGGTTGTCTCACCTTCATTTCTTTATCCTTTTTTCCTTTTGCTCATCTTCAGAAATACTGCAGCTTTCCCTAATTCCTTGAAGAGAAATGTAATAAAATGATAGTATTTCTAAGGAATGCAGCATCACATCTGACTGTGCAGCCCTCCTCATGTTTGCTCTTCGGCTTCTTGGGCTCCGTTCTATGCAAATAATCCTCCTTCTTTAAAGGGCTTTTCCTGCGTGCTGCATATAATACAGATTGGGGAAAAAAATAGCAGCTCTGTGCTTTCTCCCTGTTGTAATAGGGAGAGGTGAGTGATGGAGAAGGGTTTCCATTTTTTCCTAACCATGGTTAAAAAGCCAGAAGAGTCTTTAGCAAGTCTAGGCTGCAAGTAGGGGGCTGCTCTTTGTGAAGATCAGTATGTTGTGCTGTGGAGGGTTTAAACAGGGCTGAGAGTCGTGGAGGTATGGATTTGATGACATCTGTAGTGGCTACTTGCAAAAAGAAGAAGCTGTGGTGATGTTCTTTAGCAAAGTTAAGTGTTTCCCCAAATATTTCCTGTTCTACAGAATCATGGCCTTCAAGTGTGATAAAATGGGAATAATCTGAAGTTGTAGAAACCCTGCGCATGTTCGATGTGATTAATTTTGGTAAGCTTGGCCTGTGGAAATCAGTACCTGTTTTACAGTGTTGTTAACACAAGAAAGCAGTCAGGAAAATGTGCTTCATTAAAAAGTGACTTTTGGCTGCAGCACAATTTTATTGGGGGCTCTTGGGATCAGTTTGCTCTGCAAAATGCATTGTACTCTAGTAGTTATTCTCCCTGGGTGAAGGAGGATGCCTGGTAGGGTTGACTGTCAAAGAGCTGTTGGGTTGAATAATTCCCTGACACATCTTCCTTACTTCAGGAGAAGCTCCCTTCTAAAGTCAAAATCATTTTCCCAGCAATAAAACTGTTAGGAGGTGCAGTGCTGCGATTTTCACTTTGCTAATGCAGCTGGGAAACCCTTTGCTTTAGAGGCAAGCTGAGAGTTTCTATTGCTAATCTGCTATATTAAGGCAAATTAGAGTTAACTGATGTGCTTCTAAATGTGGCCTGCGTGAAATGAAGTTCCTTGCAGCGTAATTTTTTTTTTTTTTTTTTTTTTTTGAATAGCACAATTTATTATTCCATAAGTAGGTAATTCCTCTTTGCTGATAACCACACGTCTGCTCTTCCCTTCTGCCGTCGTCGGAACTGCACTGTGCCTTTCAAAACGCCCGTGATTGAGTTGTAGCCCCTCGAGGGGCTGTATTTAGACTGGCTGTTAACAGATCAGCTCGTTCATGTAATTACCGAGCTCTGGCAGAGCAGCTCCTGTAGCTCAGTGCACATTATTGCTTTCCATTTGCTCTGCGAGTCGCAGGACAGCCCTTCCTGCTTGGTGAGTTTGTGCCTTTAAAAAAAAAAAAAAAATTCTGTAACTCCCAGCAGACCTTTCAATAAACATTAGCAAGTTCCTCTTATCCCTGACATAGTATGAAAATATTTTCCTGTCTGATTGTGCGTCATGACTTCACTGGCTCGCAATGGCACCTTTTGGAAGCGCCTCTCCTGCTGGGCTGCTGTGTCTTTGCAGTGACAATTCCCACCTGTGACACTCCCAGACCTCACCATTGGGAAGGATCCTAACTCCCATGGTGAAGAATCTCAGGTGAAGCCACACCTGGCTTTGCAGCAGCTCTGTTCACTTGACTGCAGGGAATACTGGAAGGTGTTGGAGCCAGGATTTTTTTCCTGAGGCTCTTCCGTTGATTTTAGTTGTGTTTGGGCATTATGGAGCGGGATGAATGAGGCAGTGCAGAGACAGGGAGAAAGGCTTTGTGGTTTTTATTAGCAACAACTGTGCAAGCAAACTTAATTTGGCATTCTGAAGCCCGCTGGTGGTGTTCCAACTTTACCCCTCAGCTGTTGCTCGCTGCATTGCAGAGGCCTCTGTAATCTAGCAATTTCTCATTGTCTCCAGCCCCTGCCATTTATAAGTGGGGATTCAGGTTGCAGAGTAGATTAAGTGAGTGTTCCCTTTTATTTTTAATTTTAATACAAGCGTGTCATCGAGTCATAGGAAAAAAATACACCTGGCACTCACTAGCCAGGGGATATGTGCTTATTAGGTGAGGTGGAAAATACCTGTATGATCTTGTCCCCTGTGGTTTTATAGGAAAGAAGCAATAATATGCACTTTGATTATCATGCTTCCTATATTTCATCTATTCTTCCACTCCCAAAACAACCAGTCTGGCTTATTATTTCTCTTCTTCCTCCTCTCTCATTTCCTTCTTCTGTAGCTCACGGTGTTTCTCATCCTGTCTCTTTTGTCTGTGTGCTTCTCTTCCTTACTGCTGCCCCACGTGCAGCTGTAGTCCATCTTGTTCATTTTTAGATTAAAGTTCTTATCCTTTTGAGAGGGATTTTTTTAAGGATATCTCTTATCTGCTTTCTTTTTTCAGGCTGTAGGAGAATTAGAAAGGTTTGCAGCAGCTGCCCTGTAGAGGCCAAGGGGACAATTTCTACCATCCCCTCACTCCAATTCCATGGTTTTCCTTTTATTTGGGAGAGTAAAAGCACAAGAGGATTTGTGGGCATCACTCACCCTACTGTTCCCTTCAAGCACTCATTTCACATCAAACCATTTTGCACAGGTTATTCCAGGTGGTTACTGACGTGCCAGCAGTGTGTTAGCATGTGAAACCATGCTCTGGGGGTCCAGAGTGCCTTTTGCCTTGCACAAAAATGGTATCCCAGAGCTATTCTATGCTGGTGGGGAGGGCTTCTCTCTTGGGAATTAAATTTTTCTCTGCCTATTGCTTGCACTGGTTGCAGTCCAGCAGCCTGTCAAAATGTCTGATTTACCCCCTCTTAGAAAAACTTGAGCAACTCTGGCACAACACTCAGCTGACGTTTTCCAGCCGACTCACAAGAAAGCAGGGAGTGGTTGGGTCAACTCTGCTCCAATAAACAAGACAACTGTTGCTTATGCTTGAAGTTCTTCCTGATTTCTGCAGTCAAATTGGCATCTCATAAATGCTGCTTCATGCTTTCCTCCTCTCCAGGCAAACGTTTGAAAACAAGGAAAGAGATGAAGGTCGGTGGATTTTTTTTTTTCCCCCTGCTTGGTAGCCTCTAATTGTAGTTCAAACAAAGCCCAGGATTACCAGCTCAAAGGAGGGAAATTTCACAAAGTACCATTTAGCAGCACACCTGGAATCTGGAGTGAAGATAAGATATGATTTACTTTTTTGGGCTACCCTATCTTGTAGCTTTTTTTTTTTTCCCCCCCTCTCATCGATTCTAAAATACAAGAGCCATGAGGAAGAGCTGTGCTAAACAATTGAAAACAACTGCCTTACTGTTCTGCTAAAGGAAAAAGAATTGCTTCACTAGACTGCCTATTCAGACTTCCACACAGCCAACGTGGAAATCCATGAGTTATCAAAAGGGGCAGTTTTGATTCCCACGATGGCATGGGACTGAAAAGCTCGTTTGAGGTTTTGTGAGGGGAAAACACATTCCTTTGCACGTGGATTGCAGTGGGCTTTCTGGGTTATTTCAGAGAGCAAATTACAAGATTCTCCTGTGGTTCTGAACTCTTCTGGTTTTCCTTACCGACGTGCCCAAGTTTTGGGATTAAGAGCAGGTTTCTGGCAGCTGTGTGCCGACAGCAAAAGTACAACCTCGTCTGCAGTCCCAGCCATCAAGCATGTCTGGCCTGTGGTGGGGGAAAAGGGACATTCCAGGAGGAGAAAAGAAGAGGACCAGCAGATTTCTTCTGCTGTTATCCAACAGTCTGGCCTCTAAGATGATAAATTCCTGCTGGGAGGATCACTCCAGGTGGAGGGTGGCTCTGCACTGTCCTCTCCCACAAGTCCACAGACGGAACAGTTGGTTGTTTATTTTGCACTGGAGTGGTTTCATCACATTCCTAAAGCAGCTTGACCTCTCAGTGCCAGCACTGTCCCAGAGAAAGGTGGTGGGTTGTTTGGTTTTTAAAGTGGTCATTTTAATTGGCTGACCTTCTTGTAAAGAAAACCTTCAGTTAAAGATTAATATCTGCATCCTTCTCTTATCGTTTTGGCGCCTGCAATAAATGTATTTCAGACTTCAAGAATTATCAGTAGAGCCGCCATGGGTACATTTTATATCACCAGGGGGTGATTGAGAACGAGGGAAATGGGTACCTCTGAGTCTCTTGTACCTTGCAGAGTAGCCAAAGCTGCAATTACTGTCGGTTAACTGTATGTTCTGTTACTTACAAAGATAAGACAGTTCACACAACAGAGTAATAGCAG
The DNA here is from genome assembly GCA_013396955.1 of Regulus satrapa. Classification (NCBI taxonomy): domain Eukaryota; kingdom Metazoa; phylum Chordata; class Aves; order Passeriformes; family Regulidae; genus Regulus; species Regulus satrapa. Next base: position 66,916 of record VWZN01019440.1, on the reverse strand, counting down.
CATTTTGTTATTTCAACTTGGCAGTATCCTAGGATAAAATAGGACATTTATTAGCATACTAATGAATTATGTACTCTTTCTGCGGTGCACCAGCAAGTAAACTGTGTGAGGAGACCCTTGTTCTTTTGTCTTTTTAGCATCACTTGGCTGGAAATCCTCCTCTAAAACAAGAGGTGCAGGGGAGGCTGAGATCTGATGTGTTTTTCTTTGCACTGGTGCTGACAGGAGAATCATTTATCTCACCTCCCAGCAGAGCTGATGGCAAGCTCTGGGGAGCAGTGCTGTGGTAACAGCGATCAGAAGTGAGATGGATGTTCTGCAGGTGCAAACAGCATTTCCTCCTTGTGCTGAACACAGCGTTATAGAAATGCACTTGTCTCTGATAGGCAGCCCAGAATTGTTTTCCTAGAGAAATGCCATGTGCATTCCCAGCTTTGCTGACACTGGGTGAAGTCCTGTGTGAGGGCCCAGGAGAGCATGTAAAGACTGACCCAAGGGCACATTTCTCCTGGTTTTGCCCCATTTAATCTTTTGTAGATACCTCATCTTATTTTAGCTTCCCATCCTCAGTCTCCCCGACTTCCCCTTTTTTCCCTCCCTTTTTATCTTTAAAACGTGTGGTTTGATTAGGAAGCTGTAATCTCTTTAGAATTCGTTTCATTTAAAAGCACATTAACCTGCAGAAGGAGCCACTGGCTTTTCCTTGTTCAATTTCCAATGAATTTCCTGTTTGTCTGGATGCTGTGTTATTCACTCAACAGTTAAGGGAGGCAATTAGGCTGCTGAAAGCTCCTTGAGATCTGCCAGGCTGGCACTCACTGCTGTGTCTCAGCCACAAAGGCTTTACCCCTTACTGGCAATGGCATCATTTGTACAGTTCTTTTTTATCTTTTGGTTCACATTTCCCATCTTCTGAATTTAGCTGCTTGTTGGTTTTTTGTTGGGTTTTTTGTTGTTTTGTTGGTTTTTTGTTTTTTTTTTTTTGGTCTGGCTCAAATTGCAGCTCAAAAGCAGTCTTTAGTATGTCTTTCCTTGCACATTTATGTAGAAAATTGCCTGTGTCCCGAGGGAGGAAGAGCAGTGGGAGAAGAGAGAACAATCTACAAATTCTTCCTTATCAAAACCCTTCAACAGAAATGGAAACTTGACTTCTTTTCTTTTTAGAGTGCACTTTAGTATAGCGTATAAACGCCAAAAACTTAATTTGTTAATCGAGAATGATGATGTAAGAGGTGAAAAATACTTGCCACTGTGTATAGCTCGTGTTTTGGGGGAATTTTTTGCCTTATCCTTGCAGGTTTTGTGTGGAGGTAGAACAGTCGTGGACTGCCTGCCTTGTTCTGCAGCCACCTGTAGCTGCTGACAGGACAAGGGAGAGTGGCTTCATGCTGAAGGAGGGTAGATTTAAATTGTGTATTAGGATTTTAATTGTGTATTAGTCTGCTAGACTTGCTGTACCTTGCATATCCCTCTGTGAAAGGAGCTGACCTTGTCTCCCTGTCCTCCTCTCTCCTTCTCTTCTTTTTCACTCTGAACTGTGCAAACATGGCTAAGAGAAGCTGCAGGGGGAAGGGGACTTCTTCCAGAGGATGTACATTGCTAGGGAACAGAGGACCTGACTCAGGGAAGGAGCCTGAGGTTTGAAAAAGCTGAGATAAAAGATCTTGGAAACCTTGGTGAGAGCTGTACCACGTGTTCAGATTTCCACAGCCAAGGTGAGCGATATTGTTGAGGGGAGGGTGAAGCTCAGCCCTGCACTGAGAACTTGCAGAGCAGCTACTGAGAAGTGTTGATTTTTGCAGAGATTTGGATATAGTAATGAGCTGCATTTTAGAGAACTCGTGTTGCAAAAAAAGGGTGATTCCGTGTCTGTGACTCCTTTACAGTTGTTTCTTGTCCTGTCAAGAGTTATTAGAAACATTTGGTTTTAACATCTTGGATTCAAGAAGACAGTATATCATTTTATCAGCACATTTCTGGAAGGGTATGTGGTTCTCCTCACATCCCTACCCTTGCTCTCCATGGCCCATAAATCCTGATTGTTCCATCAGTCACAGCAGTGTTTAGTGCTGCCTGCAGTTACTGATCGTTTTCACTGTTTCAAATTTTGCTAAAGCAGAACAGAGACATGGAATTTCTGTTGGCATTCAAACATAGTAAATAAATATACTTCTGCTCCCAAATAAAGACTGTCTCTGGAGAGAAATTTATGGTGATCTCCATGGAGTCTCTGTGCTCTTTTCCTTACCTGTCTTAATTCCTAGTTAATGTGCAGAGAGAGGCATGGTATTGGAGATGCTTAAAACATGGGATTTTTCAATTTGATTACTTTTTCCAGATTGGGTGCAATTTATGGGAATGGGAGGTAGGGAGTTGATGAGTATCTGTAGGGGTTGACTTTGAATAAATAACTTATTAATTTTTTTTTAATAATGTTTTGATCTGTGGTTTGTTTTGGGGCTTTTTTTGTTTGTTGTTTTCTTTTTTTCCCCCAAGAGAATCTTTGAATGCAGACTGTGCAAATACTTTGAGAATGATCGAAGCTATTCATGCATCATTGATTTCCTCCATTGACTCGTCCATTAGATATTTAATCTCTTCTTTTTAACAAGTGTGTATTTTTCTGTTTCAAAAGCAGCCTCCCACTGTCCCTTGCATAGTGGGAAGCATCTCCTGCTGCCTTTCTGTCATTTTTCCAGCCTTGAGGCTTGGCTTCCAAGGGCAGTTGAACACTTTGGACTTATTCTGCTTTTCGGCTGGAGCTGGAGGAGTTGGGGAACAGATTCACTCACTGCATGGCCACCCAAGCCAATTTAATCTGTCCTGCCTCAACAGTTCATGCTATGATTCTGTGCTTTTGTTGGCAGGAGCAATCTGAAACGATTCTCAGCTCTGGATACTCCCTGTCCTGTGTGCATTTTTCTGTCCCTCGTTTTTCTTGGGCCAGTTGTAAAAACGTTTTGTTAGATGCTCACTGGTGATGAGGGTTTTTTAATAGCAGCAGCTGCTGCAAAAAATTGCTGAACCGCATCTGTGTCACAGAGTTCTGTGAAACTCTTAACAATACATTCCTCTTAACCCCAAAAAAACATAAAAATGAGGGACAGTCTGCTGGTTTAGGGACTGTATTTTTGCTCTTCTGAAACAACTTGTTGAGCTGCATGCCTGAGAAACAAAGTGATTTGACTCACTGCTTATATTTAGTATCATTACCTACTGCATTAGGTTCCGTTTTCTTCCGAGCAGTAATGTTTTTTTGCTCAGGAAGGTTAACAGGGAAAACGCCCAGCAGAAAGCATTTTTGTGCTTATCAGAGGGCAAATGCGTGGAAAACATCGGGTCACTGTGCTGGGTGTCAACTAACTTGTTGGGGCTTTTTTTATTTTTTTTTTTTCTTCTTTTTTGAAGAGCCTGTAGAAGGAGCAGTATCTAAGGGTGGGGAGAGGATGTCCTTCCTTTTTGGTACAGCCTGTGAAATTAGAGGTGCTGGTGAATCCTTAGTACAAATTGTGGTCCAGAATTATGTATCCTAAATAGATGAGATCCCGATCCTAAAATATACTCTGTGACTTTACCTGCCCAAGGTGATAATTTTTCTGGTTTCGAGTATATTTGTAACTGAAACAAAATTTTTAATTGCTGGTTTTTATATGTAGTGTTAAAAATAAGTTTGGTCTTATATTTCTGTTTGGACCAAGCTTTTACTACAAATTTCTGTGATCACATGGGAAGCAAAGGAAAGATGCACAGGTTTAAAGTGCTGCTGGTGAAGCTTTAGTCTAAAGTTTAAATCTTTGAAGATTGTTTGAAAGCTTTGGCTGCCAAGAAAGCCTGGACCCAGCTCAGGAAATTGCACGATTCCTGGTGCTTCTGGAATAGGTGAGGAGCTGCAATTGACTTTTCACCAGTGAAGTGTAGAACATTCTGTTCAGTCGGTGTGTTACAGGTGAATGCCCCAAACACTGGGGAAATGGTGTTGAAAGTGGAAGAGTTTGAGCATAGCTTTGCTGGTCTGAAGCCTGTGAGCTGCCCCGCATTCTCCTTATTGCCATCTCTTCTGTTGGTGTTGGTCTGTCCCAGAAAAGCTCTTCCAAGGGTTAACAGAGCAAACTCATCTTTCTGTGTGATTTTAAACGGATCACAAATTCAAGACCATGTTTCTTTTCTTATGGGGGTGGGAGAAGCTGCAGAGCTGCTATCACATTTTCCTTTCTGAGGCATGAAGGGCTTTGATTCCACAGTGCTGCTGCTGGGTGCAGTGATGTTTTCTCTCCTTTGCTCCCAAGCAGTCTCATCCCAGGGCTTTTTGTTTTTACAACATGGAACCCCTCCATAACCAGGCTGAGGAGCCTCTGCTGCCTGAAGTAGTTGCTCTGTACATTTGTGCAGATCTGAAGTGTCCTGCAGTATCTCCTGAGATTCCCTGGGATAATCACATCACCCTGCCAGCAAACCCTGTTAATATTCACGTGGCATTTGTTTTGGTACTTGGCAGAAATGAGGGTGTTAATGTGAAGCTTTCTTTGGCTGATGGGTATTAAAAAAAAGATGTATGTTTTGTACTGTAGCAGTGATTTTATTCCACTTGAAGAATCAAATTCTGAATGTCTTTTGGTAGATGTGTGCATAAAAATACGTATTGAGGCAGTTAGCTGACATGTTGGACTACACCAGCATCTCCCTCATAAGGAGGATGAGGACCTGTTGGTGCAAGTCCAGAAAATAATCTGGAGAAGAAAAGGCTGAGCACCTCTCCTGTGAGGGAAGGCTGGAACGAGGTGATCTTTAATGTCCTTTCCAACCCAAACCCCGTCAAGTGAAGGGGAACAAAGGCAGAGGGGTGTTTGCTCAGTCCACCTCTTACGTGCCAGCAAACTTTTCCTGCTGCAATGGAAATGAAGGTTTGGAACTGTGTGCAGTTCTTCCATGAGGAAGTGTTGCTTTTCAGGCTTGGATGGTGGAATGAGAAGGAGCCCTTCACCAAAATGCCACTGGGTTTTCACACTGCTTACCCTGTGCTCCCTTGCCTCTGCAGCTGGGCTTCTCTTATGTGGAGGGTTGTTGTGAAACTTCTCCACTGTACCTGGAAAGATTCCTGTGAATTCTCTGGTTTTGAGAGCAGCTCTGTTTCTTTTTTGACTCCAACCCCTTGATCTCGCAGTTAGCCTCAAGGGATATCAAGGGATATTGTACTTTTACTTCTATAACAATTTAATTTCTTGAAAGACAAGGTGAAAAGAGGAGAGAAGAATCTGCTGTTGCCTTAGTAAGAGAGATGGACCAAGACTTCCCCCATCCATCCTCCCTCCTCTCTCCTTCCAAGGATGCTTGGGTGTGGCAGGCTTCCCTGATGGCAGCAGCGATGCAGGTTTGGGAGCTGAGCCCGTGGGCAGAGTCTGTGTGTGTCTCTCTCCCTTCACACACCGGGCAGGGCCCTGTCCAGAGCCACCCAGTTTGTCACAGTCTGCAGCGGTGTCTGTGAGCACACAGCGCTGGACACAACTGCTGTCCCTCTCCTGGGCTCTGCTTGCCCTTGCTCATCCTGACTGCCAAGTGCATGCACCTGCTGGGGAGCCAGTGGAGTTGTCAAAGAAATCATCATCTTCCTTTGGAGCATTTTGGGTCAGTGGAGCTTGACCTGTCTGCTCTCTTCTCTGTCAACAGAGGGGGGTTTTTTTGCCAGCAGTGGAGCAAATGTTAGAGCCCGCTGGATGTGTGCAAAAGGGTTTGGTGCATGCTGGTGGTGTGCTCTGTTTGCTCAGAGGTGGAGCTGCCATGAGGTAAATGCCACAAAATGGTGGGGAAAAGCCACTGGAAGCTGAAGGAGCCTGAAGCTTTGTGTGGTGAGGTGAAGATCTTCCAGAACACAAGCAGGCTGTACTTGAAACGCTGTTGGGGAGGATGTGCTTGACTCCTGCACACACACTCCTTTCTGCCAGGCTGACCTTGTTCCTGGAGAGCTGGGGGCTGGCTTGTGGGGCAGGCTGCTAGCCCAAGCCATCCGCTCTGACCCCTATACAAGCTCAGCATCCCTCCTCTGCTTCTCCACCTTGCAGCGCAGCAGCTGTAGCCTGTGGCATCTCTTCTGGGGCTTGTTTCTGCATTTGCCTCCCCCTTCTTTGCCTTCTATCCCTGGAGTGACTGGAGCTCTTCTCATGCACACTTTTTTGACCAGGCACTTGGAATGCTTTTGGGACGTTTCGTACTGGAAATCCAGGAGACCTCTCCAGAGGAGGAAGCAGCGTCTCCTGTTTGTCTTGAGTTACCCTGTCACAACAATGGCTTCAGAATCTGCCTAATTTAAAAGCTAGTTTTAATCTGATGGGAAGATGTTTGTGTATTTAAAATAGTTATTCCTTGCTGGAGCCACTCCCTTCTTTTGTCCTTCACTGCTGGACTTTTCGGCTTCACTCAGCTCATGTGCAGTGCTTGTTTACGGCCGAGATACTGGAGCATGCAGAAGGAAGTCGGTCCGTTTAATCCTGATTCAGTTCCAGGCTTCCTGTGCGTGTGCATGCACGCGTGTGTGAGTGTGTGTGTGTGTGTGTGTGTGTGTGCTCAGCCCTGCTCCTCCACTCGCTGGGCAGCCTCTGCAGGAAAAGCCACGGCGCTGGCAGAGACAAGATGCAGGTGTCTTTTTTTTACCTCTTCCACCCCGTTCGGGCCTGAGCAGGTTTAGGCAGAGCGGGTAAAAATTCCAGTATGGCAAGCCTGATGAGGAAGATGCTGATGCAGGCAAAGACATGGAGCGGTGAGTACGGGAAATGTCTTGTCTGATGGGAAAGATAACTGCTCTGGAGGGTTTAGGTGCCTGGTAGGAGAAATGTGGTAGCAGGCAGAGAGCTGTTGGGTATTGCTGTTGTTTTTGTCTTTCATCTCCAGTGTGAGATGGCAGCCTGAAAATGCCAAAACCTTTGTCCCTGGAGAAGATGGTTATCCAGGTGAATATGGGTTTAAAGTCTTTCTTAGCCTGCCCTGGGATTTCTGCCTTAGCTTGGCTCGGTAATAACAGCAGCAGTCTGTCTAACTTGGAAGTTTTGGAGGGAGTGGGGAGTTTGCAGAGGAAAGGCATCTCAGGAGCATTTAAATTGTTGTGTCGGTTTGGGCTGCACCAAAATATGTTGTTGAGAAGAAAACAACACTGGTGAGCTGTAAAAGAAACTACTTTATTGCTTAGTTACTATTCTTTTGATTTGGTGGCAAGTATCTCTCTGGATTTCAGTAAGGTGCTCTTGTGTTGCGTGGTTGCAGAAATTGTCATCAGTGGTGTTGGATATTTTGGATTTTAAAATATTCCAGTAGCAGCACCAGCCTGTGCCTGGGGTTTTTCATTTAAATTGATGGTGTTTATCCAGCTCTTAATTGTGCAGATCAGTATAATTATGGAGTGTGATTATATGCATACCCAGTGACTGTTTTTAAGAGGCTGTCTCAAATGTCAAGAATTGATTTTCTTAGCCCTGTGTCTTTCTGGTGCGAGCACCTTTCTTCGTGCTGCTGTTCTGCGAAGCAGACATCCCAAACTGCCTCAGCAGGAAACAATTTCTGCAGTGCCCTATCTGAGGGAATGACTGTTTAATAGGGCAGAAGGCTCTTCAATGACCCTGACTAATTAGGACTGATTAGGTGAGTTATCAAAGACTGAAACAGCCCTCCTGAAGCAGGACAGCTTCTTTGCTCCAGGCTGGGATAAGGATAGGAGGACACAAGCTGAGCCACATGTGCTAAAGTTTATCCAAGTGCCCATTTTATCAGGGTGTGAATTTTGATGAAAAGTCCTTCTTGGAAATTAGGACTTTTGTGTGAGTTATTGGCTGCTGCCCATCTCTCCCAGAGCTGCAGCTGAGAGCGTGGAGGGGGCAGTGTAGGCACAAGCACTTCTCTTGTGTAGAAGTTACGGACTGGATGTGCCAAGTGGTGCGTTGCCCTTTGCTGGGAAGGAGGTTTTATTGGCAAATGCTATTCCCTTTTAGCCCAAACTTACCAGTCCCTCCCTACTCACTCAGCACTTCCCAGAATCTGTGACTTTCTTTAGAAAAATGGAGATATGACTTGAAACAGAGTAGTCTCCTTGATGCGGTGTGACAAATGCTGGAAACTGGAGAGGAGATCTCCCTGATCTCTCTATAAATACCTTGGGACTTTGGGTAAGTTAACCAGTCTTTACAAAAAAAAGCTGAGTGAAAAGAAATGTCATAGAATCGTGGGATGGTTTGGTTGGAAGGGACCTTAAAGACCATCTCATTCCAACCTCCATGGCAAGGGCAGAGACACCTTCCAGTGTCCCAGGTTGTTCCAAGTCCCCCCCAACTTGACTTTAAACACTTCTGGGGAAGGGGCAGCCACAGCTTCTCTGGGCACCCTGTGCCAGGGCCTCACCACCCTCACAGGGGGGAATTTCTTCACAATATCTAATCTGTCCTCTGTCAGTGTGAAGCCATTCCCCCTTTGCCCTTGTCAAAAGTCCCTCTCCAGGTCTCTTCTAGGCCCCTTGTACTTCCTCCAGGGAAAAGGAAAATGGAATTATTCTAGTTGAAATTTCACTTAAAGAAAAAGTCTGTCTGAGAATTAGCTTGGAGGGGTTTTTAAATAGGCAAGTCCAGCAGGTATTAAGTGACTAGAGCACACGTTTACTCTGTGTACACACCTTGTGTACATTTCTTCAGAGAAGTTTTAGCCCATCCATGTTTGAAAGCACAATTCTTTGTTGAGGGAAATAAAGCCAATAGGGCAACATGTAAATAGCCTTGGCTTTGATAACATTCAACATGGTTTCAGAACCCCTGGAGAGCCGAGTTGTTTTGGTTTTTTCCCCCTTAAATCTCACTGTTTACACAGCGGGGAGGCTTGTTAAATGGGATTTTTAAATGCCTGCAGGACGTTAGGAAGTTGAGGATGCTGGGAGAATGAGGTGAAGGGAATGTGATCCTGGTACAAGCGCTCGGATGGGGTGTGTAAACACAGGCACTCATTCTGGCCCGGGGAAAGCACGTGCTTGAAGCCAGTCTGGTTTCTGCATTTGCAGGGGGTTGAGTGCTGGGACCTCGAAGCTGTGATCCCAACCTGCCCGGGTCTCCATTGCAGCCCATGGGTAAAAGGACCACCGCCCTTGGCAGTCAGATGGAAAAAGAAATGGCACGGGAAGGAAACATTACAGAGAAGCACAAAGGACACTTGGAGTATTTATTTCCCTGGGTTTATGGTATGGGGAGCAGCACAAATACAGATCTACACCATATTCTGTGTTGTCACATGTAATTTTGGCAGAAGTCTGCTGCAGAAGGCACTGATTTTGGCTTTACTGAGTCTTTGCCTGATGGCCATTCTTTATTTAGTGCTTCTCATGTAATTAAAAATAATATTTCTTAGTTGTTAGGGAGAGATTTACTTGAAGGAGATCTGAAAGTGATCATGGGTTTGTGTGGTCCAAATTTATGCATTTGATTAGCCACCAACAACTTGCAGCAGCTTTCAGGATTAATGAACTACATGAAATATCAGTCTTTAAAAGGGATTTCTAAAGGGTGACTTTTGTATAAGAACAGATGTGGTCAGATACTATTTCAGCAGGATTTATATTCCACATAGTTTGAGACAGTAGGTTTTTTTTTTATGACCCCTTTAGAATGTAATATTTTAATATAATGAAATATTTTAATGACTCCTATTAATACATAAATATGTTTAAGGTTAGTTATGGCAGAGAACATGTGAGCAGTTCATGAAGTGGTGGTGAAACTGAACATCCTAAAGTTTTGATCTTTATTTAAAACAAAAAGGTGATAAAATGTCATGGTCAAAATTGGCAAATGGCATTTTGCCAGCCTAACAAATACTGCTGCATTTACCTCTCCTCTCTTGAGATCCCTGCTACTTTTAAATACTCTTTAATTTACCTGTCTGCTGGCGTACAACTGCAGAAAAAAATGCAACCCATTCTTAGGAAGTGAAATAAGCTTGTGCCATGCCCTAGCTGAAGAGACTTTTTAGTCAACTGAAACGGTTTGTTCTTGAACATTATTGTTGGTCCTGTATAAAAACACCGACTGAATGGAAAACTCAGCACATTAAAGAGCAGCAAAGTGACAAAACCTTGAGAAGGACTGGAGCTAAGCAGTATCCTTTGTTTCCTAACGATGACACCCCTTCATCAGCACAGCTGATGCTGCCACATCACCTGGAGGCTCTGCAGGATGCCAGCGCATGCGAGAAGCTGGGAAATGAACTTTGGAGTTGTCACAGCAGAGCTCTCAAATAGCAGAAAAGTAACAGCCTTAATGGTTGCACCGCCTTTACATTCCTGTCTGTTGGCAGGTAAATAACGGTAGCACAGGGATCTCGGGTAATTTGATTTAAGCATCAGGAATATCTTCTGTCAGAGTGCTGGGGATGATATATCAGGGACCTTTACCTTTGTAGAGAGCAGTGTGGCTTTTAAGGGTGGTAACCCCTGAGCTGTCCTGTCAGGACCCATGGCTAAGGGAGTTTCAGTATGGATTTCATCACCTGAGTGCAGTGACATTTATGCTGCCCGTTCAAGTGAATATGTTATGGAACATATTTACTCAGAAAAGCATCTCATTTAATGGCAGTCTTTGAGCACAGGTGTCAGAAATATTCTAAATCTGTTTTGCTTTTAGCAGTGCTGCATTCTTCTGTCATGGAGCCATCAAAATCCTGTCTGTAGAAAGGCTTTTAGTATTTTTTTTAAAACAAACAGCAACAAAACAAGAAAGAAAATTATCTGTTTAAAAATAACATGGTTTTGCCTTGTATATTCATTGTTCTTATGAACCTCCTAGCCAGGCACAGAACGTTGTGTGCTATTTCCTCTGCAGACTGATAATTGCAGGAGGGAGAGGAAATTGAGCCATGTAAAGTAAAAAAAAAAAATATCTTAGTAAGTTCCTATTTCTGTTTGCTGGGAACTTAATATATATTTTCCTTTCTTTTTTTTTATAATAAAAACATTTTAGCTTCTTAAAAAAAAAACCCAAAAAAAACCCAAAAAAACCCCCCAAAAAACCCAAAAAGTTGGATTAGTAATAAATCACACTGGCAATAAATCGCATTGTGTCTGAAGGTACCTTATATTAAAAGTAACCTTTTTCCTGTTCTTGTGTCTCTGTATCTTCCCTTCAGTAAGGGACTGCTACTTGTATTGTTCCAGTCACTTTCCTCGTGGAGGTAAATCTGCAGTCACTCTCTGGCATGACAAAACACTAATTATTGATGTTGGAAGTATTTGGGTTCACTTGTCAGTGTATTCAATTGTTATTGTGATGAATTTTTGTAATCCTGAGGGATGTTATCAGGTAACAGTAAGAGAATTCGTTTTGAAAATGAGGTTTCCAGTTTCACTTTTAGTAGGGCCTGAGAGGAGATAACAAATTAGAGCATAGCTCAGGTAGTAGGAAGAGCGAATTTAAACTGAGTTTTGTGACTACTGAAAGTGACTCTGGGGCTGAAAGTTATAATTAGGCTAGTCAGAAAAAAAAACTGACATTGATTTCCTGATCGTGTCTGTAGATTTTAAAGTCTTAAAAATCCCCGTATGAAACTTTTGCCATGGCCAGGCCCCCTTTGGGACAGTCACAGGCAGCAGCCTCTTCTTCGAGCTAAATTCAACTTTTTCCTGAGAAAGTGCTTGAAATAACTCTTCTTGCTAAATTGCAGCTTTCTACCTGTCAGATTTCAAGAGCTCCACATCAACTGTCAAATGTGTGCGGCGAGGTAATGGCAACATCAGACCTGTCTGTGCCAGAAGCTGCTGCACTGGAATCTCCCTGCTGCTCCTTTGCTCCTTCTGGAATCTGTGGAGTTAAGCTCTTGAGATAATGAGCACATGTTTCTTCCTTCTCTCCCCTTGCCCTTCCTCTCTCTGTCTTGTTTCCCCTCTTATTTCTGGCTCGGAGTTTCTGAGCTTGAAATGCACATTTATTCACCCTTCAGTGAGACTTTGTGTGGTGTGCCACTATTCTCTTCTGTATTGCTGCGTAAATTCTGTCCCTGTAGGGTAGTTTGTGGTGATTGGCTTCAGTTATTTTACAAGGAACCCTTGCATTTAATTGTATTGCATTAAATAATAGGAAAAGAATGTGAGAGCAGTGATTTTTTCCTTCCCCCTGCCTTTTTCTGGCTTTGGTGGGATTACCCAGAAATTGCCACCTTCTGGTTCACTCACAAGTTCCCTTAGTATCTATGTATACAAAATTTAGAGGTCTTAATGATAAAAGAGCTGCAGCTTCTATTTTAATAGTCTTTCACTGCCAGCTTTAAAAAGAGAAAATGGAATATGTTTCCCAAAAATTCCAATGGTTTTAGAAGAGAATTTTTTTGCAGTATTGAACCTATTGAACTGTGATTCATTTGATAGTCTAGACTTGTGATTATAAGAAGGACTGTCAAAAATAGGCTGAAAACAGAGGTGCAGGTGGATGAACTCTCCTGTTCAATTCAGTGGTCAATCCCTGTAAATGGGAATTGAATGGATATGGACTATTCAGCTGTGAAAAGTACAGTGACTGCGACAGGAAGGCTTGTGGGATTTAATCCATTTATAAGCTGTGTTTGATAGTTTGTTGCATGGGAAGAACAGAGGCGAGTAAGTGGGAAGAGTAACTGAAAGAACCCAGTAGGGTAGAGAAGAATGAAGGACAGAAATAAACCAAATTTTTTTTTTTTTCCCAGTGAATGTGACAAAGATTCTGAATAAGAAATCGATGTGCAATCATCTCTGCATAAATCATGCACTATTTCTGGAAAATTTCTTGCAGACTTCAAATTCCACTGCAGACTGATTAGTTAACAAAGCCACTTGGAGAGGTATTTGTGTCCTCCCACCTTTGCTTACAGGTGCCTTTGATGAGCTGCTTGAAACTGTGGAATTGTAAAACCACAAGCCCCAGAGTGAAAGGTTTTAAACAGCTCAGAACAATAAAGTGCTCCTGCGAGCTCAGCTCGCAGCCAGAGCTCCTGCAGGCTACAGGAGCCCAGTGGGAGCAGTGAATTTTGGATTTGCTGGCCTTTGCCTGTGCTTCTGGGATCCAATAAACGTTGAGTTGTTGATTCTCTCTGGATTTCACAGGCTTAGTTATCCTCCTGTCAAGATGACCATTGCAGCTTTGCAAAGTCATCCTCTGCATACCTGAATCTCCCCCTAAACCACTAAGAAATGCTAAATTTGGTGTACGTCCTACCAGTTAAATGTGGTTTAGTTGCTTGGCAGGAATTGTGAATTTTTATTCACTTGATAGCAAAAGCTGTTTAATTTAGGCACAATGAAAGTTTGCAAAGTGGTTGAGATTTGGGGGGAAAGTGTTGGGAGATCTTGTACCCTGACTTGTGAGTACACACTGACTCACGGTGTTGGCTCTGGGAACAGAGCATTCCACTTCTCAGCTGCTTGGGGAACATCATCTGTGCATCATGGGGAACAAAGAAAGTAAGAAAATAGAAAAAGAGGGAGCCTATGCCTTCTGTGCATCAGAAACACGGCTTGCATCTGATCTTTAGGGATCCAGACAGGAAAGACAGACTGAAATGCAGACTCAAAGGAGAGCTTGTTGAGATAACTCTTTATATCTAAGGACTGAATAAGGGTTATTTTAGATGTCAACAACTAAATTTTTTTAAGTGTAAAAGCAACTGTGTCGTTACTGTAGGAGAGTAAATATCTGTAGCATCAGCTCTTCAAGGAATTTGGTACCAGTAATTTCTTGCTCATCTGTGAAAGTCTGAATCCAAAAGTCAGATGGCAGATGTGCAGCTTCCCACGGCAGCATTGCTGCATCTGGAAGATGAATTTATCATAGAATCCTGGAAGGTTTGGGTTGGAAGGACCTTAAAAGGCTTATCTTGTTCCACCCCCTGCTATGTGCAGGACACCTTCCACTGTCCCAGGTTCCTCCAAGCCCCGTCCAGCCTGGCCTTGGGCACTGCCAGGGATCCAGGGGCAGCCACAGCTGCTCTGGGCACCCTGTGCCAGGGCCTGGCCACTCCCACAGGGAAGGATTCCTTCCCAGCATCCAATCTAGACCTACTCTCTTTGTGCATATAGGTTCAGTGAAGTTTTATATCATACCAGCTGAGACCTAAAACTTCTTTCTAGTTTAATAATTAAATACTGAAACCCTCTTTATTGAAGCAGTTCTCTCAGTGGTCCCAGACTGTTTTGCTCACTTACTGTCCTGGCTGCTGGGCTCATCTGGTGTGAGAACTTCAGAAGTATGTTGACAGGCCAGGTAAATGCATTAACAGAGGCACTGAAAAACCCCCAAACCAAAATACAATTTATTAAACTCTCAAGGTGATTTGTTAAGGCTTATCTTGAGGATTGGATTTTTGTATTTAATTGCAGAAAAATTTATTCCTTGAGGGGTTTATATTTTAAGAAGATAAACTCAGATTTGCCCTTTTTTTTCCCTCTTGATTTCTCTACAGTTTATTCCAGAGTAATAATCAGTTTTCTTATGGCAGTTTTCTAGACAGTCACAAAGGTAAAAGAAGGACTTGATACGCTTGACAGCTTCTCAGACAGGAAAAACTTGATTTTGTTTTGGTTTCAGTTGTCCCTGAACGTGTGTTTGAACAGGGAGGTGAGTTTTGGCCCCCGTTGCTGGACATCATGCCACTTGCACGATGGTGAAACCACAGCAGCTTCTCATGGGTCTCAGTTGTGTGCCAGTCCTGAGCCACCAGCACCTTTTACTCTCAAGCTGTTTGTGCCTGGCACTCTGATTGAGGTGCAGAGGGCACAGCTCCAAAGCTGTAGCCTAATGCATGGGTTGGAAAGGAGATTTTTATGTGTGTTCCATCACTTTTCCTATTTTTCCACGCCTGGTGTGAGCAGAAGCACTACCTGGGTCCCGTGTCCCCTCCTTTCCCCTAGATCAGGGTTGCAAGTGGGGAGAGGGTTGTTCTGAGCTTTGGGGTCTTTTCCTCTCATGCTTCCTTCCTGTTTAACCATCTCTACCCCTTCTGGCTGCTGCTGGTCAGGGAAGAGACTGTTTTGCAGGAGCCTTGGCCAGTTAGGCTTTGTCCAGAGATGAGAAGTGTAGGAGGAGCTTTAGTGGCTCTAAGACCTGACCTGGGTTTTCATAGTTAAAAAAAAACCAAAACTTGGATGCATTAGTATGAAATAGAAGTAATAGAATAACCCAAATTTGGCACAGGGTTGACTTACAGGGCTGCTTCTCTGTTTGTAGCATTCCTGATGTTGGCATCGTCCTGCTCTGTCCTCACTTGCTGTGAAGTGAGGAGGGAACAGGAAGCGAGGACCTTGTGTTCATCTAAAATGGTGGTGTTGGGAATGCCAAATTCAGAGGATTTCCTGGCCTTTCTTGTTTTTCTGGAAAGAATAAAACAAAACTTTAGTAAGACAAAAAATAAAATCCTTGTCTGTCTGCCTCTTCCCTTGCCACTCCCCACCACTTCTGCCTTGTGCACCGCCAGCCTGGGGTGGAATGTTTCCAGGCTCCTTTTTGAAGATATTTATAAATAAGTTGAGGTTCCATATGTTTGTTTCTTTCCCCAAATGATTTCTTTACTGTAAGTCATTGTATTTCTGTGTAATTGATCTATGTGTGGCAACTTGCATCTAGGGAGGGAAGTCACAAATGGGTTGGGCCCGTGCTGTGCCAACTTGGAGAAAGGAAATAAAAAAATAGTTTGACAATAACCCTAGTAATGACAGCTGGGGACAGAAACTTGTTAAAAAAATACAAGCTAAAACTAACTTGCTTTGAAACAATAAGAATAAATGGGATGCATAACTGCCATGGATTAAAATAGAGCAGGGGATAGAGGGCACAGATTTCTTTCCTCTAGCCTCAGCCTGCCCAGCAAAATTTGGCTTATAAATATCCCTAAATTAAGAAGGGCAAAGGTACTTAAAGATGTATTTTTAGCAAGAAGGAAAAGCATTTCAGTGGTGTTCCTTCCCATACGTTGTGGTTATAAATCCCTTTATCTTGGTGTACTTCACAACAAACCAGGATTTCGGGTTTGGTGTCCTCGGTATGTAGATTTTTGTTTCCAAACACAAAAGGGGGGGGGGGGTTCTCCTTTTTTTTTTTTTTTACATGCTTTGGGGAAGAGAGGGAATACATGGCTGGATGTGTGCTGCAGGCAGGAATATCTGGTGGAAAGATACGAGCCACACAGCAGGACAGGGGGAGCGAATGCCCTGCCATGTCACACGTAAGGAGATTAGGTTAAGACTGCAGCCTGGACTGGACAAAAATTAGAAAGGATTATGCTGCATTAATTCACACAGGTCTAGCTTCTGTAGCACAGTGACAAAACAATATTAGTAATAGTCTAAAAATACAACCCTGGATAGAAGAACTTTCTCCTCCTCCTTTTGCCCTGTGCTCCCTCCTCCCTTCATTTCCTGCTTGGGCACCCGAAGTTGGAAACTTAAGAGCGGGTTTTGAATGGGATTTTTCTTCCTCCTCCCATGCCTTCATTTTAAAAAAATAAATTAAAAAAAAATAAAATTTGAAAATCCTGTTTCTGTAGGGGTGACTCAGTCCTGCAGTGCCTATCTGCCTTGTGTCAGGCATGGGGCTGTCTGGGGGAAGCAGAGTGTGCACATACCCAAAGCGTGAGACAAGCTTTGAAATCGCACCAAGCGCGCTCGGAGCATCCAAAGTGCCGGATCCACGCTGCGATTCCCGTAACGGGCTCCCTGTGGGGAAGTGGTCACGCTGCTCCAAAAGGGGAGAGAGGCCAAACTGCACATTCATTTGGATAATTAGGTAAACAGTAAATAGGAGAAGGTCTCTCCTCCTCAGGCGCTGTTGTTTTTTCCTAAAAGTCTATGTTTAGATTTGGCAACTAGATTTATCACAGTGATTGGTGTATTGTTTAAACGTGGTCACCCGTGTTGTGTGTTTATCTCTGCTTAACTGGATTGCTTATTTGAAGTAGAAATACCTCCAAAAATATTATTCAGGGCTCTTGAAGACTTGTGTACTCATGCCCCAGAGCACATGGTCCTTATTAGAAAATAGTTGCAATTATTCACGTTCGGTTTTGCAGCTTGAAGTCCCGAGGGATTTGTACATAAAACTGTGGGGATTTGATTACATCCTGATTTTATATCTCACTTGTCTATGAGGGTTTCATATGTGTAAAAACCCTCTTATAAGGCAGAGATTATAACGAGTTCCTAAGTGAAGCCAGACGGGTGCTGTCCTGTCTGTTGGAATGGGAATACACATGCTCATTAATTTAGTCTAACTCTTGGTGGTAGCTTGTATCTTTATAAAACCCGGAGCGCCTTTGTGTTTTATATTTAGAGTAAATATTCTGGACTGGTTGGCAGGTTGGTTTGAGACTTCAAGGTACAATTTCAAAGACACACTTTATTGTTCACAGCAGTTCCGTGTTGCTTGGTGAGGATGGAGCATGGTTTACTAACAGTGCTAGTGTAGTTAAGGTAAAAATAGCAAATATCAGCCCATTTTCCCTTTTACCGATGAAGTGAGAAAACAAAAAAAAGGCATTTCAGAAATGTCAACTGGAGAGGATTTTGCTCTAAGGAAGAGCATGCAGTTCTGGGGGGGTTGTTTATTTTGTTTTTTTCCATGGTTCTGTTAACCTTTTGGTTAAAATTTCGTATTTTGCAATGAAAATAATTGAGAACATGGTTTTTTTTAAGAGATTGCTTAAGAGTGGCTGCCTACTGAAAGTGCTGCTCGCACAGCCTTACAAGTGGGACTGTGCTCAATTTGGGAAGGATTGACCTCAGAGAGAGGCAGTTCTGGTGTTCGCACCTAATGAAACAAAACCAGTCAGTTTGGAACTTTAAACAGAAGTGATCTCTGATACCATAATAATAAATGAAAAGACACAAAAGAGATGAAGTGCTTGTACATGGCTTGCTGGAGGACAGGGATCCACGTGCAGCTGAGGGTGGCCTTGGTGGCTGGGGACCCTCCCTGGGATGCAAATCCTTTTTCACCGTGTCCCCTTCTTTGTTTCGTCCTGTGGTGAGGAAGTGTGTGCGCCTGTCACAAATTAGTTCCTCAAATAGTCTCTGAAAGAGAAATTATCTTCTTTCTCTTCCTCCCTTTTCCCTGTCCCTTCAAAAGCTGAAACTCTTCTGTATCTTTCCCCTTTGGGCAGAGACTCTTTTTGTACATCCCGAGTTCCCAGGGCAGTGCTGGGCCATCCCTTCGAGATCGTGCGGCGCGTGGCGAGCCACGTCCTACCCCGGACACCTTCCATCATTCTTTCAGTGGCAAGCACTGAGGTTCTGTCAGAGAGGGTGTGCTCCTTTCTCTCTCCTTTCTCTCTCCACGCTGCTTTGGTGCCTGCAGGTCACCTTGCTTCATGCCTTGGCTCTGTTGCCAGTGCTGGAATCTCATCCCGGCCCGGCTCGCAGCAGGTGCCTCCTCACTTGTCACTGTCCCTGACGTGTGGCTTCTGCACTCACTCAAGGCTCTTCCTGACAGACAACCTGTGGAGAGAAAACTCTGCTGGTTAGAAGGTCATTTGCATTTAAGAAATGCTCTTTTTTTTTCCTCCACCCCACCTTCCCAATCTCTTTTTTTAATTCCTTTTTTTGGTTGTTTCTTTTGCTGCTTTCTCAATGCAGTGCTATAGCACCTGGAATTTTACACAGAGCCCTTCTCCATGCTACACCTAAGTGTTTTAATTTCAGACTTTTGTCATTTTGAGATACCAGGATGTTTCATCTTTCCTCTCTGGAGTTTATATCTCCATTTTGATGAAGCTTTAATCCTAAATTCCAGCTGTCACTGACTTGTTGTCAGGTGTTGCACTTTATTTGCTGCTATTAACACAACATTCCGATGGTGCTTCAAAGATGAGCGTTAGGATAGTTCTCATGCAGCTCAAGAAATTTCCCATCCTAAATTCAGAGCCTAAAATAATTCTGGATTTGTAAATTCTTCCTTGTGTTTTGCTGTCTAGGGACGTGGCTTAGCGGTGCACTTGGCAGTTTTGGGCTCGTGGTTGGATTCAGTCTGAAAGGTCGTCACAGCAGACAGAAGAATTCTATTAGTGGTGGTGTTTAGATGATAAATGCAAGAATTTAATTATGCATGTTGCTAAAGTTCTTTATTTATATACACTGTAAGAGTACACACTCTCCAGTGATTTTGAAGAGTGTTGTCAATTAGCTGGTGGTTATCTTCTGCTGCCAGTTGGCTCTTACAGTGGGATTTCCAGTGTTTGGGAAGCTTTTAAAATATATTTACATTTTAAAATTTATTTACTAAACTTGTGGATATAAAGATAGTTTGTTCACTATAAAAAAAAGGATAAAATAAGATAATAAAAAATATAAATTATAAATAAGATAGACAAACAACAACAACAACAACAATACAGCAACTAATTAAAAATTATACAGAATTAAATTACAGACCCAGCTCCTAACATCCTCAGTGGAGAATTGGTAGGTCTTATTTTTGAAGCAGTCTGGACTGAGGATATGTTCTTTTCTAGTTACTTAAAAATAAAGGCTGGAAAGTTCAAATAAAGGCACCTGCTACTTGGGCATAATTACCAAGACCATTTTTGGGTTGTTTATCCATTAATTTGCCTATATACTATTTATCCATTGATTTGCCTATATAGTAGAACTGTATTTTCTCCCCTAGTAGTTTAGGCTGCAGTTGGTTTGATGAACACAGAGATCACATTTAGCAATAAAACGGTGTTTTGCTACTAAAACCCTTACTTTAAGATTGCAGCAGTAATGATTTTTTCCCCCACTCTCTCCACAAAAATCCCAGACACTTCAGTTGGGAATGAAGAGGGGTGATGGGAAGTTAATTTTGCCTGCTGAGAAACAAGGCTATTAAAACCCAAAATGAGCAGCTTGTGTATGATATTTCTGATGGTACTAAGCCCAACCTGTAATCATGAAGAAATGGATGTCAGACTGGGCATAAGTGCTTTTTTCTTTATGCAGTCAGAGTTTATATATTTATATAAACATGCTGGTTTATCTGTAGAGCTGCAGAAGGTGACAGTGAGGTGGGTCAGTGCAGCTCTCTTTCTGCTGTTTACCTCCAGGCCGTGTATTTATTTATTTGTACCAGTGCAGGTTCTCCAGCTCATGCATTCATTTAATTTTTCACACCAGCGCAGGTTTTCCATGTCATGCATTTATTTATTTATTTATTTATTTGCACCAGTGAAGGTTCTCCAGGTCGTTTACTTATTAATTTATTTGCACCAGTGCATGTTGCTAAAATCCTAGTCTGGCTGGGGTGGCTCTCAGCTGCGTGTGGGCTCAGCCACTGTGTGTGTGTGTGTTTGTCTGGCTGGCTCCTAAATGTACATTTTTATGGCCCTTGAAACTTGGCACCAGCCGTGTTTGGTCGTCAACAACAACAACAACAAAAGATTGCTAGTGAAATTAAAACCTGGCATCACCGTTCTAGAGGTTTATTCGCAATGTATTGAGATGGGATTTTCTTGCTAACATTTCCTGGCATCCATCCAAAGCCCAGCATCTCATAAATTTATATTATCTCTCTCTGCTTTGCTCAGCTGACAGGGCTCTAGCAGCTTCTCATGCAGATCATGAAACAGCATGGAAAAATGAAACCCGGAGACTTTCACACGGGGAGTTGGTGTCAGCAGAGGAGCGGTCGCGGTTTTGCCGGGGAATTAGAGGGCAGAAGTAACAGAATCGTGGAGTGAGGCAGGTTGGAAGGGAGCACAGAGGCTCATCTGATCCACCTTGCTGCTCCAGAGCAAAGCACAGAGCCGGGATTGCATCCTCACAGGTCTGGGAGCTCTCCAAGGAGAGACACTCCACAGCCTGGCTGCACAGTCTCTCGCAGTGCGTGGTCACTGCACGCTGAAGCAGCTCTTCCTCGCATTCGGGTGGGACTCGCGTGCCCCTTGAAGATCTTGTCAGTGCCTGCCTTCAGAAACCAGACCGTGGCAAAGGCAGAGCTGAGTCAGGCTGCCTTGCTGCAGCTGGGGCTGTAGTGACAGGTTGGGCTTGGAACCATGGGGCAGGGACAGCAGTTACAGCCTGCCTTGGCACCAAAATTTAGGGGAGGAAATTGAGATGCTCTGTGGCATTTAAACGCTCTGCTGTCACCGTTGATCTTGTTCAGAGGCACTTCAATCTCGGCATAGTGATAGTGGAAACAGCATATCTTGATTTATGTGAGCTTGCAGTGTGGTCACTGCAGGGCTTGGCCAGCTCCAGGCTTGTGAGAGGCACACAAGAGCACTCAGGAGCTCCAGCTTGAGCCCAGTAAAGGATCTCTGTCTTCCAGCCACATTAATTCCAAAGCTTACTCTTCCGGTCACTCTTACCCCAAATTCAACAATTTCTAAGATGCTGCTTCATTAGTCCTCGGTGTAACTTCTAAACGTTAATTAACACTAAATATTAAGAGGTCGAGTAAGTCAGGTGCACTGGTCTGCCCTGAGCTGAGGAAAAGTCATATCCACCTGCAGGAAATGTTGCAGGGGGAAACAGATGCATCTTGGTGATAGGAGATGGGAAGGGGATGTTAGGTCATTAATTACTTAGCCTTGCATAAACAAAACCTAATATTTTGAAAAGTCTCTAATTTAAAGGGAAGGAAAAATCTTTCATCTTTTGTGCTATTTAACTATATGTCAAGTTGGGTCAATTGGAAAACTTTTGTGTTCATTCCTGCCTTATATATTGATTATTCCTCCACGAACTGTTCCAGTGCACTGAGCTTTGGGCTAGTTTCGAATGGGAAAAGAGCTAAGGGGAGCTAGACTGCTAAATCCAGGATCCCTGACCCTCTGTATTCCTTCTGGTTTCTCTGGGGAGGACACAGAGTGCAATTTGATTTACTTTCCCACAGGTTAAAGCTCATTTGATGGCTGGTTGTTGGAGACTTCAGCTGGGATCTTTTCAGAAGCGGTATTTGCTTAGCCTGCTGATTTTTTTTCAATTAAAAGAGAAGACTTGGTTGAAACCAAGTGTGGTGAATAAATGTTCAGGATTTATCGTGGATGTTGGTGGCTGTGTGGCATTTTGGGTTTGTTTTTTTCCTCTTTTCATCTCTCCCCTTTTTCCCTCTATGTCTTGGTAAGAAAGGAGAAGCCGGTGAGTTTATTTGGTCCGAAACTAATTTAGAATGGAGCAGTTCTGTCATGGGAGATTGCAGTTTATCCTTTTTTACAATATAAGCTATGAACTCGAATTTTACACGTTGTAGTGCCTTTACTCAAGCACTAGACAGCTTCCAGAGAGCAAGCAGGCATTAAACATTAATTTGTAACATCAGAGCCAGGTTCTCCTCCTTCCAGCTGCTTGGCAATGGTACACTTGAGGTTTTCTGTGCTATTGCTTTTTTACTCTTTTAATTGGCTGGCAGTATTTATTAAGCAACATCCTCTGAGAAATTGCTGAAGCTCCATGTAGCAGAGCTGGGTAGTTTTTCTGGAGAGCTGAATGGTGGAGAGCAGAATTACCACACAGGAGGCCCTTGGCAAAGATTTATCTTCATATGCTCGGTGCACATGTAAAGCTGCTTGTGTATATTTTCTGTGAAATGTTATAAAGTTAAGAAAGATTGTTTTCCCAATACAATCTTAAAGCTGAAATACAGTTAGATTCCAACATAGCAAATCTGCATTTTGTGCATAAATTACTTCAGTATCTAGGAGTAGTGAAATATAATGCTGTTAAACATGTCAAATGTGATGATTAAGTGACTGGATTGTTAGGAAGAAAGTAGTAATTTTCTGAAAAGCTAAATGAATGATTTGGCACAATGAACTGCAAACACTACCCAAAAAAAAAGAAAACTGAGGAAAATTTGCTAGTGGGGGATCACATTTGTAGGCAGTTGGTATTAAAAACAAGAGTGAAAATATTTCAGATTTTCTCAACTTAATTGACAAACTTGTTTCCTGCCCTGACATTATTTTACCTGCTGACAGCTGCGTGGGTGGCTCAGTACGGCTGGGGATCTCACATCACTAATACAGTGGCACTCTCTCTGCTCTAAGCTGATTTCTTTGTGATATTGAGACTGTGAAATGCTTCCCAGGATAAACTGCTGCTCTGGGAGGACTGGACTGGAGCCTGAGTCTGAACCAGACTGCGGATCAAGGGGAGAGTTCTGCCTCCTGCCTCACTCGCCTGCATGTTCTGTGGACACAGGAAATGCTGGAGCCACTTGAGACCAATTGTAAGGCAGCGGCATTGAATTAGTGCAGACAGAGGGGTTTTTGAACATCATCAAAAATGTTGCTGCTGATGATGTGTGTAAGGAAGGGAGAGATCAGTTTGTCTCAAAGCCCAGGCTACAGTTTTTGAGTTATCTATTTACAAGAGTTGTCTTATTGGTAGACTAAGCAAACTTGTCTATCAGTGTTTTTATGTTAATAAACATGTAAACCTTGTCTGCCTTTTTAGGAGCACTTGGAGAAAGGCCCTTTTACCCTCTCTAGAGTACACTGTGAAACCTCAGCTAGGCCAAGCTTTGATCACAAAATGTGTTCTGAGCAGTGGTAACACGAACTAAAAAGTGAAATCCGAAGTTTAAAAAAAGTAAAAAGCCTTCTCAATATTATTCAAACTTAAACCAAACTGCGGCTTTGATGTTCTTGGGCTTCACGTGGAGTGCTTATTGAAGCCTTTCTCTGTATTGTTAGGTCTGTACAGAGCTGTGGTCCAACCCCTGGCCACACCAGTAAAAATAGTTTTGAGGAGCGGTTAACCCATAGCTGGTTTTTTGCGCGTTGCTTGGTGCTGTAACTTGAGCCGGGGTTAATCTTTCAGCGCATTCCCTTGCTGCAATGGGTGGTCCGTGTGAGTGATCAGTGCAACACCGGCTCTATTTGGAAGGGGATGGAGGGATCTTTCCCTACAGCCAGGTGTCCGCGGGATGGGGGTGAAAAGGGAGGGGAGAATCCTGGTGATCATCTCTGTCCTCATGCAGAGTCTGGTGTTTTGCCGAAAGTTCTCTCCTGCCCAGAGTGCTGTTGTGCTAAATCCCTGCCTTGGTGCAGCTGGGGTTGTGTTGTCCGAGCTGAGTCATCCCTCGGGGGGTACCAAGTGCTCCAATAAGGGCAGGTAAGGGCTCTCCAAGAGCTGTTTCAGGAGCGTGTGGTCCGTGTGGGTGCCCAGCTTGGCAGAGATCAGCAGGAGTTACAAAGCACACTTAGAAATCCACAGCAAGCAAGCCCAGGAGAGCCTCCCCTCCTGCACAATCTGTATTTTCTGTCCTCTCCTGCCTTTCTGTGCTCCCAACCCAAAAGGAGACGTCGATGTGTTAGTGGGAACTTGTGCAAACACAGCTCGCAGAGCTGACCAGAAACCTGCCTCACATTCTCAGCTTTCCCTGCTGATTATGGCTCGTGCCCCTGGAGCAAGGCACACCATCAGCCATCGGATTTATTCGTACTCCTCAAGTCCCACAAAGCCTGCTTTAGCAGCCTGCCTGATTCAAAGCAGTTTGCCAAAGCATTGCTGCCACACGAGCAGCAAAAGGCTCAACAAGGAGAAGGAGGACCCGTTGCTGGAAGGGGCAGGGGACCCATTAATAGCAGACCCAGTTAAAACTGGGGCTCTCAATGCTTCTGTGTTTGCCTCAGTCTTGAAAACATGGAAACCCAGGCCTCTGTGCTTGGTGGAGGGGATCAAGGAGGAGGAAAGCTACCAGCAACAGATGAGGGTCAAGCCAGGAGTAACTTTAAAGAACCTGTGTGAGTCCATGGGCTGCAGCCAAAGGTGATCAGCAACCCCTGGGATCAAGAAGCAGAAGACAAAAAAAGCCAGCTAGCTTTTTTTTCTACTACAGCCTGTGTCTCATTTTCACCGTCTCTCTGTGTTCACTGCTTGTGCTTCTTTGAAACTTCATTGCTCTGGATGGAAATTGTAGCAGAGTTGTGGTATAGGTACATTTTGTGATTCTAGACTTAGGTTCTGAGCAGCGTGATGTTGACAAAGCACAGGAGGCAGGCCATCATTATTTGATGCAGAAATTGTATTGCAGTGTCAGAGCTGGTTTTGTTTCTGGAGTTATTATTTGTTGTGACTTCTTAAACATGGCCGTTTTTAGATCGTTGCTTCTGTTGTTTGTAATTGAAAAGTCTAACTTGCTACTGAGTAGAGAAATTATTTTTTGATTTGAAGGAGGTTTTAGGATAACTCCCTCTCCGTTCTAGGGATCAGGGATACTCTTTCCCATATATACACATAAGTGAGGAAGTTTTTTTTCCTGCAGCTGTCAGGAATGTACTTTGGCTGATGAATGTAGCCTAGCTTAAAGGCAGGATCCCACAGTGGGTCAGTTAAGCTTTATTGGTCTGCCAGACCAGATTATCATTTTATTTAACCAGAGGAGTAGTTTTCATTGTTACTTTATTGCCAAGGGTGTGTCAGCATTTCCATTATAAACCCCCTATTTTCAGGGATTTGAGTAGACTTGAGATTTAAGTGTTCTGGTCTAAAACTTGGCAAGCGTGTTCTTCGTTCACCAGCAGATATTTTTTTTTTTATGAGATTTTAGACCGGTCAGCTGTTTCTTAAATTGTAGTGAAGGCAAGAGTTTTTTATCCTCTTGGTTAAACAGATAGGACTATTTTTTCCATCCCATTTATTGCAGCTAGATGCATGAAAAATAATCCCCTGTTCTGCTGTTTAAAAAGGGAAGAAAGGGGGAGGAGAAAAAGGACTATCTTCCTGCTGCCCTGTTCTGTTTGCCATGCCTCAAACCCTTCCCTTTGGTGTGTGTTTGGTGAAGTCCCACCCACCCTCTGTCCCTTCTCTCCTCCTCTTTACTTATTTCCCTTCAGTGTATTTACACTCTCACTGCATTGAGTTGCAGGGTTTGTTCTCCTTCCTCCATTCCTCCTCTTTGCTTTCCTGTCTCGTGCTTCCAGCACTCGATTCTGATGAACATGCCTGTATTACCTTTCTCTAAAAGGCAGCTCTGAGGTATTCTTAAGTGATACATCATGCCTGTGGTAAATAGAAACTTTATACTTAAATATATATAGTAATATACTTTGCTACTTAACGTGAAGAACACGTGCATGACTCTTGGTTGAGTGCTGCAATTTTTCGATGCTTTTCTGAGACGTTGCTGTGTCTCTAGAGCAAAGTGTTTTCTCATTCCTTTTTTTTTTCTTTCTAACCGAATCTTTA
Source organism: Regulus satrapa (assembly GCA_013396955.1). Classification (NCBI taxonomy): domain Eukaryota; kingdom Metazoa; phylum Chordata; class Aves; order Passeriformes; family Regulidae; genus Regulus; species Regulus satrapa. The sequence continues at coordinate 40,776 of VWZN01019440.1, read as the reverse complement.
ATGTAAACTGCAAAAAGCGAAGTGTGATCGGCACAGAACAGCACTGTGGGTTTTCATTGCTGGGCTCTTTTAGTCATTTCCTGAGAGCTTGGTGCAGAAATGTGGCAGCCCAGGAAGCGACAGCGAGCTCAGCAAGTCTTCGTGTGCTGTTAGAAGTTGATGTGCTGCAGGTGAGGGCACGTCCTCCTTGTGGACATGTAGGAATTCCTGCTTCTGGGATTGGTGCTCAAGGCCTTCAGGAGGAGCCGCTGCTGTTTTGCAGTTCACAGCCATGAACAAAGTAACTGGGGATGGAAAACGGTGAGTGAGGAACTACAGCTACGTGACCACTGAGCAGCAAGGAGTCTAGCTGAGGCCCCAGAATCCAAAGGGTGGAAAATGAGCGCTTTCAAAAAGCATCACATCCTTTCTCCCAGGACCTTCAGAAGATCTCTCTCGGAGCAAGACGCCGGCGCGGCTGCCTTGAGGGACTATCATTGGTACTACCGAATGAAAAGCAAGAAGTTGAGTAAACAGATGAGTTTGGACTCAGAGAAACCTCTCGGACCGTACAGGTGGCAAACACATCCTTGGCCTCTCTGGAGGCTAAGCAAGAGAGAGGGCTCCTCTGACTTGAAAGGGGAATGCAATGACCCGAGTCTTGCCCGAAGTTCTGTGTGCGCAGATGCTGCCAGCGCTGACAGACTCCACCAAGAGCCCCCTGGGCCTGTCCTCCCGCCAAGGACTGGGCCGCTGCGGGTCCCCTTCGGCCGCTCGCTGTCGGAGCCCGCGCCGCCCGTCGGGAGCAGCAGTGGCCAGCCCTTCCTGCTGGACACCCAGCAGCAGGCCTACTTCGGCCGGGCCGTCTTCTCCTCTCTCTCAAGTGGCTTTTCAAAGATTAGGAGTCGAAAAGGGGACCCTGGCAGCGAGGTCGTGACTGAAGGGAAGACAGAGGACGGTCAAATTGTTTTCAGTGCAGGTAATGAGCTCTCTTTAGTTTTGTTCTGCTTCTGTTTTTGGAGCAGGTGAGGGCGGCGAGACACACGATAGCTGTTTAAATGTAACTTGTCTGTATTGACACGACAGTGATGCTCTGATGGTCTGTCTTAATTTTTAAAGAGCAACTGAAAAAAAAAAAAAGGTTCTTTCCTGATGAGGAAGTGGTATGAGATGTTTTTGGTGCTTTAAAACTTGGAGGTCCCTTTAAAGCAAGCATCCCCTGGTGGAAGCAGTAGCATTTCCTTCTCAAGTGTGTGATATATGCAGTCCCACAGGCACAGTATCCTCAGTGGTGTTGTGCTGCCCTGATTGAGATATCAAGCCTGCTCCTGTCAGTGAAGTACCAGGGAGAGAGAGAAATTAAGCTCTTTTAAACAGACTTCCAGACAGGGGAATGGATCTGGTTCCTCATACCAGATTCTCCATTTCACAATCAAGCCGCTGGATTGGTGTCTGCTCTCTGGTAGATGCCAAGGACAGCCGTGTTGCAAGGGTTTAGCCAGCTGGGATTGAGGTCAGCAAGATGCCAGTCTGAGATTTCATTAAATCTACCCTGCTGATAACAACATTCTTAAGGCAGGGTGGGAAAAAAGAGCAGGGGGGAAAAGAGGGATAAACTTGCCTTTTTTCTCAGGCTTTTCTGAAACTTTCTAGTGGGCTACCCAGCTTGAACCCAGTAACTGATGATGCCTGGAAAAAAAATCCACAAAGTTTAAATTTGTAATAAAACCAAAAATAAACTTTCCTCTTCCCCAAAACCTCAGCACTTTGCAGAGTCCTCCATATTATCATATTAAAAACCTGATAACATCTGGATACAGTTGAGGCTGCTGGACAAGTCATCAGTATTCAAAAAAATTCAGTTGTAGTAGTGAAAGAAGAATATACTATGTCTGCAGGGGTGTTCAGTCTTTCAGTCCCAGTGGAATGTCTCTGACAGGTTTGTGTTTGCTATAGGAAGCTGTCACGTTGCTTTAAAACAAAAACGAATGACCAAATAGAAGAAATAACTAAGAAGGACTGTATCTGTTCAAGCCTATTTATTTAGTCACTGATTAGTTTCTCCATGACCTTTTTCAAATAGAAATTTGGCTTGATGATGCTTAATAAATTGTATGGAACACATGAAGGGGAAAAGAAAGTAACTGAACTAACTTCTTTTTCTTTTCTGTTGAAGTCTTTTCATTAAGGGGTTAGCTGGGTTTTTTCTCTGCTCTGTATTTATTCAGATTAGGAACCAAGGTTTCCACTACAGGTTCTCACTGTGGTTGGGACATTCTGGGAAGGTTTTATGTGATACGAGCATTTTGGATCAAACTGCCACAGTACACGAAGGGCTGAGCATCCTTCTTTCCTCTCTCCTGGTGCTCTGTGATACCAAGTGGTTCTCTCATAATTCACAAGTATTGCCAGTCTTTGTGTTATTGGGATGCTTTGCTTTTTAGTAGCATGTAAAGTAAACAAAGGAAAAGGATTATTTGTGAGAAGGCACCACTTGGTAAATATTTTGTGCCAGTTATGGGACAGTGACGGAGCCTTTTGGCTCTTTTTGTGGTGGGCCAGACTTCTGTCTGAGCCTGCCAAAACTGGTTTTGCAAAGGGAGTCACAATTCAGGAACTGAGAGAAAAACAATGTGTCTCTAGATTAAAAGTCAAACTCTCTCTCGGGAGGAAATTGTAACTGAGAAGGTGTTTTGGGGAAATAAGTTTGATGAAGTCACCCATAAAATCACTTGCAACAGCCAGGTCCTGCTTTGGGCCACTTCACAGGAAAGCAGAGCTTTTGCTGGGATGGACAAATGCCTCCGTGGGGTTTCCTTTCACCCTTTGCCATCACATACATTCAATCTCTGATCCCTCAAGTGGATGAAAGCTTGTGTTTAACAGAACTAGTTCACCCTCTAAGAGGTGCAGCTGTGTGGGATATGCACTCAGAGGACAACTAATTGCTCTCCACTGGTTTTATTTTTCCTTGAAGAAGTGCTGCCTGTGCCATAATTAGCTGGAGCTGCTGGGCAGAGGCTCCTGTGCAAGACTGTAGGCTGAGACCTGCTAAAACAGTGGTAAAACTTGTGAGCTCCTGGGGTTTAGAGCTGAGGTCTGAGGGAGGTGACTTGAAGATAAATGGGGTGAGAGAAATGTACACCTGTCATAGAGAAGGTGTACAGTCTAGATGCTCAGAAGGGATCAGGTCTGGTGTGCTTCCAAAAAGATCACATGACTTTAATTCTGTGGTGGTCACTGAATTGTCCACTGACTGTTTTCGTGCTTGGAGGGGCAGAGGGTGTCTTTCCATGCCTATAGTCCTGTTTACTGTTCAAGGAAAAATCCAAGAAAATGGATGTTTTCCTCTCCTCAAGAAGCAGAACTTGGTAATCCTCATGCAGCTGAGATCTGTGGTAAAAGTGCTCAGGCACTCAAACTAACCACAGGATGGTGTGAGACATGGGGTTTCTCCAAAGCATGCAAACAGCTTTACACGGAAAAAGCTTGATCAAAAGTCCCCCAGGAAATGTCTGTTTGGACAGAAATTCTTGTCACAATGACTGAAACCCAAGAGACTTTTTTGTGTTGTGAAATGCACAGTGGGAGAGGCACGCTTTGGACTTGAACCAGGAGAAGCCAGGGGTGCCCGTTCTGCCTCTTCTGTCCACAGAGCCAAGTCCTCTACTTCCATAACCTCTCTCAATTAAAAGTATTTCCACTTTCCTCTGAGATACTTGGAGATTATCAACTTTTTTAAAAGTTTGCCTTCCTTCCGATGCTTGCCTGGCCTCTTGTGTTTTGCTTCATCTCTGTGCCAGAATGGCAGAATGGTTCCCTTCTTCAGGAAATGCTTAACTCCCAAAAGAGGACCAGTTGTTTTTATGGCAGCTTGAAGAGGGAAGTAGGATTTAAAAAGAAAAGAAAAAAAACAAGATCTGGATAAATATTTTCCAGTTGGTCTCACGGTCTAGGAAGCATGTTCAGACACTGTTTCATTGGTTCTTGGCTGTGCAAATCCCTCCTGGATGGACTCACTCATCCTCTGAGGCGATGAAAGGATGCTGAACCCCGGGAGAGCTGCATCCTTTGGCTCTGCCCAGAGCCTTGGCTGGATGCACAGCCTCCCCGAAGTGCATGGCAGGCTTTCTGCATCCCACTGCAGCCTGGGATTGGGGAGGAAGGGCACAGATGGAGGGGACAAGCAGCAGGAACAGCTGAGCTCTTTCCTGGTGTGCTGCCCGTGTGTTCCCAGGAGCAGCCTGGGCTGGGTTGGGGTGTGAATGAAATGCTTTTGGTGCAAATCTGCTGATTTCTAACCACTCCTAGGGTGTTTGGAACCAGCATTTCCACTGGCATGTGCAAAGCCTGAAGGTAAAAGCTCTTATACTATTATTATTATTATTATTATTATTATTATTATTATTATTATTATTATTATTATTATTATTATTATTATGTACTTAAGAAATCTAAGAACATATTAATATGTTAGCATGAGGAAGGAGAAGTGTCATTCTGATAAACTTCTTGATTGAGAACACACCATGATAAGGGTAGGAAGAAGATAAAGAAGGAGCTGTGCAGACAAAGCCCTGGATCCCAGGGCTGTGGGTGAGCAGCTGCACCTGTTCTTATTATTTCTGAGTATTGCCAGTGACCCTTTCACACTCTTGAGAATGGGTTTGTGAGAGGGTTCTCAGATAACATTTATTTCACTGTTGCTTATCTAGATCTCAGGGCGGTGTGTGTTTAATTGTAGACTGATGACAAAATAATCCTTCAGTAGAATGCCTTACTTTTATATCTTCCCTGGGTATCTCTGCTTTGGTTTGAGGGGGTGAGGGTAAACACTGGTTTCTTTTATGTAGTGTGTGTTTAGTTTTCACAATCGCTCTCTTGTTAATGTTTTTATAAGACAATTCTTCGGAATTCCTTCCTTCTCTTTTGTCACCTGGCTAGAGATACGTTTCTTCAGTCTTTTTAATTTTGATTTCAAGCTTTCATTCATTTTATAGAGGATTTCTTGTGCTCTGAGTGAGAGAATATTTGATGTCCTTGCTTTTCCAGAATTGCTTGGGGTTTTTCTATAATTCACTAAAGTAAATGAACTCTATGCTCTTTTTAAGATCTTTACACTGTAAATTTAATCTCTTACATATTTCCATATAAACTTATCTAGAGATTTGTATTTTCCCATTTATAACACAAAACCAAGGCAGTTCCCTGTTCAGTTTCTTTCAGCAATTCCCAAAGTACAAAGCTATTTCTTCCTGAGTAGGAATTTAGTATTTATTACTCATTGGAGCAGCTTTTCTGTATTCATGTTTTTAAAACCACTTGTTCATTTTAGAAGCCCTTCTACTGACTCATGTTCCTCCACTCCCAAATCTCTTTTGCTCTTAAGTAGTTTATTTTTGGTGGGGTTTTTATTAAGTAAGTTTTACACAATTGAACTTATTCATGTGTTCATTTAAGTGCTGTGCAAATGCCTTGTGCTATGAAACCCGATGTTGTTGCTGAAAGGTGCAGTCTTAATGTTCAAACTCCTTCATTTTTAATTATCAGAGCAGATTCGAGATAGCTGCTTGTACAAAATCCCTCGTTGCATTAAACTGGAGTTTTGTGTACTTATAAATATGAAAAAAGCACATTGCTGCCCATTTTATCTCTCCTTTTTAAACTGTAGTGTGGTCTCGTGGTAGTAAATGTTGTGTTGACGTGGTATATTTGAAATTACAGGGGTCTGGGGATGCACAGGGAGCATTTCTGGCGTTTGACAGCTTTAAGTATCACTTAAACATCCCTCCCCACTACTTCCTTCTGCCTGGTTCATCCCAGGCATCGTAACCTTTAATGTGGGCTATAGGCTAATACTATACAGCTGCATATTTATGAACACAGCCCAAGATAATTATCCATAATATCTGAAGCCAATAAAATTGTCCTTATCTGATTTCAATCCCACTTAACGGACAGTGCCTCTATGCAAGTAGCTGCAGTCATTTCAGCACTGACTGGTGATTTTCATGGATTTAATCCCCCAGACCGCTTTGTCAGAACCCAAAAATTCACATTCAGCGGGATGAATGAGGATGTTTATATTTGTAAGAGCTATTTTCTGACTCATGAAATCATGGCGAGTGACTGGCAGGCTGTTATGTCCCAGGTTGTTTTTTTGCCATTTTTTGTGGTCGGTATCCGTGGGACTGTCGGGATGTTGTACTTTATGCTGCTCGTGCAGAGGAGTCTGACAGCTGGTACATGCAGGGCTATTATCTGTGATTACCTTGATCATGAGAAATTATTGCATGGGAATTATCTGAGGAGAGGGTAATCGTGTCCTGGAGACTTCTTGTCTGCTGTGTTTTCTTAGCAGGGAGAGAAGGGTTTGAAGAGATGCAGCTTTTCCTAGAGGCAGCCCAAGAGTGGAAGTGTGGAGATTAGGAGGAAGGGCTCCCGGTGAAGTAAAGTTTTGGTGGGAGAAGCTTTCCCTTTGATAACAGGCCAGACAGGGTCGAAAAGAGGTGGCTGGAGGAGGAAAAACAGTCTTTGTTTCCAAAGGAGAAGCTGTGTCTGGAGCAGGCGGATTTGGAGTCTTGGACAAAGCTCTGTGTTCCAGCTGTGGAGTCTCCAGAAAGAGAAACTTTGGCTGCGAGACCCAGCGGGGAAGGATGTCCCGGAGGGCAGCGGGAGCCGCTCGCAGCCCAGGGCTGTCTGCGGGATGTCAGCACCTGCCCCACAGCCCAGGAGGGGCCCAGACTGGTCCTTGCCAATCCCCTCGAGGGGTCAGCAAGCCCAGGCTTGGGAAGTGTGAAAGGAACTGTGTTAGACTCTTCTCAAAATTCTGTGTTCTTCTTAGAGACAGGCCTAAATCGCAGCTGCCAGAGGGCACAGAAAGGGGAAGCGTAGCCAGCGGTTCAGTTCCCGCTAAGCTTATTTGACACTGGAAAGGGGAGCCTTAACTCTTCCTGACACACGTACATTTGGGGCCTGCAGTGAGAGGGTAACTTCTGCCGTGGTAACATTTTCTTCAGGCAGAGCTCCCTGGTTTGCATTTCCACAAATGCTGCCCGTAATGGAACTTGGCGCGAGATGAAAATTGTCTGCGTGCTTACAAAACGAGCGCTTCCTAGGCACATTGACCCTTTTCTCCTTAAAATAACAAACCCGGAGGAAAGTATTTGGGGTTTAGGCCTTTGGGTTTTCTCCAAATAACGAATGGTGCAGCTTTGCAGTGCTAACAGTGTGCGATTTAAGACTCAAAGCAATGGCATTTTAGAAGTAAACATGTGCGAGATTATCTCTGTGCACTTATTTATCCCATTACTTTGCTATAGAGTTACTCGATTGCTTGCTTTAACTAATTAACTCGTATTATCATTTAGCCTTATGCTTTCTGTGGTGATACTTTCTCTGCGGTAGTTACTCAAGAGACTCTTTAGATTCTTCTGAAATAAATACTTCATAATCCTGTAAAACATCACTCGTTTAAAGAAAGCTGTTTATGTAAACAATAGGCTAATGCATGAAACTCTTGACATGTTAGCATCAAAACCAACTGTCCCCCAAGTGGTTTTGTTCTTACTCTGAGGAAAGCTGAAGCTCGACATCTGGTCTTCTGTGGGCGAGAGAGCTTTTTACAAGTTACGGGACCGCTTGTTCAAATGAAGTTAAAAAATATTTCCTGCAGAGAAGGTGACAGAAAAAAATTTACCGAAATAGCTTCTTAAAGAAGCTCGTGTTTTAGAGGGCAGGCATTCTCTGTCTTTGTGCCTTATGGGGAATAAGCTGGTCATTTTAATCCGTGCATTTGGTTGAGAAGATCCTTCTCAAAACATGGGAATTTAATAAGGACATGTAGCGATAGGATTAGCAGTTATGGTTTTAGACTGAAAGGGGGCAGGTTTCCATATTCAGAAGAGATTTTTCCCTGTGAGGGTAGTGAGGATCTGGCACAGGGTGCCCAGAGAAGCTGTGGCTGCCTCGTCCCTCAAAGCATCCATGGCCACATCAGACGGGGCTTGGAGCAGGCTGGTCTAGTCAAAGGTGTCCCTTGGCAGGGCCAGGAACAAAATTATCCTTAAGGTCCCTTCCAATCCAAACCATTCTGGGATTCTATGGTTCTGTGAAAAAACACCTGCCTGGAAACTGCTGCAGAGAGGAGCCAGATAAGTGACAGTGATGTGTGAAGAGTGAGCAAATGCAGTCAAATGCATTTATTTGTGTCAGCTGTCACCATACGTGGCTATTGATGCTCCTTATAGGTTTGAGACTTAGGGGATCAGAGTGACGTTGTTTTTTGAGGTTTGAATTCTAGTCTTGAGATTCGTTAGTCGTGCAAAGATCTCTGATTCTTTTTGTCCTTCCTTGCCACAGACAAATCCCTCTTTCTAAAAGGTGCAAGAAAGTACAGTGTCAAGTCCAATGGCAAGTTGTAAGCAGACCTGCTTACTCATTTTCTGTCTGACTTCAGCTGCTTTCGCATCTTTTATAGGTATTGAAGAGCTTTCCTGTATCCCATATTCTGACTACTCCAAAGTAAAATCTTCTGAGACTATCAGGTATTTCTGTGATGATAATATGGTCAGAGTTTTTAGCTGCATCTCACTCCTCCTAAGACGAGTTGCTGTTGATTTTCTTCTACTTACACCTATGAATTTACAACCCATTTTCATTTTACAAAAAAGTAACCCTTTTGATGTAGATACTTTTAAAAGCAATTTTCCTCTAACAGTCATTTAGTGACACAGATGCTTTGGCAGGCAGGTTTGGCAGGTTTTGAGAAAATACTACAAAAACTCTGCCGAACTTCAAACTCCTGCAGCGTGTCTCCATCTCCCTTCTCTCCCCCATTAGCTCTGGCTGCACTCACAAACAAGAAGAGGCTTTGTTGGCAGCACAGATCCAGGCAGTGCCAGTGAAGGGAAGAAGGTGAACGCGCAGATCAAACAGCTCCCAGTTGCCTTCAGTTATCTCCACTCACGCAATGCTTTTTTTAACATTACCGATGGGGTATGTTGGCTGTGTCCTGTATAAATAGCCTCTCTCAGTAACCACTTCCCCTGGCAGCTTTGTGAAGCAGTGAATCCTTGCATGCCTGATGTACTGCGGTGCTGCTTTTGCAGGCTGGGCTGGCTGAGTGTGCGGCGCTCAGGATTCTGGCTGCACTCTGAAATATTTGTAGGTTTCCTGTCATATCAGCTCCTCCTGTAGCTGATAAAACGAGTGTGGTTCACTGATGGTTTGTATAACAGCCCGTTCCTTTACTGAGACAGTACTTGAATTATACTGAGACTTTCTTACAGAAATCGGGATGAAGTTTTGAAAAGGAGTGGGGAAGGAAGGCAGAAGCGTTCAGTCTGTTGTGGCAGAGACAAATCATTGTCTCCATGTTGGTCTTCATTATTTCCGACTCTGACTTCCACCCCCACTTGCATGTGCAGCTCACATGAGAATTTGGCTCTTCTTTATGATAAGTGTTACGGCTGACCCGTGGTGGTGAAAGCCTTTTGGTCCAGAAGAGCTGCTTGACAGCACAGGGCATCTAGGAGAGTGTCAAGTACCCTGGCAGGATGGCAGGTGAGGCCCTTGTGCCTTGGTGGGGTGAGGCATCAAGAGGTTTGTATATCTTTTGTATGTCTTTTTAGTATCTTTCACTGTTACTGCATAATCTCAACAATAATGTGACTGAGGCACTCGCCCTGGTGCTGCAGCAAAATCAGTGTGCGTGGTAAATACTAAGGAAAGAGCAAACCAACACATGTCAGGAAAAGGTGGTGCAAAGTTTTCTGTATGCTGGCCAAGCAGAGACAAATCCTGTGCGTGGATAAATCCTGAAAAATCCAAAATCGGGCTGGTGCCCCTGTGCACACCGGAGTGCTGGGGAGCTGGGACTGCTGTGGGCTGTGCCCAGAGCCAACACAGCACTGCAATGCTGTTTTTCCCCCTCCTCACACAGACACTGTGTGACTGCTGTGCTCACTGCTTTAGCTGTGCTAACGAGGTGTTTTCAGCTGCTGTATCCGCAGCAGCAGGGAGGAGGTTGCCACAAAACCTGCCCGAGGAGCTCATTATAATGACAGTTCCTTAGCTCCTGCTTGGATGTGCTCTAAAGAGGGATGACTTTTTTTCCAGATCAGCTGTTTTCCCTTTTCTTCGGAGTTTCTTCTGAAAGAACAATTCTTTTAGTCTTCAGAAAGAAGAACGGACATTTCTATGAATGCTTCATGCCTATAAACACAAGTGAAGGCCCTTATATATAACTGTAAAATGCATTGGTTTTTTTTTTTTTGTTTGTTTGTTTGGTTCGTTGGTTTTTTTCTTGGGGGAATTGTACGTGTAGAGCAGTTTTGAGTTACTTTGACAAAAGACATGAACGGCTCATACGTACTAATTGGAAAAAAAAAAAAATCTGTTTGCACGGGAACCAAAACAATTTATTGGGTGCATATGTAGCATCTTGTAGAGCCAGCAGCCACCAAATGCAGGAGCCTGGCTGTGCTGTGCAGCATATGTGCCCAGACTTCTGACACCTTCCTACTGTTACTGTGGAAACTGATTTCCAACACGGCCCTAAACAGGGGGTTTTTATCTGCAAAAGGGGACAAGGTCTGCAGATGAGAAGGAAATATTCCTGTGCAGTTTGAAGCCAGCTGGCTGTACTGGATTTGCATGGATGTGCTTGATGTGGAATTGCATGTTCAAATGGATGCTGATGTGCTTATTGCAATTTTAATGGTAAAAATCCAGGTGGGTGTTTTAGAAATGCACTGAGACATATGGACCTAAGGAGACCTTTCCTGAGAAGTGGAAACTAGGGAACGCAGGGGAAAGAAAAAACATCCTCAGAGAGTCAGACATTTCCGAATTATCAGGTACACAGAAGGAAAAAAGTGACGGCATAGAGGCTCGTCAGACTCCCTCCCTGCCCCCAGCAGGCCCAGCCTGAATTAAAAACACATACAGCAATCTCCACTCTAAATAACTTCTGCATGGCTATATCATTTCAAAGAGAAATGCTTTGGGGGTGATGATAGGTTTCGTCTACATCTGTAATGTCTCATTTGTCTTTGGATACCCAACAGCCTTCGCTTTGTTTATTCAGAGCTAAGCAAACATGAAGCTGAATGTGCTTTCCAATGATCAATGTAAATCAACGTGAAAAATGGAAATCATTATAAAACATACACGCACATATATATTTAGTGAGGTTTGCTAGATTGATTGCTCCTAAACCTAGAGCTTGGCTGCTCTTACGTGCAGAGAATTCACAAAGAGACAGCCATAGCCCAGGGACAGTGAAGTGTGGGCACTGATGGATAAAATAAAATTCATGTCTGTTTGCATTTTAATGGATTTTAATCACATGAGAGTTTGGGGGGGGAAAAATAGATTTTTCTTTTTCTTTTCATCATTGTGTCTGATTGCTTCAGGGCTAACCAAAGTGGTCCCAGGTACTGAGATACCATTTTCAATTCTTGTGCTCTTGTTATAAAAAGGCTTTTGCAAAGACAAGGGATGTGCACAATCATCATTAGGCACTGAGAGAAGGACAAATACAGCACTGGTCTGTAGATGTGGCAAGGAGAACAACACCTAAAGTTTTTGGCAAACTCATTAGTGAGGTGGAATTGACCAAGATGCCACGGATGGGTTTTATCACCAGAGATTCACAAAAATAAGCTTGGCATCCATCAGGGGTTGGGGGCTAGGGTACCATCCAGCTCTAACCATGTGGAAGCAGCCTCATCTGTCCCTGGCAAGCTAAAACTCTTGCAAAAAGGGAGTTGTTCCCCAGTCTTTCACTCTTTGGGGCTGTCTCTCATCTGTTTGGCATTCCCACTGCCTGGGACATGATCCTCATACGTATTTTAAACGTTCTTGCCTTGTGCTGCTGGCAGGGACCAGCTCTGCCCGGTTCACCATTCTTTCCTGCTGCTGCTGCCTCATTCCTGCTTTGTCAGCTGCTTCTTTCCTCTGCAACTCCATTCCTCCAGTGCCATATTGGGTGAGATTTATCCCTCAACCCCCAGAAATAATTTTTTGATCAGGAGCACCGTTTCTTAGGCAGCTAAGTCAGGTATTTTGTGATAAAACAGTCATTAAAAAAAAAAAGGAAAAAAAAAGGGAAGGGAGGAGCAGAGTATGTGTAAAATGCCAAGGTGTTTTATGAAGGGCAGAAAAAAGAGAAGCTCAAGCTTTTTGCCCCGTATTTTCTTTTGTTATGTCACTAAGTGGGATGTTTGACTCTGTTTATACTCTGGTTTCTTGTGTGTTTTGAAATCTCATTGTACTCAGTGGTGGAAAATTGGCTGCTTAAGTAAAGGCATGTTAAGGACAGCTCTCTACAGTAGCTGGAAGGAAATGCTTCTCAAATGTATTGTCCAAGTTGGTTCTAGTTAATAATCTCTTGGGTATGTGAACTTTCCTTGGCTTTTCCACCCGTCTTCTGGCAGCAAACAGAATTCTTAGCATTTCAATTTCAAAATAAAATAATTAATAAAACTCTGTGCTGCCCTTCTAAATTGTTTCCCAATAGGAGTGAAACGGACTTCAATAATAACTCATAAAATGATTTGTGTGGGTTGATTGTTCCTGCTGGGGAAGGGATCCCCACAAAACAGCAACATAAAGCAAATCTCTTCAAAATATTATAATTATTGCATTTCTGTAAAAATTCCCCTCTCCCTTTCCCCCTGGTCTGGTTGGGTTTACTGTTGTGAGATGCAATTGCTCAGCAGGACTGCTAATTAGATGTTACCAGGCCTGTTTCTGCAAGGTTGTGACCTATAAATTTCTGTTTAGCATTGCTGTAGGACAGACATTTTCTCTCCACTGGTTATTATTTATCCTTGCTGAGTTCATGTGTTCTCCTTCTAGGTTTTTGGAGGGGAGTACCTGTGGAGGGAGGTTTGGATTTGCCCTGGGAGGTTTTTGCTGTCAGTTTGCAAAGCATACAGAAGGGAGAATATTTGGGAACAAGTGGGATAGATGTGCTTAGGCATTAGATGCAAATATAAATTAGAACATAATTTAAAATACAGAATTTTTAGTATAAAAATCTGGCTTGAAAATACAAATCGGCTAAAAAGGAGTGTCGTGTAGAACAAATGACTTGGCCTTCAGGAGCTTTTTGTTTTACAGGTTTTGGAGAACAGAGCAGGAGTAAGAAAGTGAGAAAGGGTAGTGAGTGCTGGGGGTGAGGATGTGGCCTTTATTCATCACAGCCTAAGCTACTGGAAAGAGAAGGAAACATTAAGCAGAGGGAAAACCCAACTGAAGAATGCCTGAAATACTGCACCCTACCTGCAGATCCTTTTAATTAGCCAGCCCATCCTCAAAGGATCCATTAATCATGCTTGCCTGGGGTTTGCCAAAAGCGTGGGGAACCTGCTCCACCTGCTCAGGAGCCCTGAGCTCAGCCTGGTGAAAATGTCCAGACCCAGCTGGCCTGCAAGAAATGTGCACAGGGTTAGCTCAGCGCTTGCAATTCTCTGCCTGGCGCTGTTCTTCTTCCCGTGTTGCCTCTTCCTCTCACAGCTTGCCACAACACGGAACCCTAAAGTGGTTAAGGTTGGATGGGATCCAAAAGATCCTCCAGTTCCAGCCCTCTGCTGTAGGCAAGGACATTTTCCTCTAGGCTGGATTGCTCCAAGCCCTCTCCAGCCTGGTTTTTAAAACTTGCACACAGCTTCTCTGGGCAACATCACACAGAGTAAGCAGGAGGAAAGAAATCACCCGCTGTATTCTGAAATTTTGGAACAAAATGAAGCTTGTTTTGCCAATCCTGACGCTGTATGGTAATGAGGAGAGCAAAGCACTCTGAGTCAGGAGGCTCCTGAGCCTTGAAGCCAGCCTGCAGCTCAGTGTCCTGCTTTGACCATCTTGGTGGTAACCTCCTTATGTTATCCTTAGACTTAACCAAAGGGGATTTTTCTTCCCTCCCTAAACCAGGTGCAGTAGCTGGGTTAAATTACACAGGGAAAGCAACCTCACATAACCTTTAACTGAAGGTTAAAGGGTAGAGCTGATGAAAGAGGTACTACAGGTCATTGCCATGCTGAATTAAATGTGGGATTCAGGTATTTGACACAAGAGATCTCTTTGCATAAATCTAATTATGGCTCAGGATCCCCATTGGACTTTTATAAGACCAGTCTCCTTCCTCTAAAGTTTTGTGCCATTATCACTGAATGATGAAAAAAGTCCCACCTTTTGTATATTGATGTTGATTTACTGAGATGCATGAAGACTTCAGATGTTAGTGAGGAAAATGGAATGAGGAGCGTTCTGCTGCTTTTGCTTTTAAGTAGGTCAAATCAACAAATTTGTGTGTAATAACCTGGTGGTTCCAGGTTCTTCTGAAAACATTTTGAACACTCCAGAAGGAAGCAGAGTCAGTGTCTCTAAATAGCAGGGGGAGTACTGCAGGGCTTCTTGTACTGGTATTTAAATCCCTTGAGGGGGGTCCCTTACTAAGTCATTTGTTTTAAGTGGTTAAAATAAAAAAGCTAACTTTAGCTGTTTGCCTGAATGACCTGGTTAATATGCAAAAACATGCACATTGTTGCAGCAGATTTCAGTGTCCTGTGAACTCTCCCTTTGCAAGGGAAATAAACTCCCCTCTATGAGACATCGGCAGTGCTCACAACTCCTCTTCTCCCTTCTCCCCATAGTCTGTTGAGGCAAGAAAAAACCCAAACCCAAAAGAAGCACCTAATTGCTTGTGTGTCTCCCCAGGCATCAAGAAACACTCAGGCTGAAAATAGATAAAATTGTACAGCAGCCACTGGCTGTGAAGAGGTGGCAGGGTGAGCGAGCGTTGAAAGCATCATGTGAGATCCTCATGGGGTTTTTAAAAAACATATTATTCTTTATTTTTCCCTTATTCTTTCTTGTCATAAACACCACCACACACGGGGAGGGTTGGTCTGAGATAACATCGGGTGGGTTTCAGAGGTGGGGAGTTCAGCAACCCTGCCATTGCTCTGGGAAATTAAGTTTATAGGGTGACATCAGTGACAATGAAAAGATCTGTTTTCTGGAAAGAAAGCCAAGGGTGAAAGCTTCTAAAAGAGACAGCCTGCATGGTGTAGTTCACAGCGTGTCTGGTGTTCAGTGGTTCATCTGGAGCTTCTCGTGGGTGCTATCTCATCACCTGCTCCAGCGCTGTGGCTCTTTCTTGTCTCCTCAGAAATGCTTTCCTGCCTTTGCCCTTCTCGTAGCTCCCTCCTTGACAGAAAAAAGCAGAAGGGTCCTGCTCTTTTGAAAGTTGTCTGTGACAGGTGAATGTCATCTGGCTGATGCCTGGGGGTAAAGCAGCCCATGAACTTCGGTGTTGGTGCTTTTGCCAAGCTCTGTGCACTGCCTGTGCCACGCATCTGTAATTTTGACCCCGAGTACACTGGTACATTTTTGTGTGCACCAAAAATGTTTGCAGGAACCGAGCAGCTTTTGCTTTTAAAGTGTTTTGTTGGGGGTTTTTTGTACAGCTGCCTTGGGCCAAGGTCCTTTTAAAGTTCAGGACGTATTTTCTTTTGTCCTCTTCCTGCTCTGCTGCAAAAAATAAAGAATGAAGAGGGAACAGCCCACTCTGGATGCCTGGTGCTGAAGAGGCTGTGAGATGGAGATTAGGGGTTGGTGAGAGCAAGCACTGCAGAGGAGAGAACAAGGTGAAGGGCACAGAGCTGGATAAGAAAAGGACCATGCATAAATTAAGAGGAAAAACTGCAGACTTTTTTTTTTCTCCCACGAATAATTAACTTTTCTGCTATTCTCCATTTTCTGCTTTCTAAACCTCTCACGAAAGCCTCTCCTTGCTTTGGGGAGAAGTGTCACTTGAGAACCTTCTCAGAACTTGGCAGCTATGTAATAGGGGCATGTAATCTTTTATAATCCTCTCCACAGGTTTGTAATAACCATTTCTGTTTTGAGATTCCAAAGTGTTTTTGTAGGCCAAGTGGGAATTTAACCGTGAGAGAAAAATGTACTTAATATTCAGGAGCAAAGATGAGTGGTCCTGGGCAGGGAACGAGACCTGAATAAGAAGGAAGAGAGACCTGCTTAAACATTGAGGGAAGGGTCACAGCAATGGCTTCAAGCAACTGCGGGTTGTTTGAAATCTTAGTTATCCTGGGAACCAAATTGGTTTTGTAGCCGGACAGCAGCTTCTGTTGTGGTGATGTCATGAGATTTCCGAGGCTGCACAATGAGCCACTTGTTTGCAGGCGGGGAGGCTGGGCCGGGCACGGGGCGCACCTGCGTGTTCTGTAAGGTCCCCACCTTGATGAGGATGCGATTTCTGGTTCCACTTGTTGGAGCCGCCGAGCGCACGGTGATCGCCCGACTGGGAGATGCCGGCACTGATCCGTCTCTGCCAAGGGGCTGGTGTCTCTTGACAGGCACATCTGTGTCCCCTGAACACAGGGGCTGGGCACAGCCGAGGGGAGCGGGGATCAATTACCCTTTGGAAGTTTAGCAATCGGCTATGCAGCAAGTAAGAGGCTTAGAGGAGCTCAGTAGTATTCAAGCTAATTGGTAGCTTTAAACTGTTATTTAAGAGCTCCTACACCTTTTGCTCAAAAAAAGCTGCTCGGTGACTGCAAGCTGGTGCAACTTTCTGCTTTCTAGTCAGAATTACCCTGCCAGGCCAGTTTGAGCTTTATGCCTAATTTTTGCCTCTGCCTTTAGCTCCTTAGCTCTCATTTTTTTAGGACTTTGCAGGAAAGCTTGAGACTGTTGGCACACTCAGCATCTGCTCACTAAACTAGTCGTAATATTTTAAGACTTGCGGTTTCTTTTTTGGAGCAGCTCCATGATTTTTCCTTTTGAAAATAAAATCTCGGTGAAACTGCTCGCACGGTTGTGGCCTAACTGAATTTGTGCTCTCGAGCTTCCGCAGAGCCCTTGGGTACCAGGGAACACTGAGGCCTTTTAGGAAATATCAGAGGCTGAGGGTGGCAAATGCGTTAACCCAGGCCTGGGGAAAGGTTTGGGTTTGGAATCGCCTGTGTGGCGGGGAAGCGAGGAGGGAAATCTTGGCCGATCTCTGCCGTAGTCTCGGCGCTGGTGTGAAAACTCCTGAGCTGCAGACAGGCACGGCGGTGACGTTGAGAGAGCGGGGCAGATGTATTGACTCGGGCCCAGGGGAAGTTGGCAGAGCCGTCTGGGGGCTCAGCTGCAGCAGCGAGGCTGCTCTGCCTCGCTCGCTGCCGGCTGACTCTTGTACAAACAAGGCAGGTCTCTCCTAGGGAAGGAATTGAAGGGGTGGGAATGATGTCAGCAAGAGATCCCGTCCTGCTTGTTGAACAGTAGCATTCTGTATTTTGTCTCCTGCTGGTTGCAGAGGAGACAGCCCTTGGCTGCTAAGGCTCATCTGATGGTTTACTCCTTCCCACTTAAAAATTGCTCCTGTCGTGTTTTCTTCATGCAGAAAATCCGTAGGAAACTGAAGAATCCGGCTGGTAGAGCTGGTAGCTGACAAAATGTTGATTCTCAGTCTTTGAATTGTAAAGGGTAATCTTTGTTCCTTGGTGTTGAGGTGAGACTGCTGCATGTGAGAAATTCCGAGCAGCAAGGTGACCTTTCTCCCAGCCCATCACAGATCTCAGCAAAGCAGCTGCTGGGGAAAAGCTATGCTTTTAGCTGAGGATAGAAGAGACACACAGTCCTCATTCAGAGGAAGTGAAAATCCTTCACATCTCACCCGTAAGCAGCGAACAGCAGGTACCTTCAGATTGTCCATCTCTAAATCTTAAGAGATTCCTTCTCCCAGAGCTGACATACTGATGGTAGGGCAATGGAAGCACACACAGCAAGCACAAAAATTGCCACAGTCCCATTTATTTGAGGATATAGGGCATGAAAACTGCACCTGACTGAACAGTTTTTACTTTAATCTCTTGTGGCCCATGAGATTCTTCACTGGGAGAGTGGAAAACCAGCCCTGAGACTGTGCGTGATCACTGCCACTCAATAAAAGAGCAGTGGAAAGTTAATAGGTTAGATTGGCAAGATTGGCCTATACTAGAAAAATGAAAGATCTTGTGAAGAACGTGTGTTACAATGCCAAATACGTTGGAATCTGAGAAAGTCATGGCACCGGTCATGGCTTCTGCCAGCTTCTAAAAGACTGTTTCCACCTACTCAATGTCTTTATGACTTTTATGACTTTATTCTGTGCACAATGGATTTTCCAGGTAGTGTTTTGGCTGTAAGCGGTTGGCGCGAGAGCTTCTGAGATCTCTGAAACCTGATGGTTTGACTAAGCTTTCTTCACCTCCTACCCCAGGATATTTGATTCCCATATAAGAATTTGGTAATCACTGCACGGCAGCTGCTGGAGGAGAGCAACTGGATTCAGCTGCATTGAGGGCTGGCCCGTTGCACGTGTACTGAACTCTGCTTGAGCGTGGCTGTTACATGGAAGGGGAAGAATTCACACCAGATACTTACCTCTGTAATAACATCCTAGATAAATGGCGTGCCTCTCGTCCCAGAGGATCTGCTCGCTCTTTCTACACTTAAAATGCCACCTGCTGCACCAGGGATCTGTTGCTGACCACGAAAATGTAGGTGCCTCGTAGCTGAAATGGAGCCGTGTCACGGAGTGATTTAGAGGAGCAAGTGAGCGCTGCTGGAGCTCACAGTAGCCATGAGAAGCTTCCTAGAAAAGAAACCCAGGTTGTGCTTTGAAACAAAATGGCAAAATTAATGGTGTCATCTCTAAGTGCATTGTGATTCAGAGAAAAATTAATCAACCCTGAGATGATCATGTTTTCTCTCTAGCATGGGAGTCTCTGCATTGCCACACACAGTATGTGCTGAATTTTCCCAATATTATACCGTTAGCCATGGACATTTTCTGTGTTGGGGCAGTGTGGTGGTTGTCCATACAAACTTAGAGGAGGAGTGTCTCCTCCTCCTCCAGGTGAATGTGGGCACTGTGATAGGTTTCTCTTTGAACAGTTGTTTTTGATAGTGTCTGCACTCTTGGTTGGATCAGAAACCATTGCACATGGCTGGGAGTCGGGTTGAGAAACAAGAAATGCAAACAAAAGCTTTGTATCTCAGCATGAGAGAAGATAGAAGTTGCCTTGGTTGTGCTTTGCCCAGGAGCCCCTCAGTGGCTGACCTCTCTCCTCCTCTGCCCTGGGCAGATGTTGAGACATTGTCCCTCTTTGATAGATGCCTGTGCAGATCTGCACATCTTCACCTGAGCATCAACAGCTGTCTGAACTAGCTACACCTACCCGCCCTGCTGGGCGTCACAGAGCCACTGTTGCTGTCTATTTCCACCTACATTAGTGACTTCTTTTGCAGAAATCCTGCCTTGTTCCAAGATCTGAGGGAAAGGAGCAGGTTGAGATGCTGTGTATTCCCTTTTCTGCCACATCTTTCCCTTGCATCCCTTCATGAGCATTGAGATGGTGGAAGTTTAGTGGAAGGACTTGTAGTTTTTTATCTTTGAAACATCATGCCAGTAGTAAGGCTTGTTTCAACTTCTGCTCAACTTGCTTTATCAGGGTTGGAACTGATGATCGTTCAAACTGGACGGTGTGGTCATGCACGGCTGGGTAGGTTGGGGTTCTGACAAGCTCTCAGATGACAACACTCACCTAAAACGCTTTGCTCTCATCCTGTCTCCATGGTAAATACATAAAACACTATGGAAACATTGACATTGGGCAAGCAGACCTGTTGTCAAAAGGTGTTAGAGCTCCTACTAATCTCTCTTCAGGGGAGAAAAAATTCCTCCCAGCATACAAACTTGGCCACCACATTAGTTACTCAGCTGCTTGGCAGCTCCTTGTTGGAAACACTAGGAACAGAATACGGACCCTAATAAAGTCGAGGAAAATTTGGCAAGTACTTCAGTTAGCCCTTGATTTCACCATAGGAATAGTGCTGTTCAAAAAAAAAAGGAGCTCTGAGGCATGCCAGGGGTGCTCTTGTCATCACTGGGATGGAGGGTTATTTCTGTGTTTTTATTGATGGTAAGTAGAGAGTGCTTTTTGGCAGAGACCGAAGGCATGAATATGCCTTTAATGTAGTTTTGTTGGCTTGATTTCTGGTAATTCTGTCCTTTTCACTGGCTCTGAAGAGAGAAGAAGGCGCTTTTCTGGTTGTAGGAGAGCTGTTGGGAACTAAATGACACCGAAACACCCATTATCTCTTGGAAATCATTTTCTGATTCTGCCCATTGCCTGCTTTTTGGAAAACACTCTCCACTCATGAATGCACTTGGAATTTTAAGGAAAATAATTGCTGCATGTTTGCAATGGAAGCTTTCAGAAATGTTCCCATCTGATAGCACTGTCCCGCTCCATAAATACCACTGAACTGCCATCAGTTTTCCTAAGATGTCTTACCCTGTCTGTGGGGATTAGCTTGGCACTGGCTGCTGCTTTCCGCGTTTCCTCGCCCTGCACCACTCAACACTTCTGTTGTTGATCTGTGATTATGGAATCACTTGCCCCTCTATTTTTCCCCTTCTTTAAAAATAAGCCCTGTACTTCAAGAATAATAAGGTACAAGTTGTCATCTGACTGAAAGAAAGAGAGCTTTGTGGCTATTTATAACGTGGCTAGTGGCATTTCAGGGCCCTGAGGAAAAACAACACAGTTTCCAGTCTTCAGCGATGTCGGATGTGGCAGGAGGCAGCGGCAGGGATGTACCAAGAAGGGGATTTTTTCCAAGCTGTTACTTAACTGATATTAGCATTTGAAGGCACATAAGGCCTGACCTTTAATCCTATGTGTAGACTTGCTGATCTGCTTACTTGAATGCCTCATTGTAGTGCTGCAGAATGAAGGGATTGCATCAGACCCGAGAGAAATCTTCTGTCACCAGAACTTGCCTATTTAGGTGTGTGGCTGCATGGGCCCATCCCACGCTTAACATCTGCAAACTCAGAGCTTTCAGATGCACCTCCCTGATCTCTTCTCTACCTCCTGTCTGAGGCTGCATTCATCAGTGAGTGATCATTCCTCTCCAAAGCTGAGGCCTTGTTGTGTGAGCTGACAGAGAGTAGCCCCACAGTTAGAAAGGACAGTCCTGGCCTGCGGTCTTTCCCAGAAGTTTTGGTGCTCATAGTTACACGTGGACTTCTTGCAATTCACTTTTATAGCCATTCAAACCATTGTGCTTAATTAGTTTTATGGGGCTTTAGTGGAAGAGGCCGGTGGGTTTTATTACATTCACGTGCAAAGTTGGAGCCAAGAATGTAAAATGGAAACCGAAGATGAAGAGTACCGGAAAGCAGAACAGGGTTTGTGAGGCGACCAAGTGTGCATGTGATACTGTGCAAAGTCCCAAAGAGTCTTCTGTCTAAACTGGGAACATACTTCAGAATAAATTTTGAAGTCACAGCTGTTGTGAGAGGCTCCAAAGATATCAGCCACGCAGGAGGGCGAGCTGAGAAATAATTTGAATAGGTGGGACTGACGCACCAAAGCTACACTGAGGTCTTTGTTGCCGTGGGTTTTCTGGGTAGTTTGCTGTGTGCTTGAGGGAGAGGACTGGAGTTACAGGGTGCCATCCTCTGGAAGAGCAGCTTGCTGAAGAGAGCACCTGGTCAGCCCTGCAGGGGTGGCGGGGCTGTGCCCCGATGTGTGTGCAGAAGGACACCCATACAAACACAAGAAGTTGTCACTGGGGTGTTCTCCGGGGGTGACTGACAGCTCCAGACACCGGCGTGGCATGTCACTGCCAGCAGCCTGTGGAAAGCTGTTCTGACGTAGCCAACCCACTTGGCAACAGAGCCATGGCTGGCTCACAGTGCCTGATGACTCAGTGAAGTCCTGGAGTTGTTATTGCAGTGGAAGGAGTCGTTCTGTTCTTTTAATTCCTTTGTGCAGCCCATGGATCGGTTGGATGGTATCCTGCCAAGGCCTGTCGTTAGAAGAAATTATAACACAAAGATCTTTTGGGGCTGGGCAAGTGACTGTAGATTCTGCGTTGGAGTCGACGGCCCAGGAGGGTTTTCTTTTGCCATCAGAAAGTTTACCAGCAGTTCCAAATTCAGCTTACTTGGGCACTGCTCAGCGCAGCAGCTGGAGGCACTCCCACTGCCAGCCCACCCACATGAGCAGGACAGGGCACGCATGCCTTCACCCTTCTCTCCCCCTGCTGATTTATCATGTGCTTTCCTTACCCAAGAGACCAGATCCGCAGAGTTCTCACCGTCCCATTTCTGGTGCACCAAGAGCTCGTGGCTTCATCCTGCTCGCTCCTCTGCTCTCTGTCAGGTTGGTCCTGCTTAGGCAGGGCTAGGGCTCATGTGCTGCTCTTTGGGAAGCCAGGGTTAAAGCAGGAGCAGCAGTGGTTTTATTTTACATCTGGTTTGGGTTTTGGTTGGACACCATGATAAATGTGAGTTGTAGTTATGCCAGAAATCTACCTGGAGGCTTTGTGTGTAAAAAGGACTAATACATAACTTGTGGCAGAGTCTGTTGTGCTCCAGGAGTTTGCACAACTGTGCTGCACGTTTGCTTCACAGAGCTTATGGTGGTTTCCCTTCATTATGCTTACACTTAAATAGAGTTTTGAACAATTTTGAGGTGCAGAGCATTGCTGGTCACTCTCACAAACTGAGTTGTGTCAGAGAAGTAACAGCGTGGCGCCCGATTTGGCCTCTCAGCTTCTTCCCTGAATTATTTTACCTGACATTAAGAGCACAAAGGTGTGCTTCTTTGTAATTCAGGGCAGTAGGAGCCATGCAGCCCTCTCCTTTTTTTGCTTAAAGGTTGCCTGTTTCAAGCACTTCCCTGAATGAATGATCCCAAAAATCCTAATGCAGTATGAGGTTGAAGAATCCCTCTTCCAAGTCTGGCTCTAGAAGCTGACACATCCCTTGCAATGCAGAGGCAAAGTTGCAGGAAGAGAGCACGAAGATGCTGCAGCGGTTTTGATCAAGAGGGGGCACATGCAGGGGCTGCAGGGAGGGAACTAAGTCGGAGGGGTTCCTTAGTCCGGGTTTAAGGCTGGCATTCGGGCAGGCTCTTCCCTGGAAGGCGCTGGGTGATTGAGGATTCGCTGGCCTCTAGTGGTGATGCTGGGGAGAAGCTGTGAGAAGCAGCTGTGTTATCTCTGTGCCTGTTACCAGGGCTGCTAAAAGACAGGTAGTGCTACAAAACATTTTGGGTTTGAACGCTCCGTTTGCTCCTGAAACAGTTAAAGGAGGTCCTGGACTCCTCTGCAGGCAGTCCCTTGATTTTTACAGGGTCTGTTTTAGACCCCTGGGACTTGAGGGATTCTACATTGAGAATGGATGATTTTTAGATCATTGCAAGCAAATTGTATAGAACTAGAATGCGAGATAAAAATGAAACTTCGTCTTACAAAGCAATCAGAACTTAATATCAAAATTTTGTAAAGAGATGAATCATAGAATCCTAGAATGGTTTGGGTTGGAAGGGATCTTGTTAGTAAGTGACAGGCACAATGTCATATGCAGCTCAATCATGAGAGACTTATGAGAAATTGATTTTTAAAAAAAGAATTATCGATCAGGACTGGGAACCAAACAGGTTGGGTTATGGTTTGGGACTTTCTTGAAGTATGAGTTTTTGTCGCTCTAGTGTCTGTGGCTAAATGAAAATGCACAATTTCATCAAGTAGGCTCCCCACCAAAAGGTGCTAGTAAGGCCTTCTTGATTAAATGCCCATCCCTTCGAATTTTTCCTTCCCTTCTTTGAGGCTGCCTTTCTTGATCCCTGTCTTCCTTCCTATACCTCTCTATCCTTAGTCTCAAATAATCCACTTTATTAAGATTTAGAGTACATTCGGGGCCGTACCCCTTTCAACCATGGTTTTGAGAAGGAAGATAAATTTTTCATAAGAGCTTTTGGTCTTTTCAATATATTTCAGCCTTTGACAAAGACATTTATATTCATCTCTGGTATTGCCATTTTTGTAAGTCATGCTATAAGTAAATAAATATTCGTAGCTCATGCCTGGGTGTCTGCCAGGATTCCCATCTTGCCTTTTAAAATGCTGAAACAGGCCCCACTAAGCCCAGAGTGCAGTTTTGATTCAGCTCCCGCTGCAGACCCGTGAAAGCCATGAAGGTGGTTCATGCCACGTGCTAACAACGTTGTGGTTTTCCCTTCCCAGATGTGAAAGGACCACCCACCCACAGGCTGTCCTGTGGCCAGTCCCCCTACACCGAGATGACAACATGGGAGAGGAAATACTGCATCCTGACGGACAGCCAGCTGGTGCTGCTCAACAGGGAGAAGGAGGTGAGACAAGCTCCCCTTGGTGCCTCGGGATTTGCCCTCTGGTCATTATTGGTAAAAGGAGAAGGCAGCTTTCTTCATCTTCCCTTTATTTCACTCACAGATCCTTTGGAACGTGTGCAAGGGGGAGAAGGGAATTTTAAAAGAAGTTCTTGATTGCAAGAGTGATGAGATGCAGGAACAGGTTGCCCAGGGAGGTTGTGGGTGCCCCATCCTCGTAGGTGTTCAAGGCCAAGTTGGATAAGGCTTTGAGCAACCTGGTCTAGTGGGAGGTGTCCCAGCCCGTGGCAGGGAATTGGGACTAGGTGATCTTTAAGGTGCCTTCCAACCCCTTACTGTCCTATGAAAAGGGGAGCCAAGCTCTCCTGTGTTTGGATGGGGTGGTGCACACAGCTTTAATCCAGCTGGCTCAGATGCTGGTGGCAGAGAAGAGGTGACAGCAGCCAGAGTGCAAACTCCCTCCTGGAGTTCTGCAGCCTGTGTTTGTCTGCCACTGCGTCTTCCTATGTTGCTACTTCTTTTAATGGTAGTTAAAGCCACCACAGATATGTAAACCTGTCTCTTTATGTCAGTGTAGGCATAAAGGTAGGGAAAAGTAAAGGCTTTTTGTCCATGAGTTTTAGTCTAATACCATCGTTTCCTGTATTTGGAGATGACCCAATCTTTTGTGGCTTTTCTTAAGTCTTTAGAACCTTCTTCTGTACATGGCTGTTACAGACTGAGAGTAAGACCTGTTTCTGGTGTAGAACAAAATATTAGTCAGCTGTGCTCAGGTTTATTTGGTTGAAATATTGCCTTGCATAGGGAGGAAATGGTTTAGAGAAGGACTGGAGTCATTAGAAGGGAGCAACATTAATGCTGCTGTGTGGGAGAGGTGATCAAACGCAGGCAAAATGGAAGGCACATTTAAAGGTATTTGTTTATTACTATGTAATTCCTTTTCTAGTCTGACAGGATTGACACCTGAGGAATTGAAGTATACTCTGGAGAAACTTAAGGAGATGTGAGAATCATTTCCAAAACAGTGCTGTACCAGCATAGCTGGACCAAAAGGATGCATCTCATTAAAGAAATGTAATTGAAAGCAACGTGGGCTCATATCACTAATAGTTACCTGAAGGTGGTAATCGTGCACTTAGGGGGTTCTTATTTCTCCTACCCCAGACAGCTGAAAGCATTTTGCTGGGAGTAAGATGAGTCTTTTGAGATCCTGAGGAGTAAACGTGGGAAGTCCAATGTAGCACATCATTATATTCTATGTTTAAACACACTCTGATTTTTGTCAGAAGCTGAGGAAGTTCCGTATCAGGCTATAGAGGGCCTGAGGTTTAACTGTAGCAATAGCCCCAAGAATGTAAGCACTAGTGTAAATTCTTTCAGTGTGCTCTCAAAGGAATCTTCCTGCCCTACCACAAAGAGAAATGGCTTGTCTGGGGAAATGCTGCATGCAGATGGGCCAAGCAGACATGCCTTTGGTGCAGGTGTGACTCCACATGCTGATGGTGGGATTTGTTTCAGAAGCCTGTAGCTGGAGTCAGATTTGCCATTCTGATTTTCAAGTAATTTGTGACTACTGTGAAATGAAAGGAAAAAGGGAACCCCTTGCAGAGCCACGAGCGCTCCGTAGGGAAATAAGAGGTTGGTTTAGTCTGGTTTCTGAGTCTGTACACGCAGCAGTGTGCAGACAGTCCCTTACAGAAACACACATGTAGAACTGCCAGCCAGGAGAGAGAAACGGGGCTGACATTCTGGATTTACACCTTCTTCCAATTTTTCTGAGCTAGGAGTATCCCTCTACAGCCTTCCTGAGAAAGGGGAGGGGACGCAACACAGTTAAATTTTACTTGGCAAGTCATTCAGAGTTGAAAGAGTCTCCATGAAATGTGATCCAGAAATAGGAGTGCACAAAGGCCTAAGGCAAGCAGTGGAGTGAGATGCTTGTTAAGAGCATAAATGATGGAAACGTCTGTACAAGGGGAATCATAAAAAGCTCCTGGGTGGAACCCTGGTACAGGGAGCCTGAGCAAAGACCAGGTGAAGAAAGAAGAGGGAGGTTACTTTAAGAAAAAAATGAAGATTATGTTTAGAGTAAATGTGTTGGAAAGGTGATGCTGGAGGAACTGTTTTGTTGACTCAAACCGGGCAATAGGAAACAGGAGCAGGAGAGATTCCTGCTCTGAACATTTTACTTTCATCATATCAGTCTTCACTGATAGAGTGAGTAGGTCAGAATTCCTTTGGGCTGCTGAAGAGTATCTTAGAAAAAGTGTTCAGGACAGAAGGACACCCACCAGTGAGTGCCAGGGCGTGGGGGAAGGAGGAAGAGATGGCAGCAGCAGAGTGCCCTTGCAGCCCAGAGCAGGCACTTGTGCATCATTGCGAGGCTGACTTGAAAGGTGTAAGTCTGAAACCTCTCCTTTTCTTCTCTGTCCATCTGCTTTGTTACTTCATGGAATAAAATCCAGGAAGCTTGGCCCGTGTGAGTCTGGAAGAAAACAGAAATGTGTGTTTATACTACTTTGTAAAAGCCTTCTCAAGTGTGTGTGTCCAAGTCAGAAAGTGAAAAACATGTACTAAATGTAAACAGGTAAATGGAATAATTCTCCACTGTTTCAGTTGAAATGCTAAATCTGGGTTTTTTCAGTTAGTGCTGCTAAAATACAGCATTATGTATTTCAGCTTTTTAAGACCAAGGGAACACTACAGAAATAAGCAGTGTAGTAGAGAAAAATAGTTTCACAGTGTTCAACCACTATGGATTTATTATCAAGGCAGTTTGAATGAAGTATATGCAAGAGAAGTTTTGTGCTGCGCAGGAGCAAGAGTAGGTTGAAAATCAGAGGCCTTTTGAAGAGCAACTTGATCCAAAAATATCTGTAATTACTTAGACAAAAGTAGTCTGGCAATATCACCTTGTGTAGTGTAGAAAAACATTAATTGCTTGACACCTTGTCAGCTTTACACAATGAGAATTGATGAGACTGAAGAATGAAAATTATTAATGAAAGGAAGAGATCAATGCCCAAAAAGTAAGTAGAAAGAAAATGAACCCCAGTAGGAACATGAGAGATGATTTAGCAAATAAGGAGTCCTGAGTGATAGGAGATGTGCAATTATGACAACATATCCCAATGTGATAATATTTCACAGCATTTTTCAAGACAAGGAGAACAGGTCTAGATTGATGCCCAAACAAATCAGGTAATTTTTCTACAAGGAAGAGTTTCCCCTGTCAGGAAGGTGTAGATGTTTCCATCTGCTCTGGGAAACCTGTTCCTTCAGGTGGGAGGAGCTGTGAGGGCACAGCAGAAATAAAAATCTGTAAAATCAGAGCCATTTAAAACAGGGAAAGGAAGAGTGGTTCCGGACAGACAACACTTTGAGGGATGTGACAAGTGGCTGCACCTGGCTTTGGGCTGCTTTTTAGTCAGGCTTTGTCAGCAGCTTGGCTGCAGTCCTGCAGAATGTTTTAGTCTTGTGTTCACTTGGAAATGAAGATGAACAACGCTTTTTTCACTGTGTTAGGCTCTTCTTTTCCCTCCCTGCACTCAAACCTCATCTTTCTTCTTGGATTTAGAGGGGGTTTTAATCAAGGGCAAAGAGTAGCAAAGACCTACACTCACTGTGACAAGATCTACTGCTTGTTGTGCTGTGACAGAGGCCAGCAGCAGCATGTCTGGAATGGATTTTCCCACTCTTCCATCTCCTGAGACTGACACCAGTAGTGGTTTGACAGTGGTGATCTCAAGGGAAAACAGTAGGAACTTCATGGGGCCCTGGTGGAAGCTCTTCCCCAGGTCCCACTGCCTTCCTCAAAGGACTTGTCACCTTGGGAGGTCTTACAGCAAACATGTTTCACCTGTAAATAAGAGTTTGTCAATGCTGAACGCAGCCATAAGATAAGATTTGCCTCAATTCTGTGGCAAATTTAATTATTTAATTATTTAATGTTTGCTGTCAACATTTTTAAAGTGGATTTCCGTGTCAAAGTTTTAGCTGGCTTCTAACTTTCCGAAGGAAGGAAAAAATTAAAATCAATTATTTAACTGGTTTTCTGACATGATTCCAAACTTCCTGACTGTTAGATCGGAAGAGTGCAAATTCTCAAGTTCATGTCTTGAACCACTCTTTGCAGTCTTGAAAAAAATCTTATCTGCAACAAAGACATTTTTTTCACCTGCTTTTTTAAAAAGACATTCTTAGTTTGCCTTTAAGAGGCATTAAATGCTTGGAAAGCACTGACTCCTATATCTTCTGAAATCCCCTCTTCATCAAACTGCTGGAAATCCTCAAAACACACTTTTCCTACTTTAAAAGTATATTCAGTGGCAGGTGAGCTGAGATGCTGTTGAAGGATTTCAAGTCTGAGCTCTGAACCCATCCTCATTAAATTATCAAGTTTGTCATGGGAGCATGACCTGTGATGAAAATGGTTAAGATTGCTAAAATGATCAGCATCTGGACTGTCCCTGTGTCCCTTTTTATCACAGGGTTAGCACTGCTCAGATCCCAGTCCTGAACCAGCAGCTTCAGCATGCCAGCTCAGGGTCAGAGAATTGCCAGGTTGGTGAAGTCTCAACAGAGGAAAAAGAGGATAAAGCTGGATGGGGACAAAAAAAGGGCTGAAAGGCTGAATTACTATTAGAGTCCTGACTCTGCAAGGGCTCTGTCACTCTCTTCAACCCTTTGCTGAACTGCTTGCTGGAGTGGTGGGGGCTAGAGGAGCGTTGGGAAGGTTGCAGATGCCTGCTTTGGTCTCCACGTGGTATTTATTTCTGCACTTCCTCATGTTTCAGTGCCTCCCCATCCATGAAAACATTTGTCTGACCACAGAGCACTTTGTACAACTGATTAAAATGTGTCCAGTCCCAAGAGATGCTGAGCTGCTGACCAGCTCGTTTTACGTGTTCACAAAGCTGTATTTTTTAATTTTTTTTTTTTAGAGCAGGCTGGTTTCATGCTAAGCAATAAATACTGGTCCTGCAGTCTTGGAGTTAGTTCTTTTTGTCAATATAAACTGAGACTGTGGTTTTGGGGAAGTTTTTTGGAGTAGCATTTTAAAGGCAGACTCAAGGGGATCTTTTGGAGTTACTTTGCTGCTTTAATCTTATAAATTAAATTGGGGGATGTTGTCTATTCTCTGGTGTAGAACAAGCTATGTAGCATTAAAATGTTGTTCCTTAGTTTATGGAATTATTGAGTGAAATGAACGATCAGGAGAGTGTTTAGAAGGGAATAAGACTAAATGGAGCCTCCAGATGAGAACTGAAAATTTAATATGTGAATTTGATTGGACAAATATGGCATAAACTAACAAAATTAGTCTCTGTTTAACGTACTGATGTGCTTTCTGCACAGATTGTACAGCTGTAAAAATCACCAGAGAAGACAATAGTCTGATCAGAATAAGCACCAGGGATTTGGGAAACTTTTTTTTTTTTTGAAAAATGTTCACTTGTTTGAAGGAGACAAACAGACTAGGCTAGTAATAAATAGCATTTTAAAGTGACCTTAAGAGAATGCTAAGTGCTTGGAAATCAGGAAATGCCAGAGCTAGCTTGCGAGAGCCATTGTAGCCTGTTTCTAAAAATGCAGTATCTCTGAGATCTTCTCCAACCTTCAGTGCCAATGAGTGATAACTTTTTGTTTGCTATTAATACTCATTTTTCAGAGGTGATGGAAGATACGAAAGGATTAGCAGGAAATAGGACAGGGGCTTCTATTTCTTTAGGTGCCAGCTGTGAGTGATGTAGCCAAGTGAAAGGAAATGAAGGAATTGCCAGCGCTGCCACACTGTGCTCTTGGAACCAAAGTGCTCATCAAAAGCACATGGAAATGTTCTGTGAATTTGCCCTGGCTGCTGAACCTCCCTCATACCTGGGGTTTCTTCCAGCCCTTGGAAGGTTCCGGGGAGCCCAAATTTTATATTCTATTAATATCATCTAGGANTTAGCATAAAATTTGATATTAATATAACAGAAAATTATTATTATAATATAGACATTATGTATGATATATATATATATCATTATGTATATATAAATAATTGTTTATATATTTTAAAGTTATGCTATTAGCAGATGAGCAGAAAAATTGGATATCCTATTAACATTAATTTAATTAATAACAACAACAACAACAACACTAATAATAATAGTAATAATAATAGTAATAAAAACAATAATAATACTAATAATACTAATACTACTACTACTACTACTAATAATAATAATAGTAATAAAGTATCGAAATTGCCAGTTAAGTTCCCGCTGACAGCTGTTGGCCTGGTTTCTCTGCAGGTGCCCGCAGAAGGGAGCCAGGAGCCGCCCGATGCCTCCCGCGGGCGCTGCCTGCGCCGCACGGTCAGCGTCCCCTCCGAGGGCCAGTTCCCCGAGTACCCGGCAGAGGGGGCCACCCAGCTAGGTAAGAGAAAACCGACCCTGGGCCCCGGGAAAGACAGGGGGGAGCCGAGCTGAGAGCGGCTGGGAGGGCAGGGAGCCCGGCCCGGGGGTGCCCGGCAGCGCAGGGCGGGTGTGTGAATGTCACCCGAGCACCGAACGGCGGGAGTTGTTCGAGTTGATGGATCCGAGGTGGTTCTGGGAGGCTGGAGGAGCCAGGTTGTTGTTCAAGGCAGCCCTGGGGTTGAAGGGTGAGAGCTGCTGGGTGTGGGGTCAGTAGGAGTGCAGCTCTCGCAGGTGGCTCCGAGTGGTTCCCGCTGGTTTGGAAATGTTAGGTGGTTATGTTTTACCTCAGCTCTGGAATTTCCTTTGCTTGGTGTTTTCACAACAAGCACCGAATAACAGGTTTTTCTCTAGCTTGCCCCGTGCCCATTCAAGGTGCAGTTCCTAAAAGAAGCAGCCATCCTGCCTGCTGTGGGCTGTAATTATCCACGTTGAACTTTAGGCAAAGCAAAAAAAGAGATAGGTATTAAAAATGACAGACAAAAACAGTTCCCCAAGTCCAGGTTTGTCCCTGTTCCCCCTCTTTTCCACCCCACCTGTGGCTGCATAAAGAGCACTGCTCCAGCTCTTCCCAGAAAAAAAGGAAGAGGCAGCAACCACGCACAGGTGAGCTTTTCTCTCTCTTCCCAGCCTGTGCAAGGAGCTTTCCTTCACACAGGCTGGTGAGACTTAGGAACAGTCCTTCCCTGGCTCAGCTGGGAAACGTGTCACTCCTCGGAGAGTGAGCTAGGGGGGCTGTAAATAGGGAAGCAACCTGGAAAGCTGCTATCAAAGGTAAAGAGCAGATAAGGTATTTTTAATTTCACAGTCTCAAATGTTTTTCTTTTTTTTTTTTTTTTTAACTAAGAATTTTATTTTGTTAGTATATTGCATACAAGTAAGGAAAATCCCACTCTTGTAGATAGTTAATTAACACATTGCAGCTGTATTGTTCATTGATTTGTACTTGTCAGTAGCACTGTTTAATTCTTCCTTATTGAGGAAGGCAGTTCTTTTTTTTTATTTCTTGGATTCCAGATTGGAAGTCTGAAAGGAAACAGTGCAAAGTTAGGGATTTAGGAGGGAAAATGGCAAAAAATACCTTGAGATGAGTGACATGAGAAGAGCCCCGGCTGGATTTGTTTGTGGTGTTTCAAATGCACCTCTAAATGATCATCTTGTTTTGCCACATGAATAAATATTCATTCTTGCTTGGAACTAAGCCTGATATTAATCATGTTTACATGGTGTTGTAGGCAAAACACTTACTCCAGGTATATGGCTAGTGAGGTGAATGAAGAACTGTATTGTGGCCAGTCTGCACTAGACAAGGAATATTATTTTTAGCTTCACAAGCTAGAAAGACCTTTAAAAATCTAAGATTTAAATGCCTTCTTCTTCTATACCATGTGCAAAAAATGAGGATATTTTCTAGACTTCTGAACATCTCAATAGCTGGAAATCCCAGTGTTATGTTTTAAAGGGAACCTTGTAACATTCTTCATTTTTCTTGAAGGCCATAGAGAAGAGATGACTTTGCTATTTAGTATCTGCCTTGCTGTGTATTTTGCTTCATTATTAGATGCAATTGGCATCTTGCAGTGTGTTATTTGACATATGCCTGACAAGAATATATTAAAAGCACAAGATATCTACATGGTCTTCTCCACGTGAGAGCTACAACTGTAACGGGTACAGATGTCACAGACTGTGTAGGCAAAAAAATTGGGCATGCAATGGGAAGGGAAAAATTGAGCAATGCTCTTTCTGTGAGTATGGATGAGAGTGAGGGAGAGGGAAGGTCATATATAATTTCAGATTGCAGTGCCCCAGGCAGTTCGCTTGTTCTCACATCCTGGTTCAAAACGTCTCTTGTCATGATTACAGAATTCCTGCTAATGAAAAAAGTGGGTTGATAGCAAGCAGTGGGAATAGCTTTGTGTCAAGATGCTGAGCCAGAGGACACATTAGTGAAGGGAACCATTGCACATCTTTATACAGAGAAAGAAACAGATGGTGGCAGCCAGGACGTATCATAAGCAGTACAGATAACAACTGCACTAAAATAGCTTCGGAATGGACACCAAAAGCTGAAAGGCACAGCAGAGGCAGCTACATATCTGGTAGAGAAATTGCTATGCAGAGCTGATAAGAATATCAAGCTTGTCCTAGAGAAGCATG
This sequence comes from Regulus satrapa, assembly GCA_013396955.1. Classification (NCBI taxonomy): domain Eukaryota; kingdom Metazoa; phylum Chordata; class Aves; order Passeriformes; family Regulidae; genus Regulus; species Regulus satrapa. The sequence continues at coordinate 7,952 of VWZN01019440.1, read as the reverse complement.
TGGATAACATGGCAACTGCAGGCCTTGCCATCTGACAGTGATATCTGAAATTACTCCTTGCAGAAGAGCTCCTTAGGAATGGCTCTAGTGCAGGGGTGAAGGCTTAGCCATAGTGGTTGCTCTTTTCCCAGAGTAAGGTTGTCATGCATCTCTTGTGATTTAGTAATGAATAGATTTATTTATGAAAAATGAAAAAGGGGGGGATAAGGTGATGGGGCTCTTTTTCATTTTTAGCAATACATTTAAAACTCGTATGAGAATCTTTTTGCTAATGGGGCAAATGGAACAGTGCGTGTTCTTCAAGGGCTTTGCATAATCAGCAGGAGCAGCCATTCTGCAGATTTCTGTGGCATTCCTTGCAGAATTATGCACACATCCGTGTAGCACCATGCCTAGGAAGTGTGTGGGAGAGAAACTACCCACGTTACATCTGAGAAATTGAAGCAAGAGATGGGTAACTCCCCAGAGTTCAGCATGAAGTCAAGTGTGCTTCACCCCAAGGGCTGCTGAAGTCATTCTTGCCATCTCTCTCATTTTTCACCCTTGCTGCAGGGTTGGATCAGCTGTTTGGGAGGCAGCTGCTGCACCACCGTGGTTACAGTCCCGTGTACTAAGATAGACACCAATTTCCACATACTTCAGTACAGCAAGCTGTAATTTGTGATGCTTCAGCAGCTGCCAGAAGAGCAGCTGAGCCATCCCTTCTGTGCAGGCAGAAACCACTGTGGTCACCCTCAAAGGAGGGCTGGAGGGGCAGACTCAGGAAAAAAAAAAGCACAAGATAGAAAGTGACTTGTTTAAACACTGAAAACTAATAAGATCATTTAAAAACTGTGACTCCAGAGGCACTCAGCTGCTAGTTTAGCAGCTTGCCCTCTGCTTGCAGGCAGTGGAGAGGTTGTTGCTAGTGCTGAGATTCTTAATTCCTGTCTGGAAGATACACTGTACACTGGGTTGTGTCAGCAAGCCATCCGTTAAATATATGCCATAAAATTTCCTGGGTGCATAATCCCTATCATTGTAGTAATGCCTCTGTGAGTGAACAGGCACACTCCAAATATGTCATTTACTTGCTAGGATTTCATCTTGGCAGCATTTACTCAGAGGAGCTTCCATTCAAGAAAGCTAAAAACGTAGCTGTACTTTCTTCCTAGCTCCAGCTTGACAGCCTCTAACCTTCTTTCCAGTGTTATTTGCAATTGGCCAATTCTGTTACAAAGTGTGATTGCAGGCACTGGAGATCAGCACCTAAATGTCACAGGAAGAGGAACTCAAGCTGGCCCATCTCCGTTTTGCCTCTGTTTCTGCTTCAGATACTGCTCTTTTTCTAACAGGTGTATTTTTTCCTGTTAGGGAGATGACATCCTTTTAAAGGATCGTTGTTTATAATAGTGTGTTGGAATTAGCCCATTCATACAGTAAAAGCGTGATTCAGATTTCCACCATTCATGCTGTTTGACAGGCTAGTAGCAGTTACCACTTCCTTTCCCAAAATAATTGTCTTCCCTCTTGCTCTGCTTCCTTCTCGCCACCTGCTCCGTCTAAATGAGAGTCCTTAAGGAGACTACACAGCAAAACTTTGGATTCTGGCAGCTTTGTGGCATTAATAAGAGATTTTTTTTTTCTGCCTGCATATGTGAAAATATCAGGAGGAATTGTAAGTGAGGAAAGGCTTTGTGGTTTGGTCTTAGCTGCTGTTGTTTTTTTAAATTTTGAAGTATTAGGAAAGTGCATCATCAGGGAATGTTTTTGAGGTTCTCTGATGCTTGGAAAGGCTAGTGGTGATGCAGATAAATCTTATTTTTATATCCGGAGGTGAAATCATCCAAGAAGGAAAAAAAGACTGTTTCACTTGTTGAAACAAGTTTTAACCCTGCTTTTTCTCAGTCTGAATATGCATCTCTTGAAAAAAAGGTTGCTGAAAGCAGGTCAGAGGTGAAGATGCTCCTTGCAAATTTTTAGTTTTGTCCTCACCCTGAGTCACTGAGAATGAAACTCTGATCTGTTTTGATGCCAGGCCCAAACTGCACTGCTACCAGGGGAGCAGTTGGCTGAGAATCCTGCTCCTGTACTCTTCTAAAAATCCATCGGCTTTGGAACTGGAGTGAGCAACAGAAGATGAGTTCAGCAGCATCTGGTTGCATTGCTGCGTGGTGTGTACCTCTCAGAACAGCTCCTGCAAGTCTCTGCTGAGCCCTCCTGCCTGGGGAGCATTGCTCCAGCACCCAGCCCATGCTCTTCCTTCAGGTTAAAAACCTGGCAGGAGAGATCAGACAAGAGCTGAAAAGATTCCCGGGGTGATTTTAATAACTGCTGTTTCTAAGACAAAGTTGTTTACAACTAAAACTATCAAAGCTGGGCTTTGCTTTCTGTGTATTCCAGCTGGAATGAGTATTTGTGATGAAAGAAAAAAAAAATAGATTTACTCTGTACTCACCACATAATTAAGATCCATGTACAATAAGAGCTAAGGTAAATACCTGGAAAGGGTTACTGGTTTTAGAGGTGGGGAGAGGGAGGCTGTTTTGGAAGAAAAGAGATTATTTGTGACCTGCTCAATGGAAGAATCTGCAATGCACCAGTTTTTATACCCAGTAAAGATTTTTATGTTCAGCAAAGATTTCTTTAGGAGATACGCAGGAATTGGATATCGTGGATCTGTGTGCCAACAAGAGGGGCTGTCCTTCACCTTTTACCAGTCATCTTGGCCTACAAAGAATATCTGTTAGAAAGTAGGCATGAAAGAATGCACTTCACAGCTCCCTGTATCTCATTTGTAGGGATTTATGGTGTGTCTTGATGAAGTAATTTTCCCAGTGGCACTGTCTGCTTTTTCACCCTGCTGCCATGTGCAAAGTACCCATCTACTGTCAACTGTTATGCATGGCAGGGATACAAAACAGGCCTTGGGTTTAGCTCTCAGATTGAGGGGAGGGTTTGGCAGTATCTCTGGCAGGAAAGATGGATTCAGATGTGCTGACTTGACTTGTTTGCAGCTCTCTGGGTTTGCCCCAGCTGGGCTTGCACGAGCGTGTTTGTGTGTACCTGTGAGAGATTCCCATCCTCCTCTCTACACACACAGGAGAATCAGAATTCAGCAAGCCTCAGTGAGTGCTCGGGGATTTTCTTTTTGACCTGTGCTTTGTACCACAAACCTCTCTCAGCAGCTGCAAGGGGATTGCTGGGCTGGGGTCGGGACAGGGAGCAGGGATGTTTCCACAGGCTGCAGGTGGTCCCATGCATTTGGAGCCCCACAGCTCCATTCTCTGCTTCCCTTCAGCCCAAACGTGCCAGAGTTGCCAGAAGCCGTGCGTGGGAGCCTTGAGTGAGCTGGGATCTGAAGCCTTTGGCTCGTGTCATTACACAAACAAGGGTTTGCTGACAGCCTTTGCCTGCCTCACTGTCTGCTGCCTTGGGTCACGATCTCTTGGTGCTGGGACTTGGGTGTGAGTAGTAGGGAGTGTAACTATGCCAAGAACTTCTAAAACCTTTAAGTCTTTAGATGACGTTGTTTACCCACCGTGTTCTATCCCAAAATGCAAATGTGTACGAACCCTGGATTGCCTTTTAAGAAACCTCCTGTGAAATCCAGCTGCTCTTGGACATCTTTACAGGCTACGCAGGGAAACATCTACTGTGTGACAAAGGCCCTGCTATCTTTTGCATCCACAAAAGAGGTTAGGAAACTTTGGGAAAAGCCCTGAAGTCATCTGAAATTTGGACAATGTACAGTGCAATTTGCCTGCCTTGGAAGGATGAAGGGTTTAGACAACTCCTCTTGAAATTAAAGCTGACTCCAGGGAGGCTGGATGTAACAAACAGGATGCCTGGATCTCAGTGACATTCCCCTGGGCAATTGGAGTTATTTGTATACAGAAAATTGCCAAGCTGCTATCTTGCTTCTAATATAACGCAAGCGAAGCCAAAGGATTTTGGTTTACTCTGAATGCTGCTGAAACTTTATTCCCTTGCACACAGATCATCTGTGCTGAAAGCCAAGTTTCATCATGAAGCAAATTTTATCTGTTTAGATCTTAAACCTTTTTAGGGCAGAGATAAGGGGTAAGAACACATAATCTCAGCTTTCTAATATTGACACATAATCCATTAGGGCTTTTTTTTTTTTCTTTCTTTTTTTTTTTTTTTTTTTTTTTGTTCCCTTGGAAATGTATATTACATCCCTCCCCACTGCTTCCAGAGTGCACACACAAAAAAAATAACTTTAGTGATTTTTAGATTTTATGTTGAGAGCATAAAGAGCACTTTGTAAGGAGAGCATATTGTGCAGTAGGGATTGCTACGAACTGGTGGCTCTTGGGCTGTCTGGGGCGGATTTGTTGCCTGTGTTCTAACCAAAATTTGGCTTATTATGAAGGACCCTATGAATTTCCTGTTTTTTCAAGAACAACATTTTTTTTTTTTTTAAATCATTAAATTATTTCAAGGAATCTACCTTAAATCATACATGAACTCACAGTGAATTGTTCCATTTTGTAGCTTCTCTTTTCTGGTTGTTTATCTTGTGGCAAAAAGTAATTACACTTCTCCCAACCATGTACACTTACCTTTTTTCCATCAGTAACAACTGGCTTAACACTTAATGGAAAATTAGCCTGCCTTCCTATTGCCTGGGCTTCCTTGTCTTGGCTAGAGTTAATTTGAACTGTTGAGCTAAACTTAAATGTACTGATCTGGTTCAGAGCTCGGTATTACTTTACAGAAGAAGCTGTTGATCATTTCATTGCTTTAGTACAAATTGAGAAATGCAAGTTATTGATGAGATTGGGTTAGGTGCATGTAGCTGGAAGTCTGTATGAAATTAAATGCACAAAGCAGTCTCAAAGCTGTGCAGGGCTGTGCACATTCCTGTCTCCCTGCTCTCCCACCCTCCTTGGTGCTGCTTCTGTCACCTGCCAGGGAAATGGAGCGGCAAAGTCACGCTCACATCCTTGTTGTGTTGATGGGTTGGCTTTGAATCTGACCTGGGAGATGTTCCAAATCACCCCCAGCAGCAGCCTGGAGTTAGAGGAGCTTGGGTGTAACACAGAGCTGCTCTCTGTGTTGGCTTTGACAGAACCAGTGCTCTTACAGTAGGAGTGGAGCCACGGCCCAAGCACGTCCTGGGGATTTGATTAACCTGCCACCCTTTGTCAGTGATCCCTCTTTCATGGCACACGGGCAGGAGAGAATTAGAACTGTGATTTTCATCTGCAAAATGGGCAAAAACTTTTCAGCAGCTCAGCAGAGAGAGAGATCATTTAGATAAAGCAAAAATAATAAAGCCACTGAGGAAAACTGGGCTATTGAACTCCACTGGAGTTGGCCAGGAATTCTTCTACCTTTGTGCTGCAAGGTGGTCCTGGATTCCCACAAGCAGCCTCGGAGCTGGAGAGGACTGGACATTCTAGCAGTGATTAGTGCCCATCAAGATACAATTGGTGTCCAGTCAAGTCCTTTTGGCTACAGACTAAGAATTCTCAGTGCATGTTTGAGGCTGCTTCATCTCATGCATCACCCAGTGAAGAACTAAAAGGTTTTTCTGCTTTGTTTTTTTTTGGTCTCAGTTGAAACTGCAGCTATTTCCTTGACCTTTCGGTGAGCTGGATGCAGTTTAAGTGAGGATCTGACCACTGAAAACTCCAGTCACTTGTTCCTCCTCACCAATGGTCTTTTCCCACTACTCTGTGGCATGGACCAGCTAAAGGAGGGGTACAGAAGTGCTGTTATTTGAGCACAAATATCAAGGGTTCCTAGTGATTTTTATTCAATGTCACAGTCTTTTGGAAACAACTCTAGACTTTGCAAATTCCATTTCAAATTTCTGAATCTAGGTAGATTTCTGGAATAATTCCAAGTGCTTGCATAGTCTGCCTTTCCCACCTGTAATTTATGTATTTGCTAATTGCCCCATTCACTTTTTTTACCCCAGTCTTCAGCAGATGTCTTTGCTTGAGTCAGACAGATTCTTCAGCATTTCAGAAATCTTTTTTTGAGGTCTGTACAGCAAGTTGTAGGATTGACAAAAATAGCTACCAGGGCTGAACCTCCCCACATCACTAAAAATGGCTTCTTTGGGAGAAATAGGCAGATTATGGCCATATTTCAGAGCTGAATCTAAAGTTCTAACCCTTCTGTTAGAACCTGATTTTAAAACAGAGGATTCCTGAATGATGGGGGGGGGTGTGTGAATAAAAGGCATAATATGGAAACAAATCCAGACAAAATATGAATAAACAATTAATGATATTTTTTTTAAAAAGAAAGAAAGCAAAAAGCCAAGATTTGCCCATAAAAGCACAAGAACCCTTAGGAAGAGATGTACAGGCTGATGTCCCAGTTTAGGTTTTTTTCCCCCCATCTTTTCTCTCGTGCCCTGTGGTACACAGGAGTTGTGTGATGTTGCTCCACCCTCCGGAGAGATGCTTTTCTGTGGTGCTGCGGATGGATGGGGTTGGTACAGAGCCCTGGAATGAAGAGCGCTGTGTAATTACCAGAGCATTCGTGGCTCTCTGCCCTGCAGGGGCGGGCACGCACAGGAGGTGGGAGCTTTGGAGCTCTTTTGCGCCTCTTCTGCAGAGTCTGGCTCTGCAAAGTGATCCCAACTTTTCTCTACTGCTTCCCATAATCAGGCATTTCCAAGCAGCAGGTTAAATTTGCCCTTTGGAGGGACTGTGTATTGTGTTAGGCTGCTGTTAGTGATGGATTTTGTGGGGAGAATGCCTTTTTGGGGGTATTTTTTGTTGTTTTTGTAACTTTTCTGTTTCAGTGCTACTGTTGGTGCAGATCCCTGGGTGTAGCTTAGTGATTGGCTTTAAAGGGCAAGGGAGCAGGAACAATTTTCTGTAATTTATTTTGCAGTCAGTATTGTTTAAGCACATTTTGAGTAAGTTTCTTTCCCAAGGGCTAGGCTTGCTTTTCCTGCAGATTTTCCACCTGAGCCTCGGCAGCTACAGGTAGGGTGACCAAAGCTATTGTTTCTTCCAGGAGAAACGCTGGAGCTGTGGGAAATTGTTACCTGAGACAATGTGGAGAAACTTGTCTTAAATAAACCTGTAAGAAAAAAGGTAGCGGGGGAAAAAAAGGACCGAATCAGAGGAGAATATGGTATTGCAATCAAATAGCAAAATTCGAGAAAATTAGGGGGGGGAAAATTGAAGGAAATTAAAAATAAACAGAACACTCGCTCTTGACAACAGCGAAAGGTAGGAGGGAGCATGCAGCCCCTCAGTTCTTGGTGAGCGTTTTTAGCCTGTTTGGCAGCAGGCTGAGCAGCTTCACATTCTTTGTGTGTGTGTTTGTGTGCTCTGGTGGCCCTGGCTGGCAGGTGAGACCTGCTGGAGGGCTTTTGAACATGACACGCTCTTCTGTCGGGGGTGTCACCACCAGTGAAGGTGTGGTGGCAGCGGCAACCAAACCGTAGGGTTTGGCTGCTGTGCCCTAAAGAGCTATAAATAAATAAAAGCGCTGTGCCTGGAAGTTCAGCTCTCGGCACTTCTAAAATACAAAAAGAACAGAGCTCAGGAAAAGGCAGTTGGTATCAGGCTTCATCGTTTCGTTCCCTAAGACACAGATCTTTGAGTTTAAAGACAAAAATAAAAGGCAGTGCAGAAAACAAAGAGGAGGGAGGGAAGTTTATTGTTTGCTTAAGTGACTCTCGGGGCTTTTGCTGGTGTTGTGTGTATTTCCTAAGCTGTAGAAGCATTTGAAGTGGGGAAACATCTTCAAAGGAAGTGCAGATTTTTCAAACACACTCAGCTGTAGTTCCCGGTCCAGCTCATGAGATGTTTTCGTGTAAACTGCCTTCTCGCACTCTGCACAGCGCATGCAGTGATATCACCCTCTTAAGTTTCCCTGTAGCTGATTTTAGCCCGGGAGTCAGCTGCTCGAAATCCCGGAGTTTTCTCAGCATCTGAGGGCTTTTCACAGGAGCTGCCCACACCCCTCCCACCCAC